>JAENPR010000493.1:0-466348 GCA_018135685.1 Themeda triandra
TTCGAATAAAGGTAGAGGCCCTGGTGCAAAGCAGCCGTACTCGCCATAGTTTCAACATCCGGGCCTACTTAATTTTGGGAAAGTACAGGGGCTTTTACGCAAAGTGTCCTGTTTTATCGATTTTAAATAGATTTTAAAATGTGTAAATGCTTGTTTAATTCATAACTCTTTCGATATTGATCCAAATGAGATGGTTCAAGTTCCGGTATTTTTTCTTATGATGTGTACTGTCCAGGAAAAATATCATGTGCCATGTTTGATGAACCTTCTGTGTAGTTTTAATTAATTTTTGAATATGGATTAATCTTAGGAAATTCATAAGTAATTCTAGGTAGTTCGGAAAAATGTGATTCTTGTCTTGCTCATCTTGTTTTGTCATGATATTGCTATGGTAAAGATATCAAGTATGCTTTGCCGTGTGAAAATATAGAGTTGTTGTTCAAGCATGATTTAGGAGCTAGGAAGGAAATAATTCATAAATCAATTGTATAAGTAAGATATGGGTTTGATAATTTTTGTATGCTCATTATATGCTGTAATGTAGCCCTGGTGTGATCAAAGTCATGGTTTGCTCAACTTGGTAGTACGGTAATTTCTACATGCAACTGGCCCCGCTACTTGTGAATTTTGTATAGGATGTTAGTTTATCCAAATGGGGTCAAATTTGGATGATGCACTTTGTTTGACATGTATAATCTACTGTAATGTTTATAAGATTTTAGGATGTACCTAGCTATGGGTTGCTGTTCAACCATAGGTCGTTAATTTAGAGTCGATTCTAAGATGCCATGCCTAACCTAATGATAGGTTGGTTTTCTAGGAAACTTGTCAATACATCATTGGTTTGTAGTTAGCATAGCTATCTACGGTTGAAATTTGGTGGTCATTGGATCAATAGTCTAGAAGTTATAGCTGTTGCAATGTGGGTGGTAGAAATGGTTAATTGCTGTTTTGCCAGAACCAGTTCTGATGTTATCTGTTTTAGGCCTAGTTAACTTTATAATCAGGTCTTGATGTCTTGAGATGATTGATGGGCAATTTAGTAAGCTTTCCAGATTGTCCTCTTTCATGTTCATTGAGTTTATAGATCTCCAGTTATAATTTTATTACTGGACTGCCTTTATATGCCAATATTGGATAGTGGAGCTAGATTGTGTGATGTTGTGTATAGAACTTGGTGATGGTGATTTATAGTGATTAGGTTATGTATGATTGGTTGTTACTTAGTGTGTGTTTTGATGATTGAGTTAGGATGGTTATGCCTAGGTTTAAGTCTTTGGCTTTTGGCTTGTTTGCTAGTGATAAGCGTAGCGAGATTAAATAGGTTATTCGCCTATGAACATCTATCATCCTTGATCATTCATGATCATGCATATACCGATGAACATGCACTCATACATATGCATACGCATCATTCTAGGATCACGAGTAGAACGTTCCTCGTGAAGTCAAGGATCGAGAAGGACAAGTCGCGAACGGAAATCCGCACGCGAAGTGATCAAGAACCGGGGAACCCGACGTGGAATTGTCAAGTACACGGAGCTTCAACCTGATCTTCTAACTAAGGCAAGCCCCGAGCATTTCTCCTATGTTTGCAAATATCACTTGCATCCTTTTATATGTTTAATGCATTAAGTTATAGGAGTTGCTCGAACCCTTGATGCATATTATCTACTCCTTGTCCACTTAAAATATCCTTACCCCATGTTAGGTGCGGGACCGATATTAATGCTTAGCCTTGCTTAATTAAGATCGGTAGAAGTGGGTGATTTCAAATACCAACACCTTAGGGTGATAAAGATAATTTGGCAAGATGATCATGATGGATATAACCATGTATGTTGGATAAACTGAGACCAGACGGAATGTGAAGCAATAAGACATGGGTCTTATGTGCTTGTAGTTTCCGTACGTGTCGATTAAGGACCGTACCGTTGTACGTCCTCAAGTCATGTTGAACGATGCCCCACATTTAGCTAGAAGGATAAGTCATTCCAACCACGAAGCCTAGTAGCTACGTTTGGGCCGGTGGACCGAAATGTAGGCAAGAACACCGAATGGCGGAGGGTGGTCGAGGCCCGTGGACCGTGGGCAAGAATGTCCGAGCTACTGGCTTTGTTCGTAGGCAGACACGTCTTGATCGACCACGGCTCCGACAACCTCTCGGGTGTAGATTTGGCCATAGCGGTCCCGCAACTTTACCCGGTACTAACGGTGACCTATCACTCACT
This sequence comes from Themeda triandra, assembly GCA_018135685.1. Taxonomy (NCBI): domain Eukaryota; kingdom Viridiplantae; phylum Streptophyta; class Magnoliopsida; order Poales; family Poaceae; genus Themeda; species Themeda triandra. The sequence continues at coordinate 2,232 of JAENPR010000493.1, forward strand.
TTGGCCGAGTGAGTGGGGTTTGTGGGGAATAACCCTCGCCCGAGTAGGAATCGATTCGAATCGCCATCACTCCCGGGACGGTGAGTACTTGACTTGAGCAAAGCGGCATCGTAGTAATGCTACTATGGAACAAAGATCTTGGTTACATGGATGATGTTGGATAATGCCAAATGGACTTGGTCACTATTGATTGCTTAATAAGAACTCAAGTGATTGCTATTAGCATAGGTGCTCACCTAGCATAAACAAGTTATAATGATAAGCTATGCAAGAATAAAATGAAAGGTTCATACTTATACATATCTAATATGATAACTTATGCTTTTCGCAAATGAGTCGGCTAGTCCACTATAAGGCCATGCATTCCACCCCAAACGTCCTTATTTTCCGGTTTAAGATGGGTAAGTCTAGTGAGTACCCACGTGCGAGGGTTTTATTCCCACTTGTTGCGATTGAAGACTTTTCTTTGTGGCAACAAGATGGACCTATATCCCACTAGGGAGGAAATAGACTTTGGGCAAAGTCAACTCTTATATCTTGTCTACTTGCTTTTGTTGGATGTCGACCACGAAATGGGCAAAAGTATTTTAAAAATGTAGGTGTGAGTGTAATTTCAAGAATATCTACTTCCATTGTTTATTTTAAATGTCTAAGTTGTAATAACCTTATTTGAAATCTGTGATGTAATTAATTTATTTGTGAACTATTTTATCAAGTGAATGGGAACCGAACTTACGATTCGGGTGTTATGTTGTAAAAGTTCGAGATCCTTCGAGATTTTGCGGACTACCGGCTAATATGATTGCGGTTTACTACTTAAGCTGCCACGGTGGCTCGATTAGTGAACGAGTAATTATGTTAGTTGGTCGGTTCTTACATATGGTATCCCAAGAGGTCAAGCTTTGAGTTGATTGGATACTCCGACTCCGACTATGCCGAGTTGCAAGATTGATAGAAAGAGCACAAGTGGAACATGCCAAGTGCTAGGAAGATCTCTAGTGTCATGGTCTTCAAAAAGCAAAATAGTGTGGCACTTTCCACCGTCGAAGCCGAATATATTAGTGCGGGAATTGTTGTGCACAATTGCTATGGATGAAAGCCACCTTGAAGGACTATGGGATCAAATTCAAGCATGTGCCTTTGTTTTGTGACAATGAAAGTGCAATCAAGATGACAAACAATCCGGTTCACACATTCAAGAACCAAGCACATTGATGTGAGGCACCACTTCATTAGAGATCATCGACAAAAGGGAGATGTGAGCATTGAAAGGATTGGCACCGAAGATCAACTAGCCGACATATTCATGAAGCCTCTTGATGAGAAAAGATTTTGCAAGTTGAGAAATGAATTGAACGTACTTAGCTTCTCCAACATGGATTGATGCACCCCCATATATGACATGCCTCTCCTCCAACATAACAAGGTAAAATTGGTTGTTGCATCTCATGCATCTTTTTTGGTTGTGTAGACATGTACACATGTGCATCTTGCTAGGCTCATTCATTGAAAATCAAATGATTTTGAAGGATATATGGCACCACTATTGTTTCTATACTTGATTTGATCTAGTGGTGGCATATGCCTTGTTTGAGAGCATGTGAACCTAGTGTTGAATCTTTAGCACTTGTTCTTGATGTGTATCTCAACATGGTCAAGATAACCCTTATTCTTATGAGGTGTAAAGAAGCTTGGCCTTGGTTCAAACCGAGGTACATTTTCTACGCATGTGATTTAGATTTGTCCATAGTTGATTGACTTATTTCTCTCATCTTATGCACCCTTGTTGGTGATTGTTGACAAAGGGGGAGAAAGAAGTCATAAAGAGCAATGGAAGGGGATCAATTTTTATGATATGACCCAACCATGAGCACATAAATAGGGGGAGCAAGCTTATAGACTATTTGTTGCATATTGTGTGTGCATACATGATGATATGGAGCATTGCAAGCTAAATTCAATATTCATGCTTGTTTGGTGCAATGCTAGTATAGATCTTGGTAGATGAAATGAAGTACTAGCATGCATAGGTGGTTTCTAGACATAGAGTTTCTCTTGTTCAAAGTACCTTGCTTATAATGTGATCTCATGAGGTATTTTGAGTTTTGATGGATGTCTAGATTCCCATGGTGCTAAGGAAGGTTTATTATCGCACTCCGATTGGTATCACGCTTCAAAGGTCAATTCTATAAACCTTAGTACCATTTTGGTTGTGGTAACTCTCAAACAAGTTTCATCTATGCATGTGTGCTTGAAAATCGACCAAACATTTGATGCACACATGTAGGGGGAGCTACCACTACCAAAACCGAATTGAAATGCTTGTCCAATCCAAGGTTCATGATCAAAATGTCTTGGGCAAGCAATTCATTTCATATTGAATTTAATTTCCATTTCTTTGTGAGTTTTGCGAAGGGTTGTCATCAATTACCAAAAGGGGGAGATTGAAAGCTCCGGTTTGGTTTTGGTAATTAATGACACTCAAACATTGCTAATGCTTTGCTCTAAGTGTGGTTAGACACATAGCAACGTGACGATGGACATGGAGCATGGTGATCATGATGATGGACAAGGTGGACTTGTGGCTTGATCGTGCTCCGACAGAGGCCCATGGAGATCAAGGTGAAGGTATACTTGATAGGGCTTTCCAGTTTGGTGGTCAAGACACTTAGTGAGTGTGACCATATTTAGGATCGATAACCGACTATCAAGAGGGTTTCCTCGGTTCATTCGCGGTCCTAAGTGCCTCTAGTTACGACTTTGCATGATGCATGAGAGGCTAACTAGAGTGCTAACTCTTGCGCGCGACATTTCATGTGTGAAATGCTAACTCCAAGGCTTGAGTTTTTTATCTACGCTTGGTGGAGTTAGTGCACAAGGCAAGAGACTTTGTTTGGATCAATTTGGAGCAAATTTGGCGTATGAAATGATGAGGGACGAGCCCGTGACGCTGTGCCGAGTCCGGCGATGTGACTTTTGTGGGCGTGTCGTGCGCGGCCGGTGGCGCGCCGGACGCACAGAGGCGAGCGCCGACGGCCGCGGCTACGGAGGACGCACTCCGAAACTCCTTTGGGCGCGATCATGGCGAACGCCGGAGCCGCTCGTTGCGTCGGGTCGGCCGAGTCCGGCGGCCTTGAGCGCTCGCGGTGGGTTGGCCGGAGGCCACGGCGCGACGTGTCTCCTGCATTCGCGCTGGACGCGGCCTGGAGAGACTCGGGCGTCCGGCAGCGTGAAGTGTTCAAACGAAGCAGCGCCAACGGTCGGCGTGCGCGGGCGGCGAAGCAGCGCCGGACGCGTCCGGCGGTCCGTGAAGGACGCGTCCTAAGACAAAGTGTATCCGGGCACCCGAGGACACCAATGGCTCTATTTTGAGTGGGCTCTATAAATAGACCATTGGCCGGCTTGGCGAGGGTCTCTTCGCCATTTCTTCATACTTGAGCATACTTTGAGCAAGAGAGCTCCTCCCCCACTCATCTCTTTGATTCCTTTGCTAATCTTGAGAGATTTGAATGAGAGCAAGTGATTTGCATTGAGAGTTGCAAATCACCGTAGACGGATTTGGGAGCAGCGGGTGGTGGTTGAGCTCGACTTGGTGATTGTTCGAGCCACACCGGGTTCTTGTGAGAGGTTCTTGATCCTTCCCCGCGGAGTTCGCTAAAGGATACTCTAGTGGATTGCTCGTGGCTTGTGGATCCTTGTATTGTGTGGTGATTGCGGTTCCCCATTGGGGTCTTTGGCACCGAGCCAATTGAGCGGGCAACACACCAAGCAAGTGCATCGCCACAACGAGGACTAGCTTGCCGGGAAGCAAGTGAACCTCGATAAAAAATCATTGTGTTGATTTGTGATTGCCGAGGCTTCGACCTCCATTGTGATTGTGCTTGAGCATCCCTAGGTGATTGGTTTCTTACGTTCGGTGATTGGCCATCTTCATCTCTACGCGGCGGTATAAACCTTCATCCTCTCTTTACATTCCCGCAAAGTAGAATTGCTTGTGAGGTTGGCCGCGTACCTCTACTTGTGTAGACTAAAACCGCATGGGTAGAATTGCTTGTTCGGTTTTGGTGAACCGACATTGTGTAGCTTGATCACCGTGGTTGATTGTGCAATTGGATTGAGTAGCCTTGCATTGTTTAGGATGACTTGCATAGAGTAGTTGAAGCTTTAACTTTGCACATTTTCCGCCTTGCTAGCTAATTGGTTGTCTAGTGTTCTTGCTAGAAATTTTATTAGGCTATTCACCACCGCTCTAGCCATTGTGACCTTTCACGTGCTATCGTGAGGGAGTATGCATTATAATATTTATATAAATTTTGAATAAGATGAATGGTTAAATAACATGGCACGGAGTCCTTTGGTGACACTTTCAAACGGATGGAGGGAGTATGCATTTTGATTACTCGACTTGAATTCTACAATGGCAAATCTAATTTTTATTTACGGAGGTGCTCCATTTCCGACTTGACAATTTTTATTGTTGACAACATTTGTACAAGAAAACAAAAATTTATTTTGACACACAAGTTCACGATACAACATGAGTAAGCATTTGGTCGGTAGGTATATTGAGTACACAATGTTATTTATTATTATTAGATGAGGGCTTGGAAGAATTTGGATCATCGTTCAGTTGGGGATCATTGTATCAATGTTGGATCGGAGTGCTAGCAATAGCTCAGTCTTAGAGGTGCAGAATCGTTTTTCGCACAAGCATTGAAAATCATTACAATAGCCGTCATCGTTGCCATCGCCTTCGTTTTTGCATGTATTAGAGCATTTTTGGTCGTCAAACAGTATCCAACATGGCCCTTTAAAACTGCCGCTCTTGACATACTTAAAGCAAAGATAAGGATCTGAATATTTCCCAAAGCAATGATGGTCATCGACTCTGCATGGTTCAAATCCAGGCATGGAGATTTATGGAACAAATGTTGAAAACCCATCAAAAAGCTTTTAGAAAAGATTTATCAAATTAAACGACATCGGTGCTTGCATCATATAGTTCATGCATGTGCACGTGTACATACCACGAAGCTACAATGACAATGGGTAGGAGGACGATGACTAGAAGGATGGCGGTAGAGAGATTCAATTGGGAAGGCTTCATTGCTTCTTATGTGGTGGAAGTTAGTACGTCGAAGAAGAGGCTGAGTAAGCAGATTTGGTGCTGTGGAATGAATTCAGGCAATGACTTGACGAGAAGAGTGAGCATAGATATATGCTATCTTATCATATCACAATCCAACAGGTAGATCATCCATCGAGTTGCTGCTAAGAATTCCAAGAAAGCAACTCTCAAAATTTAATAGTGATGCATGCTCGATGATGCAAGCAACAAGGATCTACGTCATATATTTAGATGAAGGAACTGCGCATGCTTTGCCTAGAACAAGGCTTGCCTAAAACTGCCGGTCACTCCGGTCCTCGGCCCTCCCAAGAAGATGAAGGATTGACGAGAGAAACAAGCTTGATGATCCAACAAATGGCGTATAGTCCAACGCCATGGAGCTTTTCTCAAGGGTGTGCTTCGGCTAGTTGCTTCTACGGCAAACACTAGTAGAATAGTCTGTATTTTAATTAGAGAGATGTACGTCGTCAAGCGATGGAGGATCATAGGTGAATATATGAATAATCTCTCATACTGTATATTTAGGCATGCTATGATTTACCCATTGAATCTTGTAATTAATCTTATTGATCCATTTGTCTCGCTTTATATTATTGATTTCTTGGAGATGTTTTGGAGCATTTCAATTGCTCCTCTACTTGCACACGTCTATGTATCGCAAACTTCTTGGTTGATCACTCATCGAGTCAACTGAACCGTAGCTCATTGTTCTTCATCAAGACCATATAATTAAGCTTCCAATAAAAAGCTATAAGCAACAGCAAGTCCATAATGGTGCCCTCAACGAGGAATTTCATTTGTGTCCTCTTCGTGCTTGCCATCAAAAAGCAGAAATGATGGCGAGCACGAAGAGGACGCAAATGAAATTCCTTGTTGAGGGTACCATTATGGACTTGTTGTTGCTTATAGCTTTTTATTGGAAGCTTAATTATATGGTCTTGATGAAGAACAATGAGGTACGGTTTAGTTGATTCGATGAGTGATCGACCAAGAAGTTTGCGATACATAGACGTGTGCAAGTAGAGGAGCAATTGAAATGCTCCAAAACCTCTCCAAGAAATTAACAATATAAAGCGAGACAAATGGATCAATAAGACTAATTACAAGATTGAATGGGTAAATCGTAGCATGCCTAAATATTATAGTATGGGAGATTATTCATATATTCAGCTACGACCCTCCATCGGGCTCGGGGACAGACATCTCTCTAATTAGAAACATAGACTATTCTACTGGTGTTTGCCGCTGTAGAAGCAGAACTAGCTGAAGCACACCCTTGGGAAAAGCTCCACGGCGTTGGACTATATGCCATTTGTTGGATCATCAAGATTGTTTCTCTCGCTCAATCCGTCGTCTTCTTGGGAGGGCCGAGGGACTAGGAGTGACCGTCGTCTAGGCAAGCCTTGTTCTAGGCAAAGCACGCGAGTTCCTTCATCTAAATGTATGACGTAGATCCTTGTTGCTTGCATCATCGAGAGCAGGCATCACTATTAATTTTTAGAGTTGCTTTCTCCTGGAATTCGTAGCAGCAAATCCGATGGATGATATACCTGTTTGATAGTGATATGTTAAGATAGTATATATCTATGCTCACTCTTTGTCAAGTCATTCCTTGTATTCATTCCTAAAAAAGCACCAAATCTGCTCACTCAGCCTTCTTCGACGTACTAACTTTCACCACACAAGATGCAATGAAGCCTTCACAATTGAATCTCTCTGCCGCCGTCGTTCTAGTCATTGTCCTCCTATCCATTGTCATTGTAGCTCGTGGTATGTACGTGTGCACATGCATGAACTATATGATGCAAGCACTGATGTCATTTAATTTGATAAATCTTTTTCTAAAAGCTTTTTGATGGGTTTTCAACATTTTTTCCACAAATCTCCATGCCTGGATATGAACCATGCAGAGTCTTGCTGGGAAAGATTGGGATCCTTATGATCCTTGCTTTGAGAAGCTCAAGAGCGGCAGTTATAAAGGGGCTTGTTGGCTAATTTTTGACGACGACAAATGCCTTAATACATGCAAAAACAAAGGCGATGGCAACGTTAATGGCTATTGTGATAATTTTCAATGCTGGTGCGAAAAATAATTATGCACCTCTGTGAATGAGGCGATTGGTAGCGCTCCAATCCAACATTGATACAATGATCTCAAACTGAACAATGATCCGATTCTTCCAAGCTCTCGTCGTCTAGTAATAATAAATAACATTATGTACTCAATGTACCTACCGACCAGCTGCTTACTCATGTTGTATCGTGAACTTGTGTGTCAATTTGTGTTTTCTTTGGCAAATGTTGTCAACAATTAAAATTGTCAAGTCGGGGAAATGGAGCACCTCTCTAAATACAAATTAGATTTCCTATTGTAGAATTCAAGTCGAGCAAGCAATATGCATACTCCATTCGCTTGAAAGTGTCACCCAGGACTCCGTGTCATGCTATTTAACCATTCGTCTTATTCAAAATTTATATAAATATTAGTTAGTTTTTTATAACTTATTTTATCGTTAGCAATATTTTAATAACAATTTATTTATTCTGTTGTATGCTGAAATCTTTTGAATAAAACGAATGGTCAAACAAGGTAGTCAAAAGTCCAAAATGACACTTTTAAATGACAGATTGAGTATATCTTGATTGCTCAATTTAGACTTGGATAAGTGAGTTGGGCTACTTATGGAATCTGCACCAAGGGGGGACAGCGGCGGAGACATGATTCGGACGTGGGTGTCGTTCAAACCGACAATCATTGATCATGTGTGAGAGGATGATACATACACCGCCAAATATATGAAATAGTGGAGCTAGATATTTTTAGGTGCCCAGACTACTCATATCTATCTATCTATTCTATATATGCATCTATCTATTATATACTATAAAAGAGCAAACGAATTGAGAAATATATGTTACCTAAAAATTCCTACCCACCTAGGTTTAAAATCTTGATCTAAGGGATATTAAACATTCATGTCTCCTAACAAGTGGGCACACCAAATATTCTAACAAGTGGGATCTTATATTCTACTAGCAAAAGTGTCCGTACGTTGCAACGGGAGAAAAAGTTAAAGACAACAAAACATCTATTGGGTAATTTTCCCAGCCTCGTCACCCGCGCAGTCCGAGCTCCTCGCCAAGCCGCCACTAACTACATCGCAAGCCGTCTCAAACTCAATGTCTAGCTCACCTCGAGGAGCCCCAGAGGACCAGCGTCTGTGACTCGACACCGCCTCGTTGTCGCAACCGTTGTTTGTTACTCCACGACGCCTCGACGTTGCGGCACGAGCACGCTATTCGATGCCTCACCGTTGCTGCTCCAATATGATACGGGTGTGGGTCGGCTGTTTATATATGATGATGAGTCATGGCGTGGTCCGTGGTGGATTAAGTCCTTGACGGATATAGAAAATATATACAAGACTAACAAGGACAAGACGTATAGGAAATATATATACGAGACTAACAAGGACAAGACGTATATAGGAAAGTAGTAGAGAGATCGGACGAAATAAAACTGGTGTACAGAAAATTAGCATTGAAAAGGAGTCGGACAAGAGCGGTCAGAAAGTTATTAGCGGACAGAAAAGGTTGTGGGAAATTTTCTCATGGCAGACTGAAATTTTCTCTCTTCTATATATGCATCTATCTATTCTCTAAATAAGATGTATGATTTGTTTGTGTTTTCCACCGAAATAAAATTACCCGCCCGCGTCGTACCCACCTAATCGTACCCAACACCCTCCTCCCCGTGCGTGAGACTCTCATCCCATCCCGTGACTACTCCCTCTCGATATTATGGATCGTGTAGTCGTAAAAAAAAGGGCATCATGCCGGCCTATGCCCTGTGCTAGCAGCTGTCCTCTCCCCGGAATACAGACCTATGCAAACGCCAAGCAGCAAGTGCACTGCCGCGTTGAGCCCGGCAGCAACAACCGCGACATCGACGATCCTGCCGTCAACTCCCAACTCCGATGCTGCGATGCTGCACTCGTCACACTACAGGAATCGCGCGATTTGCCGACAGCCCCGTGGTTTGCTGACAGCCAGGATCTGGGCTGTCGGTGAAATGTGGCTGTTTGCCGATTGCCGTAGCCTGTCGGCAAACTTTACTTCGCCGACAGCCACATATCTACGGCCTGTCGGCGAAGATTTTTTTCCCGACAGCCAAACTTTCGGCAAACAAGAGTTGTCGGGCGAAGCGTTAGCTCGGCCAAACGGCGCTCGCCGCGTTAGCTTCGCCGGCAAGCCACGCCGTGAGGCCTGTCGGCAAAGTTTGCCAACACCTACACATGCGTCGGCGAAGATCCGTTTGCCGACAGCCTTTGTATGCGTCGGCAAAGTCTCTGCGGTTTGTCGACGAGTATTTTTATGCTGTCGGCAAAAGTATTCTCTTTGCCGACAAGCATCGTATCTTTGTCGGCAAAAGATAATTTTTTTTCAATTTTGACTTCAAAATTTTTTTTGTTGCCTAGATACATTGTTTACAATCACATGTTTGAATTTGGGCCCTTTTGGCAATATTTAGCTATATTTCGTTAATTTTTTTCCTTCACTTGAATTTTCCGTATTTTTCAAATTTGAACCGGGTACATGAAATAATAAACTTTGGCCTTCGAAACAAGATATTCAAAACAGTGACTTTGCCGATAGGAATCATTTTCGTCGGCAAAGCTTTGCCGATAGCCTTGTTGACCCGGGCGTCGGCGAAAGAAGAACGGCCGAGTTGATGGCGCCGTTCCGCGATTGACAGGACCGGGTGGCTACGCCGACCACGCCACGATTCCCGTCGGCAAAAAGCGGGTTTGCCGACGGGACTTTGCCGACGCGGTTTGCCGACAACCCGGAGCCAAATCGTCGGCAAACCTTTGCCGACGGGAAATAGGGCTTCGCCGACAGCTTTAAGTTTGTCGGCAAACTGCGGATTCCGAGGTCACCGTTGGCGGTCCTTATTGCATATCTAATCCCGCCAACTTAGGTTCATAGTTCACCAAAAACCACCTAGATAGGGGATTTACACTAACGAAATTCCATAGTTTTGGTGAACACTTGTTTTGCGGGAGCATTCATGGAATACATATATTTTGGGCCAAAAACTAGAGAAAAGAGAATAAATATTTGAATTATAAAATGGGCCCAAAGGCAAGACAAGAAAGAAAAGAAGAGAAAGGCCAAAGCGACGTACCAATGTGACAAAACACCACGTGGGCCAACTCCGGGCCCAAGACTATCACTCCTAACTATCGGCTCCTAAGGGCGAGCTCGTTAAAATGCCACAATCCGCGAAGCCAATCACGGCTTCTAGTTACGAGCTCCATCCGGCCTCATGGCCATGGCTCGAACCAAGTCTTTTTAGGCTTGGATTATGAAAATCCATATCATCACCTAAGGGAGTTTAAGCAACTCGTGAATGCCTAAACATTTATGGCATGTCACAAGAAACTTTGTGTTGGAAGTTGTTTCCTTCCTCACTCATTGAGAGGGCGAGACAATGGTACGACCAAACCGTAGGGTTGGTAAATGGAGATTGGGAAAAACTTCGTGATAGTTTTTGCGTTGCATTCTTTCCTATATCTCGAATCGCTTCCCTACGGCCCGAGATTCTCAACTTCCGACAACTAGAAAATGAAACTACGGAGAGCGGCTTAGGACCGATTTTTGACCTCGACCGGGTGGGTCCGACTGTCTATTCCAAGCCATGTGTTATTACAACACTTTTGGCTAGGGTTAGGCGAGAGAATCGCCTGTTGCTCGATGCGTACGCCGGTGGATCTTTTATACATAAGACCACGCAGAGGGAGAAGCTCTCCTAAATCATATTCTAGAGAACACTCCCGCTAAAACCCATCCGGTTCGAGCCCGAGCGGTTATAGAGGAAGCCTCCTCGGCAATCGCCGAACCCGTGATAGAGACTACCTCTCCGAACCGAGAGGCCATAGAGGAAGTTTCGGTCAAATGGAACTTCCCGTATTCGAGGATGAGCTTTTCAAAGATTTCAGAAATGCCTCAAAATACGAATGTCATAGGAGACCACCAATCTCTGTCACTCCTAGCGATCCTCTTGATGAATTATTTCTCGGAGAATCCGTTAAGGAGTTGACCGTCATGAGCTCGTAATGGGTAGCGAAGGAGAGCTCTCACCGAAGAAATTCAGATTCGTGCTCCTTCCTCAACCCTTCGATGCAAAATCCAAGGAGATTGGATGGATGTTACGTACAATCCCACTTTGTTAGAACAAACATCATGTCAAAATCCTACGCATTCATGTGTTTAGGAGAAAAACCACGTACTCCAACAGTCAAATCCCTTAGAGTAGCACCTCGGTCCGCTCCTAACGGACTTGGGATTCTACACAACATAACTCTTCATCATCAAGAAGTCGAAATGGCCCCGGACTTTCATGTCTTTGACATCCAGGATTTCGACATTCTAATCGGTCATCCCCTAGAAAAACTTATTACAAGTCCATAAAAAACAGGGGAATTGGGAGTCAAACTAGGGAGAGAGTGTTTCTCTATTCAAGTCACACGAGCTAAAAATTCAGTGGCTGAACTTCCCCCTAGTAAACCCCTAGAGGTCATGTCGGTAATTCCTTTTGAAACCCCAGAGATGTCTTTAGAGAGCGATGCTCCTCACTTTGTAGAAGAGGAAGACGAACTGGGAGAAACCATAGAATTACCCAAAGAGGAGAAACCGACATGACCTCCCATTGAGCTTAAACCCTTGCACTGCGGACTACGCTATGCTTTCCTACCGGCGATTCGCAAACTCCGTCATCATAAGCGATAAGCTTAGCGACAAGGAGACTGACTCAACTCATCGCTGTGCTAGAAAAACATAGAACGGTCTTCGGGTATTCCTTGGATGATCTCAAGGGTATAAGCCCAACCTTATGCACACATCACATTCCAATTGATCCCTCGAGTACACGGCTCGAGAACCTCAATAAGGCTGAATAATGCGATGCGTGAAGTCGTGAAAAGGAGGTTCTAAAACTTTTTCACGTCGGGATTATCTATCTCGTACCACATAGCGACTGGGTTAGCCCCGTCCAAGTGGTTAAAAATGATAAAAATGAGCTTATCCCGCAGAGAACCGTCACGGGGTGGAGAATGTGTATCGATTACCGGAAACTCAACACGGCAACAAAGAAAGATCACTTTCCGCTCCCCTTCATTGATGAAATGTTGGAGCGGTTAGCGAAACATTCTTTCTTTTGTTTCCTAGATGGGTATTCGGGTTATCATCAAATACCCATCCACCCCGATGATCAAAGCAAGACAACATTTACTTGTCCATATGGAACATATGCCTATAGAAGGATGTCGTTTGGGCTATGTAACGCACCCGCATCTTTCCAACTGTGCATGATGTCTATCTTTTTCGAGACATGATTGAAGAAATCATGGAAGTTTTCATGGACGACCGAGTCTACGGAAAAACTTTCAATCATTGTCTTGAAAATTTAGATAGAGTCTTGCAAAGGTGTCAGGAGAAAGATTTGGTACTTAATTGGGAAAAGTGCCATTTTATGGTCCGCGAGGGCATTGTCCTAGGCCACCTAGTGTCGAACGAGGGATAGAGGTAGATAAGGCTAAGATAGAAGTTATCGAGCAGCTACCTCCCCCGTGAACGTAAAGGGAATCCGCGAGCTTTCTAGGCCACGCAGGTTCTATAGGAGATTTATCAAAGACTTTTCTCAAATCTCTAGACCCCTCACAAGCCTACTAGCTAAGGACGTACCTTTTGAATTCATAGATGAGTGCTTGCACGCATTCAATACCCTTAAGAATGCACTCATCTCGGCCCGATCATCCAACCTCCCGATTGGACCCTACCATTCAAGATCAAGTGTGATGCTAGTGACTATGTTGTTGGTGCGGTCCTTGGCCAAACCAAAGATAAGAAGCATCATGCGATCACTTACGCTAGCAAAACGCCGCTCGAGCTCGGCTCAATTATGCTACTATAGAAACAGAGCTCGGGCGGTCGTTTATGCTATCGATAAGTTCGGTCTTACTTAGTGGGAGCAAAAGTCATAGTCTACACGAGACCATGCAGCATTGAAATACTTGCTCACTAAGAAAGACGCAAAACCCGTTTGATTCGTTGGATTCTTCTACTCGGGAGTTTGATCTTGAAATAAAAGATAAAAAGGGAGTAGAAAATACATGTCATGGATCATTTGTCGCGTATGCACGGAGTTACTAACATGCAGGAACTACCTATAAATGACTTCTTACGCGATGACATGCTACTAAAGGTGACGAGACAACAACCCTTGGTACGTGAACATCGTCAACTATATGGTTGCCGGATATGTTCCACCGGGAGAACGGAGAAAGTTGCAAGTTGAAAGCCGACGTCACCTTTGGGATGACCCATACTCGTATCGGGTATGTTCGAGATGGTCCGTTGAGGAGATGCGTACCAGCAATGAAGGCCTACAAATCATTGAGAAATGTCACTCTGCACCGTACAGAGGCCATTATGGAGCATTCCGCACACAAGCAAAAATGTGGCAATGCGGATTCTTCTGGCCAATGATGTACGAGGACACCAAAGAATTCATTCGGAGGTGTCGCAAGTGTCGATTCAAGGAGGCATCACGGCTCGCAACGCAATGCCGCTACATTACAACCTTCAAATAGAGATATTTGATGTGTGGGGCATTGATTACATGGGACCCTTCAAGAAGTCCCAAGATTGCGAGTACATCCTAGTTGCTATCAACTACGTATCCAAGTGGGTAGAAGCTATGCCCTACAGAGCAGCTGACGCCAAGCACGCCAGGAAAATGTTTCATGAAGTAATCTTCCCTCGCTTCGGAACACCACGCATGGTGATAAGCGATGGAGGATCCCACTTCATTGATAAAACATTCAGAGCATTCCTGAAAGAGCTTGGAGCCAAGAACAACATAGCTACCCCTATCATCCTCAAACTAGTGGTCAGCGAAACCTCCAATAAAAGATGGGAACATCCTGAAAACGGTCAATGATATGGGGAAAGGATGGAAAAGTAAACTTCCCGATGCACTCGGGCATACGGGACCGCTACAAAACCCCTATCGGTATGTCACCATTCCGGCTAGTGTACGGGAAAAGTTGCCACTTACTCCGTAGAGCTCGAACATCGAGCTTATTGGGCTATCAAGAGCTGGAATATGGATCTCAAATTAGCGAGCGGCGAAACCGACAACGAGATTTCTGAACGGAAGAATGGCGGGGAGAAGGCTTATCATAGTGCCAAGCTCTACAAAGAACGAACCAAGAGATGGCACGATCACCGAATCAAGCTCAAAACCTTCAAGCAAGGCGAAAAGGTCTTACTCTTCAATTCGAAGGTGAAATTATTCGGTGAAGGAAAGTTGCGAAGCAAATGGAAAGGACCGTACACCATCATCGACACGTCGACTCATGGGGCAATCACAATTCAAGATGATGACAAGTAATATCTTCAAAGTTAACGGTCGGCGTCTCAAACCTTTCCTTGAGTGTTCCCGCAACTTAAATTTCAGTGAAGAACTAGATTGAATATATTTAATTATGCCTAGATTTTGAGTGCTCTCACTCTTTTGATTAGGCTAGTTAATCTATTCTTTCTTATCAAAAATATTTTCAAAAAAATTACCATAGAAATACTCCAGCATTTATCCTTGGGTTCCCCATCTTTTTATAAGTCTTTGGATATTTCAAATAAATATTTTACAAAATATTCCCTAAAAATCCTCTTTTATCCATTCAAAAAACTGGAGTGTGACGTGAGCCTCGAGCACCCAACGGATCAAAACACCACATTTTGGAAACAAATAGACCATTAGGGGCTGCTAGGACGAAACCTGGGATCGAGCCGTGCCGCGACTGGCGCGCTCGCGCCAGGGAGCGAGCCGTTGCTCCCCAAATTTTGTCTCCTGATCCTCTGCCCTTCTCTGATGCTCACCATATGGAGTTTGATCCTGCTGCATTCACGAGAAACAGAGATGTCACCTCCACCTATAAATTGAGCCATCTCCTCCTCTCCTCTCTTCACATAAGCTCAAGCTATTCATCTCTTTCTCTCTTGCTCATACCCATACTCCGGCAAGGTCTTTCTCCCACCAAGTAGCCATGGCCCTTGTTCCTTTTGATAGAGAAAAAGCTCTCTCTTTTGCCAAAGATTACTTAGAAAGGAGGGAAAGGAGCAATCAAATGGTGGCACCTCTCGCCATCGAAGGTCCTCCTATGGCGCCATTGGCAAGAGCAGCAAGAGCAGCCTTGATGGATCACCAACCAAGCAAGCGCCCTAGGATTTCGTCTCCCCAAACCTCTTCCTTCAAAGCCCAGATCTTTCCTACACCGTTCAAGGAATTGATCGGTCCGATGTTGGGCGTGGAAAAGGGCTTGCGGGAAAAGAAGGAGGCGTTTACACTCCTCGTCTCCTTTGCCATCCTCCTATCCAAGGGCAGCCCGTTGGTTTCTTTGGTGAGGCTTTGCCCTTACCAAAGGTCCAACAAAGGAGGGGCTGCACAAAAAGATCAAGGAGCTCTCTAGTTACATCCGCTATCTTAGAGGTAGGCTTGCCGAAAGAAGCTCGGCTGAAATCATGCTAGAGCAAGAAATTGACTCCCTTCATATAGAAATGTATGAGGAGTTGGAAGGAGTTGCCACTAAAATAGGAGTTGCCGACGTTCTCGAGCTTCCTTTCTAGAGCCTTCGGCTCCACCCAAATAATTAGGGCGCGCACTTTATTTTAAATTTCAGCTTGTTGCATTTCCCTTCTCAAATTTACTTTGTAATCGTGCGCCTATTTGTAATCTTCAGTTTTATAATTGAATAAATATATATATATTTTCTATCTTATATACACTTGTTTTTGTCCTATGTGTTGCACAAAATTCAAGAGACGGTACAAAAACAAGTGTGGGGAGGCTACCCCAACCTCTCAAAAAGATGCACAAAATTTCGCACCTTAAAATCATCGGTTAGTGCATTTTCTCACTCTCTACAAATACTTTTATTTTCCCTAGAAATAATTTGGCTTCATAACTAAAAATTGGTTGCTCTGCCTCCGTGTTCGCTGATCGATTGCGACTCACATACTTTTTATTCCTCATCAAAATCCTATCTTTACGTGAGCAACTAATTTGTTTTAGGGACCCCTTGAATATCTAAGTTATTGTGGGATGAGAGATAGTAGGATGATATGAGACTTGTTTACCTCTTGCAAAGTAGACTTGGGTTTTTATTTACGAAAATATTAAAACTTATAGCATGATCCTCAAGTGATGATTAAATTCCTACCGAGCCAAATATTAGTATTACATCTATAAAACCTTGCCACATAGCTGTTTATCCTTGCACTAAAGTTGTGTCCCACTCTTTCGGATCGTTTGCGAGAGAAGTTTCATATCCCCAAGATCGAATATCACACACACCCACCAAATAAAATTGCCGACTTTTACCCGAAAGTCGCGCACATCATTCTCTCATCCATCCACCATAAAATTGCTGACTCTTACACTAAGAGTTACGCAGTCGTCTTCGCCACAAATAAAACTCCTTTCACTAAGCTTATGGTTCTCTCTCTCAAATTTATCTTTCACCTGCAGAAATATGGGCTTCATTAGAATTATTATCCCGATCACAAAAAATTTAAAGAAAAGAAAGAAATAAAAAAAAGAGATCTCCCCCATGCTAGTATCTAAAAAAAAAGAGAAAAGAGACAAAAGAAGGGGGAATAATAGAAAGAAATGTCCTTTTATAGGAAGCCCATATATTTTCCTTCAAATAAAAAAAAGAGAGAAACATGGCAAAAAGGAGTTCCATCCACATTCATATTCCACACACTTGCACAATTCGATCTAAGGCTATGTCCTTCCCTCCATTGATCCACCTTTTGACACAACAACTCTCGCAAAGGAAAGCATGCACCTCATCCATACCTATGAACTCCAGATAATGACCATTAGAGGTAGGATGAGTAGCAAGGCAACAAAAGCTTTCTGGTGAGGATCAAACACCCACAAAAAAGAGTGACTTGAGAGCATCACTTGAGGAATTCATCGCTATCTTTTCTTACAAAAATTTCAAAAACCACAAGTCTTGAAAGCAGGGAGACACAAGTTGACTTGAAATCCAGGCTATTCCATCCCTCAATAAGCTCAAAGATTACTTGGTAGACACTGTGAATGCTCACGGATAACCGGTGAGGCTTGGAATAATTCATGCGGGTTAATATCTCGGGAAGACAAAACCACCTTAGTGACTTTTGCTTCACTCGAGGACGAGCAAAGCGCTAAGTGTGGGGGAGCTTGTTGGCGGTCCTTATTGCATATCTAACCCCGCCAACTTAGGTTCATAGTTCACCAAAAACCACCTAGATAGGGGATTTACACTAACGAAATTCCATAGTTTTGGTGAACACTTGTTTTGCAGGAGCATTCATGGAATACATATATTTTGGGCCAAAAACTAGAGAAAAGAGAATAAATATTTGAATTATAAAATGGGCCCAAAGGCAAGACAAGAAGAAAAGAAGAGAAAGGCCAAACCGACGTACCAATATGACAAAACACCACGTGGGCCAACTCCAGGCCGAAGACCAAGCCCGCCAGCCAAGGTCGGTGGCCGGAGGCAGACCACCTGGCACGAGCGCGCCAGGGGCGCGGGCGTGCAAAGGCACCTGCCGCCCGGGCCCACCTTCCTGGAGGCGGTACATTCAATGCTCCAGAGGGCGGTGCAGGGGTGTTTTGGTCATTTGGGCGTGCGGGAACCGACCATCTCCACATATAAAAGCCCTTCTCTCTTTCATTTCACACATTCACTTTTCATTCCTCATTCTCATTCCTCCCTCTCCACTTCCACAAGCCTACACTAGAGGAAGAGTAGAGCCATTATACCTAGCTTCTAGCTAGAATAGAAGTAGGAGAGTGAGAGAGGTCAAGAGTAGAGTAACTGTTTTCGAGTACTCCTGGAGGCTAGTCTTCCACGGGGTGGAGTGCCGGATTTGTTGGCTCCCTCCTCACTTGTACCTCGGCGACTTCTTACGCATGAAGTAAGAGGTTCGTGTTTATCTATTAAATGCGTTCCTTCTTGCAAAGTTATCTTTATCGTCGTTTGCTTGCGGGTTCGTCGACCGTCCTTGCGGCGGTAGTTCTAGTAGAGGACTCCTGATAGAGACGGATGTTCCTGGCCGACGCTAGAACTGTAACGTTGGCGTAGACGTGGTGTCTAAGCTGATTAGTTACCTTCGTTTGCCTCGTACTCCATGGTTGAGGTGGTAGACGGCAGGTGGTGACAGCCATGTCCGTCCATTGTAATCCCCCACGTCCGGGTACGGCGTAGAGCTACGAGCCGGCATCACTTGGCAGACCGGGTGTGATCCGGTGCCCGAAGCAAGTAATCAGCGGTAGAGTTACCTTTCTCTAAGGATTCGTCCTATAGAAAACCTCACTTTCCCAGTTACCTACTCTCTCCTCTGGGGCAACCTAGCTAAGACCTAAACCTGACCATACCGTTCTTCGTGAAGTTTACGATACCCTGTTCATCACCGGGTGAAGTGCTACAACGGTCTTTCCGTGCGCTTGCGGAATTTACTGCTTTCGCTAAGAAATACCAGCAGTCACCGTGGGCGCCAACCAGCAAGCTCGTACGTAAAGCAGGCACCGTCGGGTATACGGTGGACACTTAGTGCTCAACATACAAAGTGTCAAAGTCATTCAAAGGGGACCTTCTGGCCAATTCCTACATGTGTTATTTTGTTTGCAATTTCATAGCTGCCACACTACATGATACTACAACAACAGTGACACATGGAGTATTGCATGACTTGTGACATGCAATTGTCTGGCTACCTAAGAGCATCTCCAAGGGTTATGTAATTGGACTTGGCATTTACTAATTTGTCTAAAACTCCTAAAAAATTTTCTCCAATGGTTATGCATATCTCCAAGGGTTTTGCACTTTTACTTTGGCATTTATAGTTATTTGCCAACTCTCAAAACAAAATGCAAAGGAATAAAAGATGACATCTCTAACCGTTTTGCAATTTTGACTTGGCAATTACCCAAAATAGGCAGCGTAGGTAGAGGGATGTGGTGCGAGAGTCGCGCGTGGGGACGTCGGAGGCAGCGCATGCGACAAATGCCAAGCGCAAGGGGCTTGGCATATATGCCAAGTCTCCCCTCCAAATGCCAAGTTAATGAAAATGCAAAGGCTAAATGCATAACCATTGGAGAGGGTTTTTTAGGAGTTTTATGCAAATTAGTAAATGCCAAGTCCAAATGCATAACCCTTGGAGATGCTCTTAGTTTTTGCATTTTCCTTAACTTGGCATTCGGAGGGGGAGACTTGGCATATATGCCAAGCCAGTCCGGTTATGCAAATAGCCTCCCTCGCGCGAATCTCGCCCCTCGCTCCCCCGCGCGACGCGCTGCCCCTCCCTCGCACGACCCGCCGCCAAAAAATTCCCGCGAAACCACGACGTACCGCGACGCGCCGCCCCAGCCCTTGCGCGACGTACCTCCATCGATCATCAAGGCCAGGTACGTGCATCGACGACCCGTGCGGGAAAGGGCGCGCGCGCGGAACAGGTCCGGCGAAGGCCGCGCGGGAGGAAAAGTGACGCAAAAGAGAAAAAATCCCGGCAAAAAGGAGTGGGACTATGCAAAATGCATAACGGATGGAAATCACACTTTTTAGCCTTGCCATTTTTATTTGGGGGTTTGCAAATGCATAACTCCAATTACATAACCTTTGGAGATGCTCTAAATAGTTCCAATCACCCTTATGCCAGTCACAATATGTAGTACCCCGTACTAGCTATAGCTTGAGCCGCATGGTGTGGAGAGGTCATATGAAATCGATTATGATGGATGGAGATGCGGACTACACAAACTCCGATCCACATGGTGTAGAGAGGACTATATGAAATCGATTATGATGGATGGATATGGGGTGACAACCTCCCATAAATTTAATGGTGACTATAACAACTTAGGAAGATGCTTCGGCAAGTCCAAATCATGTAGGTACGGTGCAATGACTTTTCATTGAAGCACTGGCATGACTAATGGTGGACACTTATACAAGAGGACGACTTTCCTTTGAATTTTTTTTTGTACAACCCCACCCGCCCTTGATTTACAGTGAGTAGTGTTAGGCTAGTGTGGCCGCTAGATGCAGAGCAAGATAAGACATATGCAAGGGCACTGACTAGCAAGATAGGACATCCACGTCGAGAAGGCTTCAAGGCTGCTAGAGAGAGATCAAAATTTGACACGCAAGTAGCCATGAAAACAGATCGGATATTATTTGTACCACTAGTAGAGAACAGACTTTCGAACCTCGGCTTTAGTCCCGTCATTTTTGGTCCAGGATAAAAGGGTGATTTAGTCCCGGTTGGGGACACCAACCGTGACTAAATCCCATCCCAACGGCTCGTCAACAGTTTTTGCAGGCTGGTGGCAGAGACGGAAGGTTAGTCCCGGTTGGTGGCTCCAACCGGGACTAAAATACCCTCTCTAGTCCCAGTTAGTGTTACAAACCTGGACAAAAGGTCATGCAACCTTTAGTCCCGGTTAGTATTACCAACCGGGACGGTGTTACGAAGTGGGACTAAAGGTCTTTTACCCGGACTAAAGGTCCTCGTGGGTCAATTTAAAAGGACGGCGGGGGACTGTCACATGTGGTGTGCAGCTGAGTTGGTAAAGGAATCTACACGTGAGGCAAGGGTCTTGGGTTCGAATCTCACCAGGAAAGCAAGGAAGATCTGTTGGATTTTATTATTTTTTCGTTTCAAGGGTGGCCTTTAGTCCGGTTGCGGGAACCGGGAATAAAGGTTGTACCTTTAGTCCGCTTAGCCAATCCCGGTTGGGTAACCGGGAATAAATGGGGTTAGGAACCGGAACAAGAAGCCATTTCTCTACCAGGTGTACGGATCGGATATTATTGTACCGTCCATCATATACTGATACGAACATTTCTTTCACACTGATATGAACATTTGTTTCGAACATTCAGATAATTTCTTGGATATAATCCATCGGATATCTAATATTTTTATTCAAATGCATCCAAATAATAATGTCACAGAAATATCAAAATTTCTAATCTATATTGAATATATTGGCTTGAATCAAATTGAGATTTTTTAAACTTTGTATATGTGGTGATATAATTAATTATTAATTAATAACATAATAACATCAGTGGCGGTTATATATATAAGAAGCTTGCTCTCTTGTCTTTGGCTCTTTTATTATTTTGAGAATTACACAGACATCCACAACACGCACGCACGCATACTCACCTCTATGAACACATATATGTAAACCTACCCCTGAGCACATCCGAAGGATGAGCAGCCAACAAATATGTAGATTCTTGAAGTCAGCAATGGCGCCTCGTTGTCGACGGGAACGTCGCTTATCAGTTAACAGATAACGCCGGTAAATTCTTGAAAAAATTTCACGAAAAGATATGAGCATCAAGATTTAAACCTCGATGGTTAGAGTCCCACTAGACAGTATTACCATCGGACCACAGGCCCTTTCACTACTCCCTTGTCTTTGGCTGGGCGTCGCTGAGTCTTGCTTGCGCACTCGCACTAGGCCTTTAGCCTAAGGCCATGTAAGGACCTTTGGCTAAAGGCCATGTAAGGACCTTTTGGGCCAGTGTAGGAATGGGCCCGGTTGAAATTTCTTAGAAAGCTGAAATTTTTCTTTATTCGCTAAAATTTAATATATGTGTAGCCATTTTAGAAAAAAAAAATCAAAAATAATAAATCTAGTTTTGTTGAGCTCCACACAAGAAGATCTATACATGTAGTTAACACACAATATGACATGTTTAGGTAGAAAGTTTCTGTTGTAAATGCTTGGCTATGCTTTTTAGTGTGAAATTCATATCTGCAGTTATATTGCTCCAATGCGTATTCCGTGGTAACAATTTCAACTTTATTGGTACATGGTATGACTAACTTTTAAACTTAGTTTAGGCTTTGTACATTGTTTGTTAATAGTCTAAAAATGTGCAATTAAAAATATAAAGTGTTGTTCCGCTACCTTGTATATAGACTCGATTACATATGGCTTTCCCTTTCGGGAAGCCCCGGAAGGGACAGAGCATAAGGGTGAGCTCTTACCTCGGCATAGGCGAGGCCCTCGCTCCCTGCTAGCTCTTGACTACTGCTACTATGTTACAAGGTGGTTGTGACTCACAGGCTACAAGCTCACTGAGGGAGTGTGTTGATGGCTGCTCTTCAGCTCGTCGTATGATTGATCGTGTGATTCCTCTTGCTGTTCTTTGGTCTGGTAAGCCGAGATGAGTCTCTATGCTAGGGACCCTATAAGAGAAACCTCTCGCGTCTTGTTTTGTTCTCGTTTTAGCCGGAGATAGGCGTTTGAAGAGAACCTTGTGTTGTCGTAGAGAAGTATTCCTTCGGGTGGAACTGCCTGGAGAGACATTAGTTGCTCGTCGAGGTGCGCCATTGCTAGGGAGTCGCAGGAGCCTTGCTTTGTTCCGTGGTCGAGTCTCGAGAGAAATACGGTGAGTATCGAGTAGGACCTACACACCTGAAGCGCAAGAACATGTCGTGTAGGCCTCGCAAGCCTCTGAGAACCTGCATATACACACGCATCCGTATATCAGTGAAAGATATAAAAAAAATATTAAGCGTATATTTATACTCCAAAAGTGCCAGTATATATTGCATATACCTCAATAATATCGATAAACAAGGCCGCGAGAATACCATACATCGGCTAAAGATACGTATATACAAGCATATATACGCACGTGAGTCAATAATATTAAAAGGGAAAATTTGCTACAAGACATCGCTAAAATACATGATATGTTGATACACACCACAACGAGCCGAATTTGCTGCAAATTCGTGGTTCTTTGCCCAGAGACACCAAACGGATTATTTTAATCATTTTTCTGATTTACGGAAAGAAGGTAGGTGCAATGACTTTTTTGCCCTCGTCTTCAACCTCAGGCTACTCACTC
Organism: Themeda triandra; assembly: GCA_018135685.1. Classification (NCBI taxonomy): domain Eukaryota; kingdom Viridiplantae; phylum Streptophyta; class Magnoliopsida; order Poales; family Poaceae; genus Themeda; species Themeda triandra. Next base: position 25,356 of record JAENPR010000493.1, read on the forward strand.
CACCTTTTCTTCTCCGGTGAGATCTTTCATGGCCGGTGAATCATTGATTTCGTTGTTCGTTTTTCCAGCCAATCTCGTGCAGGGGTGTCTGTGGGTATATATCCGTGTATACCTTTCTTTTTTATTTCTCTATATGGAAAAACGGCAAGATGGGCCGATGGCATCTCGTATTCTCCCATCGACCGCTGGCAAGCACAGCTTACATTGCGCGCTCAATTTGTCGCAGGGCAGCGTGCTAGCTAGGGAGGGTGTACGGATGCTCGCGCTTGGCTCGGCATATGGCCAGGACCTCGCGGTCGCCGGAGCTGGTGCCAGCGGCGCGAAGCGTGGCGGAGCTGGCTCCCAGTTCCCACACGGCGTCTGCGGACTCCTGCTCGAGGCCAGGGCCGGAGGATAGGCACGACGTGTGCGGGCCCCGTGGGCGTGGCCTCACCGGAGCCGGGCGGGCACGGCCTCTCCGAAGCTAGGCGGCGAACTGGGTCGGTGCGGCCTCGGTGGGCGCCTGCAAGTGCGCGTACATGACGGCCTCTCCCGCGGCGCGTAGCTGGGGCCGGTGCTCGAAGGTGCGACGGGGACATGGGCGGCCCCGTGGCCTCGCGCCCTCTCCGGAGCTGGCGCGTGCGAGCTGGGCAAACGCGTCCATGGCATGGGCCAGAGAGGTCACAGATGCGGCGGCAAGATGGGCACGGGTGGGCCTACGGCATTGCCGGAGCCTACAGGCGTGCGGTCATGGAGCGGTTACTGGTGGCATAGTCAATGGCGCGAGGTGGCGGCGGGTGCGCCAGTGCTTGGGAGCAGGACAAGACCTCGCCCGAGAAGAAAAAAAAGGCGGTGGCGATGTGTTACAGCAAAAAATAAGTCACCAGCTGGAGGTTGAAGACGAGGGCAAAAAAGTCCTTTAACCCACCTTCTCTCTCCGTGAATATGAGATATGATTAAAATAATCGGTGCGATGTGCTTGGGCAAAGAATCACAAATTTGTAGTGTCTTTCGGCAAATTCGGCTCGTTGCGGTGTGTATCATGTATTTTAGCGATGTCCTGTAGCAAATTTTCCCTATTTAATAATACTCTATAACTGTATATACGCACGAATCAAGGTCATGTCGCCATATACGCGCATATATACCACAAATACACACATATCATTTAAATATTGTTAAGATAAATAAATATTTATATATTTATCCCGTATCCATGGTATTTTACTCAATACCTGAATATATATTTGTATTTTATACAATCTCTGATTCAATCTGATTTACACTGTACTCAATACGTATTTGTACCCATAATCGAGACCGTACGTATTCGTATATATATCTAGCAGCTAATCCGAATCAGAAAAAATATTAAAAACAAATTCAATATCTCAGTGATATCCATTCATGTCCCTAGGAGCGCACACTGGGCAGTTTCCCCCGAGAAATATACAAAGCTGATACGTTGTGGTATCGGCCTCGTATCCTACGGGAATGTGATACGCCACCTACCTGGCGTATCTATCGGGGTATAAAGCCCCCCGGTTGCCGCGGCGCGACGAAGTGATGATCAGGGAGTCGAGCCCCACGAGAGCGAGGATGGCGTCGCCGGGGGTAGTGGCCGCTGCACTGCTGGTGGCAGCGATGGCGGCGTTCTGCGCGACGGACCCGCTGCGGATGGGCAGGATGGTGGACTTCCCGGGGTTCGAGGCGCACGTCGTCGACCTCCCCGACCCCGCCGAGATACCGCGGCACGCGGACGAGCGGGAGCGGCTCCGCGGCGCCGAGGTGCGGCTCCGCGGCGAGGTGCAGGGGCCCAAGAGCGTGGCCTTCGACGTTCACGGCCGCGGGCCGTACACGGGCGTCGCTGACGGCCGGGTCGTCTTCTGGGACGGCGACCGCGGGTGGGTCACCTTCGCCACGGCGTCCCCGCGCTGGATGCACACGAGCTCTGCGGCGAGCCCAAGGCCTCGCCGCTCGAGTACCTCCCCAACGAGCACGTCTGCGGCCGCCCGCACGGCCTCCGCTTCTGTAAGAAGACCGGGGACCTGTACACTGCGTTTTTTTAACCGGTCGGTTTACCGCGGTAAACCGCGGTAACCGAGCTTCCCGGGCCGGTCCGGTTCCGGTTCGGTCCGGTTCGGACCGGCCCAAATTTCAAATTCGAAGTTTGAAAAAAATGCTGAAAAAATTCATAAAAATAGCTGACGAATTATAGAACCCAATGGTGTAAAAATTTTTTAAATTGGAGCTCGTCTAATATGAATAAATTCAAATTCCATTCGGTTGAAAAAAAGAAAAAAAACGCGGCCGGCCCAATAAGGCCCACGAGGCCCATATAGCCCCGCAGGGCGCTTTTTACTGCGCGCGTTGCGGGGTGGGGGGGGGGTGGGGTCAACGCCCCCGAAGCTCCTTCCGCCCCCCCGCTCTCTGTCCGCCGCTCGAGGGCCGTGTTCCGCCGCCGCGGCCGGCGACCGCCGCGGCGGCGGTTTCCCGGAGCGGTCGCGCGGTTTACCACCCCGGGACGCGCCCTCGGTTTCCCGCCCCCGGTCGCGCGGTTAGCCGCTCCGGTTAGCCGGTAAACCGAGCGGTTTCGGCGGGGACCGCCCGGGGAGTAGGTAAGTGTTTTTTTTTTTTTTTAGAGTACTTTTAGCTCTAGGATTTAGGTAGGATATGCTTGTAGGGTATGATTTTGGGCCCGATCTATGATTTAGGTAGGATTTTATAGTGTAGGGTATGATTTAGGTAGAATTTGGGGTAGGATGCATGTATTTTTTTGTTTTATATTGTTGAGATACATGAAATTTAGGTGTGACTCAGTGACTTAGGCACTTGATATATATTCTTGACATACATTTTGTGCACTTTGTGTATTTATATATTGGTGTGTCTATGTTGTTGTTCGTTCATGCAGGTAGACAATGTCGGGCAGACCCCACGATCGTGTATGGGAGCATGGTCAAAACCTTTCTCTGGATGGTATTGCAATTGCGTAAAGTGACGAAACATGGCGGTGGTTGCACTAGATTCAAGCAGCATTTGGCGGGGCGCGGGCGGATGTCGTGCATTGCAACGAGTGCCACCGAGATGTGTGTGCCTACTTTCGGCGAGAGCTTGACGAACCGCAGAATTAACCAATGAGCGGGCTCGACTAAAGCGGCACGGAGGCGGCTGCACAAGGGGAAACCAGCCCCTTGGTGATGAGGAATATGAGGCTCGGATGCGGGTAGCAATGAACATGTCGAGAACACAATATGACTACGAACAAGCGTTCGGGACAGAGAGGAGGTCACTACGAGCATGGAGGGGGTAGTGGTAGTGGCGGTGGTGGTGGTTCGCATGGGGGGAATCCTATTCGAGAGGATGTTTAGTAGAAGAGCGGGATCACGAGAGGGAGACTCTGTGGTGGTGGACGACTATAATGCGGCAATGGGTGGGAGTAGAGGAATGTACCAACCAAGGATTGATGCGGCAAGTGGACATAAAAGGGGAAAAATGCAAAGGAATCAATTGGTAAAGCTTTGTCAAAGTGGTTCCATTACATAGAAATCCCAGGAAGAAATGCAGACAATCCCTACTTTGTCGGTGCGGTCCGAGAGACACAGAAGCATGGTAAGTACCTATAGTTGTAGATTCTGACATTGTTTGGACACCTTGTCTGGCACACACCATAAACTTGATGTTGAAGGATATTGGAAAGAGGCCCGATCATGCAGGTATGATAAAATCATGCAATCAAATTTCAACTTGGTTGCACAACCATAATAAGTTGAATGCAATGATGAGGAAAGCAATCGGCGGTGAGTTGGTCAAGTGGTGTGCCACTAGATTTGGGACCAACTACATGTTTCTAGACAGTTTTCGTCGTAAACGTTCAGAGTTCATGCAGTGGATGGCATCTCCTGAGTTTTTGGCAAGCAAGTGGGCAAATACAGATGAAGGTCGGTATGCTCAGTCAAGGATGTCAAGTCTGCAGTGGTGGGATGGATTGGGATACATCTGTAAAACAGTTGCACCAATTTACAGGTTCCTTCGCTTCGCCGATATTTGGATACATAGCTAACATGCTTTGTTGCACTTGCAGCCCAGTGGTGGACGATATTTGGGAAAGATACTCCTAATTTGCAGCGCCTTGCTTTGCGGCTTGTTTCACAATGTATCTCCTCAAGTGGATGCGAGCGGAACTGGAGTACTTTTGCCTTGCTGCATACGAAGGTTCGCAATAGGTTGTCCCATAAGAAACTAAACAAGCTTGTTTATGTCCAGTACAACCTTCGGCTGCGACTTGCGGATGTGACCCCACTAAGGCATGATCAAGTAGATTTTATTGACCAGTTCGCCGAAATCTCAGTCTATGACCGTAGGAATCCGATTAGGGAATGGATGGAGTATGGTAGATCCAACAGTGCTCCAGTTCTTGATGAGGATTCTGACGAAGTCGACGTCCCTCTACCATCACACGTTGTCAGGTACGTTATATACATAAAAAAGTCTTTGTTGGGTATATATGACATCTTGTATTATGACTTGCGTGACTGATTCATTTGTGTTGCCAGTGACCAAATAGACCCAGACGAGCTACGTCGGGCTACAGGGCATGATAACGTCAGTGATTGGGCCCAACACAATGTGGGTTCCAGTCACCTTGGGAAGAGAAAGATGCACATGTCGCCTCCTAAGGGTCAACAGAAAAGAAAAAAAAAAGGAAAAAGAAAGCCAGTGACCAGTGACACAGAGACTGAGGATGAGCAGCAGAGCCAGCCATACTATTCTGAGGATAGCCAGGCTCGTGCTAGTGGTGACTCTGACAGTACTGACGATGACAGTGACGGTGGCGGTGGCGGTGGCAGTGGCGGTGGCGGTGGCGGTGGTGGTGGGTATGCAGGTGGTGGTGGTGCCTATGAAGGTGGTGGTGGTGGTGGTAGAGATGCTGGTGATCCTCGTTACGCAGGTCTTCATTTCACAGGTATCCATTGCACCTACATTCGCACAGTTTTTTCTGTCAATGCCTACTAATTATGGTTGATTGCAGGCGAGACCGACTTCACACATTGTACTCAAGACCGTGACCATGGGAAACCGTCATCGCAGAGGAGATCACGAGGACCGACGGACTACGACACCCCACAGTACTCTTCTTCCTCCTACAGTGATACCTCACAGCCTACTTATAGCTATCCCATTCCTGACGTGAGCGTGCAGCCTGCTAATAAATGGGTGTTTGAATGGGAAGACCCTGAGTTTTATAGAACATTAGTTCAGGATTGGGAGACAACAGCAGCATGGATGGGCAAAACTTGGCAACAATACAAGGCTGAACTGCTCCAGGAGCAGGGTATCTCTCTTATGTCCACCGCCGAATATCAAGCGTCGTGCCGATATGGGGTCTTCCCATACATCCTCCAGAGTGAATGAGACTACTATGTGGTTGTGTTTGTATGCGACGACGTGGTTGTATATGTATGCGATGATTTATTTGTATGAGACTACGTATCAGTTTGTAGTTGTATTTGTATTCGACTAAATATTGTTGCTTTAGTGACTTATGCTATTTAGTACCGCATTGTGTTGTATGTGAACATTAATAGGTGCCAAAAAACTACCCAAAAAAAATGTTTATTCAAGCAAAAAAAACAAAATCCGGTTTGCAGCGGTTACCGGAAAAACCGGCCGGTAACCGCCACAAACCGGCCGGTTTACCGACCGGAAACCGAACCACAGCGAGTTTAAATTCAAATTTGAACTTCTCCGGTTTCCGGCCGGTAACCGGACTAACCGGCCGGTAAACCGGTTCCGGCCTCGTCCGGTCGGTTCCCTGCCACCGGTAAAAAAAACCGAGCCTGTACATCGCCGACGCCTACTTTGGATTGCTGAAAGTCGGCCCCTACGGTGGGCTGGCCACGCCGCTCGCCACGGAGGCCGAGGGCGTGCGCCTCAACGTGAGGACGAACGACAAGGGCGAGTTCTGGGTGGCGATCCACTGCCGCCACAGCCTGTACGCCCGGCTTCTGGGCCGCCATGTCAAGCTGAGGAAGTTTTTCCTCAGCCTCCCGATCCCGGCCAAGTACCACCTCATGATGCACAACGGCAGGCTCCAGGCGGTGATCGTCAAGTACAGCGCCGAGGGCGACATGCTCGACATCTTGGAGGACACCACGGGAGAGGTGGTGACAGCCGTTAGTGAAGTGGAGGAGAAGGACGGCAAGCTCTGGATAGGGTCCGTCCTCATGCCGTTCATCGCCGTCTTTGACCTCGCCAAGGCGTCTTAGCCGCCTCGATAGTTTGATTGGAAACATTGTTGTACATCGATACCAGTGTAGTATGTACGCTTGTCTGAGAGGATCAGTGTGTTCCCAATAAATTAGTCCTGGAGCAACCTGCTGGAGCTGTATAATGATGCTCCAGCTTCCTTTAATAGCAAATGTAATTAAGTTGCTGACATTTTCTCTAGCTATATTGTCACTGGAACTATGTACGAACAGCTCGTGCTTCTGAATCCAGAATTGTCATGTGCTGGTTGAGTTTGATCCGTTCCAATTTTTATGTGGCCAACAAACGAAGTTTTTTTTTTTCAGAGCGAGAATAATGTAAAGGCCACGTTCTAAGTTTGTACGGTTCTCTAAAATTAGTTCGTGGCGTACCAAGCAAGGTCCTCTTTCTCATGCACGTGCCCACTCCCGTGTTTTAAAAAATATTGGAAAACCAATAAGATGCTGTAAAAATATTGTAAAAGCCAAAAACTATTCGATAAGATATTATAAAATCAAAGCCATTGTCTAAAACTATATTTGGATATAAGAAAACTGAGATTGGAAACTCTTTTTTTTTTTTTTTGAGAAGAAAGATTGGAAACTCTTGATCAAGACTTTATAAGACTATATCATGTCATAGTAGTTTAATTTTGCAGGTGTTCTTCCAGGGACCTTTTGGCGCCCAACTGCAATATGTGAGGTTCAACAAGCGCTCTCTTTTTTTTTTTTTGACGAAAGAAGAATTATATTAAAATATAGCTGGGTACATCATCACGTTATAAGTGCTTTCTCGGAAGAAAAGACATCTATCCAGAAACTGAAATTCATCTATATTGTACCCATGCTGTAAAAGGCTCCAAATCTCAAAACCAAACCTATTTGACGCTTTGTATGGATGACCGCACGAGGCAAATACTCGGCAACAATCGTTTTCGGCCAGACGGTAGATGCCCAACGGACGGCCAACGTTCTGCGGATTTGAGAAACTTCTTCTTCCGTGTGTCTTCCTTTCTCTTCTTTACGCCACCGAAGAATGAGGAAGGCCGACTGAAAAGTATTCTCTCTAGTCCTTCATCGTGGTCGATCCAACCACAACAAAATGAAGAAGGGACTGGAGAAAATTATTCCATGGCGACGGCATCATCTTCGCCTTGATGCCGCCGTTTGGAAGTAAAAATCTCCCTGTAGACATGTCGATGAAGATGCTGACGTCAAAGTTGTCGCCTCCATCTTCAACGAATCCGCCACGGAGAAAACGAATCCAACCTTCTCCTTCACCGTCGCCGAGAGAAGAGAAGGAGGAAGACACAAATCTCCCATACCAAGAAACTTGGCATGAAGAAAAACCTAACGCTAAGACTCAATCTAAGGGGAAAAACTTATTAAAATGCAATGGATCCCCACTCCCTCCGGCCTCCGGTGATGTACCGGAGGAGGAGGGAGGGGACCAGCGCTGGGCGGCGGCGGCGGCGGCTGCTGCAAGTCGGGAGAGGAGAGGCCCTAGGCAGGAGCGAGCGCGGTTCAACAAGCGCTCATGATAGAGACTTGTCGAACTTTGGAGACTGCAGCTGTAAGTCTATTTGCATCCTATGGATGGCCTTCTTTGTTTAGAATTGGGGTTTGAGTTGTTTTCTTATGGGAACTTTGTTTATCCATAGTTGTTAAGTAAGTTGTAATAAGTTGGTCTGACTCCTCTTCAATGAGGTTGAAGCCGGATACTCTTTTCATTAACTAAAAAAAAGTTCAATTAGTGCATTCTTCTCTATGACTGTGTGTTTCAAGTCATAATAACTGATAACCATATTTGCACATAACAGTACTTTGTGGCCACAAGTTTTGAGTTTAGGTTCAACATTAACATCAAAATATACTCGTGCACTCATAACAACATCCTGATCTAACCTGCGCTACTATAAAATGATTGCTTTCAGGCATCTTTCTTTTAGCCGTGTGTGGGAAATGAATTTCTAAAACCTCGGTGTTAAGCCATGAATCAGTGTTGTTATGTTTTTTAAATGAAGCTTTGAAACTGTATTTCAAAAAGCGAGTTCTAAATAAATACGTTTAAATTTGAGTTGGAAGAGTCTAAAGCTTCAAAGTAGGTTCAAAACTCTTTTTTTTTTTTTTTTGAAAGAAAAGTTCTTCCTTTTCTCTCTCTTCCTTGTTTCACGGTTTTGGCCCGCTTCCGCTTGTAGCCCAGCCCGGCGCCACCCATTCACCTTGTTTATCTGTTGCGCGGTCCCCTTCCTCTGTTCTTCGTTGTAGGCTTTCAGAAAGCCCCAAGCTGGGGCGAGCCCCAAAAAAAAAAAAAAAGAGCCCCGATCTCGACAGCATAAAAAAAGACGTCATCGTAAAATCTATACATCGTGCAAAATCAACTGTCCCTAATCATCAAATGACGTCGATCCTGCAATTCTAATAATCGCAGCAAGAGCAAGTCAAGTAGTGACAGTAACAGTACTGTCAGACCGTTTGTAAAAGAATTTTTCTTCACCTCAACAGACGAAATTGAACAAATAAAAATAACTGAGTAAGCTATAATAAGCTCCAATTTTCCTCATCCCATTGACAAAGTCAATATCTTTCCGCAACGTGTCAAAACCTAACCAAGCTCTGCATCACCAAGTCCTCAACGGCTGGCGCTTCTTCTACCTGGCGAATCGGAATCAGAACCCAAGATTGACCATTCAGAGCCGTCAGTGCTGCTGCCGCTGGGTCAACTCTGATCGTCCAAGATCAAGACCTCCGCACTTATGTCTCATCAGTCATCAGGGACGGCAGGGACGGCAGAAGCTCTCAACAAAAGGCCAAGAAAAACATGCCACTGTACCGTGCCAGCCCACGTTCCTGGTGCGTACGTACAGCCTCCGTCGTCGCGCCATGGCAGTTGCCGGCACCGACGATGCTCCAGCTCCACCCACCGGACCCCACCATGGCGCCACCGTGCACCTCCACAGCTACGCATACCCCACGGCCACTCCGCAACTCACCGAGCACCTCCTCGTCGACGACAAGCCGACGCAGCACTGCCTCGGAGAAAGAGAGCTCCCTTATTTCTGGCGCCCAAAATCCGGCGGCGACCCGGCAGCCGGAGCACGCCACGTCGTGGACTGGGCCTCGGTCCGCGAAACGTGCAAGGACTGGCTCACGAACCCGATGAACATCGCTCTCCTCCTCTGGCTCCTCTGCGTGGGCGTCTCCGGCGGCATGTTCATCCTCCTCCTCCTGGGCCTCCTCGACGGCGCGTTCCCGGTGACCACCGACAGGACCCGCTGGATCGAGATCAACAACCAGGTCCTCAACGCGCTCTTCACGCTCATGAGTCTCTACCAGCACCCGGCGCTCTGCCACCACCTCTTCCTGCTGTGCCGCTGGCGCCCCAACGACGCCGCCGAACTCCGCGCCAACTACTGCAAGGACGGTCCCGCCGCCGGGCCAAGACCCAGTGATCGCGTGCACATCGCCGTCGTCGTCGCGCTGCTGCACCTCACCGTGGTGTGCCAGTACGTGCTCTGTGGCCTCTACTGGGGGTACACCAGGACCGCGCGCCCGGAGGTCCTCGAGGACGGCTTCTTCGTGCTCGGCATCGTCGCGCCCGTCGCCGCCGCCGTGTACACCGTGTGCAGCCCCTTAGGCAAAGGCGAACGGTGCCACGAGCTCTCCTGCTCCGAACCAGCCTTGTCAGCGACGACAAAGTCTGCGACGCAGCCCATCGGGCACGTCGTGGTGGAGCCGGAGTGGGCCGGCGGCACGTTCGACTGCGGCGGCGAGGACGTGGCGGCGGCTGCGTGCACGTTCTGCGTGTTCGGGTGGAACATGGAGCGTCTGGGACTCGGCAACGCGTGGGTGCACGCCGCCACGTTCGCGCTCCTGTGCTTCGCGCCGCTCTGGGTGCTCGGAGTCTCGGCGCTGCACATCAACGACGTCGTCATCGGCGACGTGGTCGGCGGCGCCGGCGTGCTGCTCTGCGCCGGGGGGCTGCTCTACGGCGGGTACTGGCGGATCCAGATGCGGCGACGGTTCGGGCTCCCCGGCAGCACCGCGTGCTGTGGGTCCGAGTCCCTGACGGACTACGCCCGGTGGCTGTTCTGCTGGCCCTGCGCGCTCGCGCAGGAGGTCCGCACGGCGAACATGTACCACGTCGACGGCGAGGTGTTCTACTCCAAGGTCGTCGTTGGCAACGATGATGATGTTCACGCCGGCGGCGGGCAGCCGTCGTTGGTCGCGGTGTCCAACGATGGTGACGTTTTCAGTGCGACGGACACGGTTGCAGTGTCACAGGCGTTACTGGTGAATGATCGTCTGGTTGTTGTTCATGACGAAACGACGACCGTGGCTCCTCCACCTCTTCAGTTCGTGGTTGTGCAGGTGGAAGACGACGAGTGCGGTGGTGTTGTTCGTCATGGGGAGACGAGCGGTTCTTCTGTTTCGTCATCGGCGATGGTGACGGCGAGCGGGGAAGATGATGTATCGTTAATGGAGGCGAAATCGAGCAGAGAAATGGTGGAAGATGCTGATGGTAGTATGTTGTCGTCTGATGGGAGTTGGAGAGTGGAGAAGGTGAAGAGGCTGATCAACATGGTCACCCTGGTGTCTCTGCTCATTCTTTTGTACACGAGGGGGATTATTCTGTAGAGAAGCAGTGGAAATTGGGGCCTTATGATGTACAGTAGATGGCTAGATGCTTCATTCTCCAAAGTTGATTCTTTATGGAGTTCATTGCTGTGTACATACAGGAACGCATAATTGTCACAGAAAAAGTAAGTCATTTTGTACAGCTTATTCATAATTCTATATAATTCTGTAAAGAGCAGAGTAGAACACAATAGAGTTGAGTGTGTCTATGAATGTATCAGACACTGGTTTGGCACCTGTTTTCCTAAACTTATGAAATCCAATTATCACTATTCATGTTCCTTGGCCTTCAGAGTAAATGGCATACTTCAAGTCTCACATGGTGTGTGCTGTGAATCATCTATTACATGTTTCCTTTTTTTTCGATGTCCTGGTTTACATATTGTCAAACTTATTTATTTTTCTGGTCCTTTACCGCTTTATTTCAAAAAATAAATAGTCCTTTACCGCCACCAGTGGCCTAAAAACTTTACCGAGATAGCATGCACAACTCTAGCATCCACTAGTGACCTAAACTTTATATCTAGCCTAGTCCCTTACAGAGTAAATGGCATACTGGAACTCTCACATGGTGTACCGAGCATAGTCCTTTATCGAGATGGCATCCACACTAATCATGTATTACTAAATAATTTCATGATTTGGAAGAATGTTCTTTCTCGGTTTCTCCCATAAATTTTTGGACGTAGTAGCTTTGTCACCTACTTCTGTGAACTTACAAAATCTGACTATCCCAGTTTGTGTGTCTCTTCATGTTTAAATCTGAAGATCTTCAGTGTTAACGGCATACTGAACTGGAAGTCTCACAAGGTGTTCTGAAAGAACCTACTAGATGTTTCCTTCTTCTTCTTTTTTTGTTTCGATGTTCTGATTACACGTTTCCAATTTTCTGGGGGCATAACAAGTCGATTCAGGTAGCCTAGATAGCATCCACACCAATCATGTGTATTTTGGAACAATGGTCTTTCTCGGTTTCTCCCATATATTTGGACGCAGCTTTGTCCAGTCTGAACGGCCGTCCATTGCAGCCTCAACTGAACTTTGACAGCATGCCAAAGTTGATTCACTGATGATATGAATTATATGAGTATCTTCTGGGAAGTCTGTTATGACATCAGCAATTTAGGAGTTGCATATCTGCTGACAATCTGAAGGTATACGCACGCACTCACTCAAGACTAAATTTGAATTGGTCCATTCACTGTGCCTTCCCGTCTTGACTTCCCAGTGCTGAAATGTTCTGACTGTTTCAAGCACCAGCAACAAGACCAGGTTGAAGTTTCCGTTTCACCAGCAACCTGCCAATTTTGACAGGGGGTCAATACTGCACTCTTGTACCACAAAGAATGCACACTAAGACCAAGCTACTAATCCCTTTCGTTAATTACAGTTAAAATAACTCTAACCAAATCATATCATGCAGCCCTGGGTATATATGTTGAACACCTGCAATCTGAAACAACCTAGCTCAACTAGTAGCTTCAGACCATGGAAGCTGGAGGGATCACCCTCGCAGCTCTGACTCCGACTGACAAGGAGAAACCTGCAACAGCTACGCAAAGAACAACAGACACCATGGAGCCATCAGACGAGACACCAGGCAAGCAAATCGAACAACGCCATGGCATGGCGAAGAAAGAGAGGTTCCTAGACTTCCTCAGGGTGGCGCCTTCCACGGTCACCGCCCGGCACGCCTTCCTCCGCCGCGTGGCCACGGTCCGCGCGCGCACGGCCGCCTACGCGCCGGCAGCCTACGCGCGCCTCCTATCCCTCCGTCGCGCGCCGGCGTTCGTGCGCACGGTGGACGGGCGCGCCCTGCTCGCGCGGTGCAGGGCCTGGGCGCGGCGGCCCACGAACGCGGCGCTGCTGGTGTGGCTCGCCTTCGTCGCGGCGGGCGTCGCGTTCGTGTTCCTGCTCATGACGGGGGCGCTCGACTCCGCGGTGCCCGACGCGGCGCGGCGCCGGCGGTGGACGGAGATCGCCAACCAGGTGCTCAACGCGCTCTTCACCATCATGTGCGTGTACCAGCACCCGCGGCTCTTCCACCACCTCGCGCTCCTCCTCCGGTGGCGTCGCGACGCCGGTGCCGCCGCCGAGCTCCGCGGCGTGTACTGCAAGAACGCCGGTGCTAGCGGCGGCGGCCTGAGGTGGGAGCGCCTCCACGTCGCCGTCGTGCTTCTGCTGCTCCACGCCACGTGCTTCGCGCAGTACGCCTACTGCGCGCTCTTCTGGGCGTTCAGCAGCGAGACGCGCCCCGACTGGGCCGTCAACCTCTGCATGGGGTTCGGCCTCGCCGCCCCCGTCGCCGCCGCGCTCTACATGGTCTACGGCCCGCTCGGCAGAAAGATCGTGCACCTCCCGGAGGTGTCCGACGATGCCGCCGTCGCGGTGAAGGCCGCCGGCGAGACACAGAAAAACAATGGCAGAGTGGCGGTGGCCAGGCCGGAGTGGGCCGGCGGGCTGTTCGACGTCGCCGACGACCCGACGGTGGCGGCGCTATCCCTGACGTGCACGTTCTGCGTGTTCGGGTGGAACATGGAGCGCATGGGCATGGGCAACATGTACGTGCACGTCTTCACGTTCGCGCTGCTCTGCGCCGCGCCGGTGCTGGTGTTCGCCGTCGCCGCGCTCAACATCCACGACGTCACGCTGGGGTACCTCGTCGGCGCCACGGGCGCGCTGCTCTCCGTGCTCGGCCTCATGTACGGGGGCTTCTGGCGCGCGCAGATGCGGCGGCGCTTCGGCCTCCCCGCCAACCGGTCCATGTGCGGCGGCCGGCCGGCGGTGGCGGACTACGTCAAGTGGCTGTTCTGCGCGCCGTGCGCGCTGGCGCAGGAGGTCAGGACGGGCAACCTGTACGATGTGGAGGATGGCAGCTTGTACCACGTGAGGGCAAGTGACGGCGAGGATGCGGTGGACGAGAAGCCGGCGATGGCGCCTCTGGAGAGGGAGGGGCGTGTCGCGCCATTGACGGCCGACGACAAGGCATGTGGTGGTCGTGTTGAGTGTGTAGTTGCCGTTGAACCGCCGGTGCCGGTGAGGATTTAAATAGTGTGTAGAAAATGTCATGTTGTGCTTTGGCTTGTACATGGATTTCTTTCATTTTTTTTTCTGTTTCAGTGTTTTGCACACAATTACTAGTGTGCTTTGCACTAGTGTGCAATGGGCATCTTGTGTTTTGCACACAGTTATATTCTTTTTTTTAAGGGTCACCGATGGGGGGATTTCACACCTTAATACATTGCATTGGAGTGGCAATATGAATTACCACACATAAGGAGGAAATAAACTCCAATGACAAGAGCATGTTGTTGTTGTTTTCTTTTTTTTCTTTTTTTTTTTTTTTTGAAAAATTAGCTAGAAGAGCATGATGTTGTCCACCAACAAACACTTATGCCTTGAGCCGAGTATGTCAGACGACACCCGTGATACACATCCTCGCACATCCAGGACTCAATTGACGACCATTAAGGGCAGGAAGCATCAAAAAGAGGGAGAGCCGACAAAAGGAGAACTCGCTAACTCAACAATTGGTGAGGCAAAGCAATCAAGGATCATGGATGAATGTGGAGTAGGACTTGTGTGAAAATCCGGGTTTTGATCATTGAAGGTAGGATTGACTTCCATGTGATGGGCATCTATATAACGAGGACACTGGATTGGGTTTTGTACCTAAGACCACCACATGGCAATAGTGACATGTTCTTTGACAATGCCTTGAAGGAGCAACATGATGCATGAGGCGACTATAGGCGTGATAGACTTTTGTTAAGGAAACACCTCGCGACCACGAGTGCCCCAGGTTTGCTTCTTGAACAATTGTGGTTCACATGAAAATATCTAACATAGATAAGGAACATTCTACCATCCCTTAATGAGATACGTGGCAAGCACGCTTTCGAAAAAAAAAAAATCAAACATAGATAAGGTCAAAAAAGTGGGCAATGAAGATATATTTTTCTCAAAAGTTTAATTAAACTTGCTCCCACTATTCTAAAATAAGTGCAAATCTCATATTTCTAGGAGTAAATTAAATTAAATTTTAAAAAATTTTCTAGAAAATAATGTTAACATTTGTATATCTAAATAGGTTCATCATTGAAAATGGTGTTACATTAGTTTATTTTATATATAATTATATATTGTCAAATTTAAAATTAATTTACTTCTCTGAAATGGTTTTAGTATGAGGATGCATTTTTTGAAGCAAAAGGACGAGAAAGTATCAGTTTGATTTTTTTGAGGGGAAGTATTTGTTTGATATTAGAGTATTTTTTATGATACATTTTTGTAGAGATTTTGGGCTTTTGGCTGCCGCCGCAAAGCGACTCGGCCCAAGCCTGCTGTCTCCGCCTCTCCGCCGCCCGCCCACAACCTCTCCCGCGCCGCCGGCTTCCCGCAGCTCCGCCGGCTCGCGGCGGCCCTCCTTCTCCGCCGCGGGGTACGACGCCTCCCTCGCGAGACCCGCCGTCTTCCTCTCGCGCTTGTATGTCAGCCACGGCCGCCGACGAGGCCATCCGGCGCGTGCTCCTCACAGGCATCAGCCCCGGCAGCCACCTCCCACCACTCACCGTCAAGCTCATCCATGGCCGCCTCCTCCGCCTGGACCTCCTCCACACCTCCCTCTCCCCGCTCCTCCTCCGCGCCGCCTCTTCCTCGGGCATCCACCTCCACACGCTCCGCCTCCACTCCCTCCTCCCGGACCCCTCCCACCTCACCTTCCCGTTCGCCATCAAGTCCGCCTCCCGCCTCCCCTCCCCGCTCCCCGCCGGCGCGCAGCTCCACGCGCGCTCCCTCAAGCTCCCGTCCCACTCCAACCCGCACGTCCTCACCTCCCTCGTCAACCTCTACGCGAAATGCGGCCGTCTGCTCGACGCCCAGAGGGCATTCGACGAAATGCCCCACCCCAGCACGGTCTCCTGGACCGCGCTCGTCACCGCGTACATGGACGCGAGGCAAGCTCAGGAAGCCGTCGGGGTTGCGAGGCGGGCGTTCGCGAGCGGCGTGCGCCCCGACAGCTACATCGCCGTGCGGGTCCTGACCGCGTGCGCGAGGGTGGCGGATTTGGTGAACGGGGAGGCGGTGTGGAGGGCGGCGGAGCAGGAGGGGATCGCTGGGAACGTGTTTGTGGTGACAGCGGCGTTGGACTTGTACGTCAAGTGTGGGGAGATGGACAAGGCCAGGGAAGTGTTTGGCAAGATGAGGAACAAGGATGTGGTGGCTTGGAGTTCGATGGTTGGGGGATACGCCTCCAACGGGCATCCACGGGAGGCTCTGGAACTGTTCTTTGCAATGCAGGCGGAGGGAATGAGACCAGATTGTTATACAGTGGCTGGAGCCCTCTCAGCATGCACAAGGTTGGGTGCGCTGGATTTGGGACGGAGAGTAGTTGGGATGCTGCACTGGGATGAGGTTCTTGGCAATCCAGTCCTGGGTACTGCACTAATTGATATGTATGCCAAGTGCGGGAGCAGATGAGGAAGAGAGATATCATTGTTTGGAATGCAATGGTCTTGGGGCTCGGCATGACTGGCCACGAGAAGATTGCCTTTGCGCTTGTTGGCCTGATGAAGAAGTCAGGCGTGGCACTGAATGATAATACCTTCATCGGAGTGCTCTGCAGCTGTACACATAGTGGCCTTGTAAAAGATGGGCAGCGGTATTTTCATAGCATGACTCAGTTATACGGCATAAGACCTAGGATTGAGCATTATGGTATTATGGTCGACCTGCTCAGTTGTGCGGGGTTGCTGGAGGAGGCTCATCAGTTGATTGAAGACATGCCAATGGAGGCAAATGCTGTTGTATAGGGAGCACTCCTTGGTGGTTGCAAGATCCACCGGAACGCTGACCTTGCTGAACATGCGTTGAAGCGGATCATCCAATTGGAGCCATGGAATTCTGGAAATTATGTCATGCTTTCTAACATATACTCTAACAGTGGAAGATGGGAAGATGCCGCAAAGCTCAGGTTGGAAATGGAGGCAAAGGGGGTTGAGAAGGTCCCTGCATCTAGCTGGGTTGAACTTGATGGTAAGGTCCACGAGTTCCATGTTGGAGACAAATCACATCCCCTCTCAGATCGAATTTATGCAAAGCTCGATGAGTTAGGCATGGAAATGAAGGCCATGGGTTATGAACCAACTACCGAGGTGGTGATGTTTGACATTGAAAATGAGGAGAAGGAACACACGCTTGTGCATCACAGTGAGAAACTTGCCATTGCATTCAGCCTCCTTACCACTGAACCCGGAGAGACCATTAGGGTCAACAAAAACCTCCGAATTTGCAGTGACTGCCACACCGCCATCAAGCTCATATCGAGGATAACCTGTCGTGAAATTATTGTTCGAGATAACAATCGATTCCATTGCTTTAGAGATGGCTATTGCTCTTGCAATGACTATTGGTAGTATACATATGGTTTCTTTTTGCAATACTGGGCAGTATCTAGAGTTGGACCATCTGCATTTTTATCTGATGTAAAATTGTAGCCAGCTAGAGCTGGGACAATGCATGGCAGATTGGTATGTAGATCCTTTCCATTCTTTTCATTCAAAGGAATTGATAGTTTTCTGATTTCTGCTCTTGTATTTTATTTGTGATCTACTTCAGAAGTTAAAATGGCCAGAATACATCTTAATTATATGCTTTCTCTCTCTGTTTGTGTCAGATTTTGAATAAAGCGCTTAGGCATCATAAATGGTTTTCAGTAAATACACTTTATTTTCAAGGGTGTTGTCTCCCATTGAACTATTGTCTTTTATATACTCTTTTATCCCAAAACTGATGCCATTTCACATGTCAAGTTTCTACAATATTTGTGTTACTTTCAGATGCTGGTATTTCAGTCATTTGGTTTCTACTAATTGGGTTGGTTGTGAACTTGTAATGACATGAATTAGTTCATCATTCTCGTTACAAATTCACCACTTGGTTATTGTGGACTACATACAAATCATCAGTACATCATCAATGCACAAGAGAGAAGGTGTTTTCCCTTTCTACAGACAACTACTGTACATTTTGGCTTTTGGTTACTGATACACATTCATTTGCAGCAAGCTGCTTAAGAACCTCAGTACCAAACTACGTGACTGTCAGATCCCTGAGAGCTCAAAAGCTCCATCGACCATCAGTAAACCTGAATGGACGTCGTAGTCGATCCGGTGCCAGCAGCAGGTACAGTGGACACCTATTCCTTATCCCCTGCAGCTGCAGCCCCATACATAGCGGCTCCAGGAGGTCGCACGAATGTATTAATATTACAAGGATACAACCTTTGATTGAGTGATTGGTGATCTATCCTAATTATACGTGTAAAAGACTACTATCTATAGCTAGATACCATATCACTCAACCACAAATCATACGACGCCATGATACATGGCAGGAAACTTTCTGTTAGCACTGACAAGGCTACAATTCAGGTAAGAGCTTTGGAAAAAGCCCTGACTAGGAATCCGTGGATAGATAGATGACCAAACACGGAGCCCATTTTACCTTTACATGTGCCTCTCCAACAGTTCGTCTGTGATGTAAGCTCTTACATGTCTATGCAATCCCACGCAGGCAGTGACGTAGTCTGGTCAGCCCAGCAGTGACTCTACTGTGAGTGACGCACACTGACCTTGACTACTGCCACTTCAGGTCCAGATTCAGGTTCCTCGATCCCAACACATCAGTATAAATTCTGGGACGAACAAGCTCGTGTCAGTGTCACCTAACATTTGATTCTGGAGCAGCAGCTGAAGCAGTAGAGAGAGCAGAACAAGAACCATACCATCTCGATCGCCATGGCTGCTGCTTCGGTAGCGTCGTCGCGGGTGCTGGTGCCGCGCATGAAGCTGGGGTCGCAGGGGTTGGAGGTCTCGGCGCTAGGCCTGGGCTGTATGGGCATGTCCTTCGCGTATGGCCCGCCCAAGCCGGAGGCCGACATGGTGAGGCTCATCCACCACGCCGTCGACGCCGGCGTCACCTTCCTCGACACCTCCGACTTCTACGGCCCGCACACCAACCAGCTCCTCCTGAGCAAGGCACTCGGGGTTATCAGGGATAAGGTGCAGCTGGCCACCAAGTTCGGCATCTTGTACGTGGACGGCAAGCAGGAGGTCCACGGCGACTGCGGGCAGCGTGCGAGGCCAGCCTCTGGCGGCTCGGCGTCGACTGCATCGACCTCTATTACCAACACCGCATCGACACCACGGTGCCCATTGAAGTCACGGTGACCGTTCTGCACTACTCATGCTCCTGTGTTTAAATGAACCCTCTGCTTCTGTGTCTAAGCAGAGAATGAAGTAATAGTGATACTGTACTAAATTTATCATTTAGTAGAATAATACTTAACTTGGTTTTGCATGCGTTGTTGCTAGATTTCTGAGCTCAAGAAGCTGGTTGAAGAAGGGAAGATAAAATATATAGGTTTATCTGAAGCCTCTGCTTCGACAATCAGAAGAGCTCACGCGGTTCATCCCATCACAGCTGTGCAGCTGGAATGGTCAATATGGTCTAGAGATGTGGAAGAAGATATAATCCCTACTTGCAGGTATTTATTTACTTCCGTGTTCATTTTACTAGCATAATACTTTTAAGAGATTTTTTATAATACTTTAAATCACCAGTGAGGCAGTGACAGTGACATAGCTAGTAGTAAGGCTGTCTCCAACAGCATACAGATACCCAATCGTGCTTTGGATCGTCACAGTTGAAACATCACGGACCTAAACCATCACCGCCTCCAACAGCGAGCGCAAAAGAAGTCTGGGGCCCAGCGCCGACGCGAGCTTTCTCGTCGGTTCTGCTCTGCTCGCCGGTTGCTGGCCTCGCCGCGTCGCCTCACCGGTGCCTCCCAGCCGAGCGCCGCCCACCTCGTCGGTCCTGCTCTTCTTGCCGGTCGTTGGCCTCACCTCGACGATCCCTCGCAGCCGAGCGCCGCCCGCCTCGCCGTGTCGCCTCGCCAGTTCCGCTCTGCTCGCCGGTCACCGGCCTCGCTGGTCCTCACGTTCCTAGACTGGCGGCCCCCAGCAGCGGCGCACCCAGACGAGCTCCCCGGCTACCCACAAGCAGCGGCGAGACGGAGCTCCCTCTCGGCGACGGCCTTTCTCCCCCGATCCATGGCGGCCATCCTGCTTTTCGGCCGGCGGTGTCTGGCTTCAGCACTAGCGGCGGCCCCTTCAACACAACGGCGGGCGGCGACGAGATCCCATCCAAAGACCAGGGCGCATCTGGCGTCGGCGCCACTCCCGTCCGAGACTCCATCGGCGGCGGCACCATCATCCCGACCTCGACACAACCGGCGGAGACCTAGCACCAGAGCGGGGTGGAGTGGCGGGGCCAGGCGGAGCGACCCCCACGGCGCCGCCGGCCTCACCGCGGTGGAGTTCGCCTCCCTCCTCCGCCACCTCCCCGGCGCCCACCCCCGCATGGGCCACCTCCTCCAGGAGCTCGCGGGCCTCCGCCTCCCCGGGGGCGAAGTCAGGCCGCCCTGGCGTCCGACCCGGAAGGCCTCCTCTCCATGGACCCCGGCGAGCCGTCCCGCCTCCTCGAACTCCTGCGCGAGCTCCGGTGCCAGGCGGCGGTGAGGGGCCAGATCCTCGCCCGCGGCGCGCTCAACGCCGCCGTCGGCGCCCGGCGGCAGGAGGAGCTCCTCCGCGGGCGCGGGCTGACCCGCCACGACTCCCTGCGCGTGCTCGCCGCCGAGCCGCGGGCGATGCTGTACTCGACGGAGGACGTGGACAGGTTGCATCGCGAGGAGAGAGGCGACCGATATATCGGTTCCCTCTCTCCTCCGTGCCCAAAATCGCTCCTCATATGCGTCATCTGTTGGAGCGTGATTTTGTCACCTAAAAGCACTGTGCACTGATTAATTTATTTTTGGGTTGCGTTTTGCCTACACCGTTGGAGACAGCCTAAAGGGGGGCAAAGGGGGTTGAGAAGGTCCCTGCATCTAGCTGGGTTGAACTTGATGGTAAGGTCCACGAGTTCCATGTTGGAGACAAATCACATCCCCTCTCAGATCGAATTATGCAAAGCTCGATGAGTTAGGCATGGAAATGAAGGCCATGGGTTATGAACCAACTACCGAGGTGGTGATGTTTGACATTGAAAATGAGAAGGAACACACGCTTGTGCATCACAGTGAGAAAATTGCCATTGCATTCAGCCTCCTTACTACTGAACCAGGAGAGACCATTAGGGTCAACAAAAACCTCCGAATATGCAGTGACTGCCACACTGCCATTAAGCTCATATCGAAGATAACCTGTCGTGAAATTTTTGTTCGAGATAACAATCGATTCCATTGCTTTAAAGATGGCTCTTGCTCTTGCAATGACTATTGGTAATATACAAATGGTTTCTTTTTGCAATCTTGGACAGTTTCTAGAGTTGCAGCATCTGCATTTTTTATCTGATGTAATACTGTAGTCGGCTTGAGCTGGGACTGCAGCATAGTTACTAGCACAATATATGACAGATTGGTAGGGCTGGATATCGAGCCAACTCAGCTCGTTAGGGGCTCGGCTCATTATAGCTCGGCTCGTTATGGCTCGACTCGTTATACCTCGTTATATAAACGAGCCGTAAAGCTAGCTCGGCTCGGCTCGTTAGTGGCTCGAGCTAGCTTGTTTGGCTCGCGAGCGTAACACAAAAACATATATATAAAGATTGCAATCGCAAATCCGAAAAACGTACCATATGTATATTTAAAATGAAACAAATAAAATACATATGAATTTTATAAGGAAAAACATTAGTATGATATCATCCATAACCATGATCCATTATTATTGGTTAATCAATTTCATAGATTAATGCAATATTTGTTATTTATTTTGGCTTGTTATGGCTCGCGAGAGCTAGCTCGAGCTGGCTCATTATAAAACGAGCTAGCTTGTTATAAAACGAGTTGGCTTGTTATAAAACTAGTCGAGCTCGAGCCGAGCTACTAACGAGCGAGTCGAGCGAGCTAGCGAGTTACGAGTTTTTTGTCCAGCCTTACAGATTGGTATGTAGTTGCCTTTCCATTCATTTCATTGAAAGGAATTGATAGTTATCTGATTTCTGCTCTTTTATCTTATTTGTAATCTGCTTCAGAAATTAAAATGGCCAAAATACTGCTTAATTTATGGGAAATGTTTGCGTCGGATTGTGAATAAAGTGCTTAAATGGTTTTATAACAAATCTATCCATATACCTTAATCTTGTGGATTGGAGTCTCCTCACATAACACTGTAAATTAATAGTAACACAATTGCAGCCGTCCGATCGTCCCACATACCACGTCCCACCGTCCACGGATCCATGCAATTGCCCTTCTCGAGTCTACCAGCAACCTCCAGCCGCTGGAGGTGGCCCTCTTGGCTCTCCGCTCGCGGGGCTTGGCGCCGCTGCCTCGCAACGTCGTACGCCGCCGCACCGCCCGCGCACATCCGCGCTACGCGCCGCCCCCTTCTTCAGTCGCGGCCTCCACTCCGTCTCCACACCTACACGCCACCGCCTGGACCGCTCCAGCGCCGCGTCACCCCCTCTCCCTCTCCCACACAGCGCCGCCCCTCCCTTTTCCGCCGCAGCGGCTGCTCCCCTCCCCTGCATCCAGCATCGGCACCACAGTGCCTGCAGCGGACCTGCCATCCCCTTTAGAAGCCCCTTGCTTCCGGGTTTCAGTCCTCATGGCTGCTGCTATTGTGTTGCCACCTTTGTCTTCGTCCGCCGGCATCAGGGTGAAGCCGTCCGCGACTGCGTGCCACAGTCGAGGCCAACGACTGGCTCGACAGCCCCGATCTAGGTTGTCTTCCTCACCCTCCATCTCGTGGTGAGTCACGGCGAGCCTCTGCACCACCAGTCCACCACCATGTTTCCCAGCAAGAGCCATCAGGGATCTGATTAATAGGCATAGCTACCCTCTCCTACTTCCAATGTGAGTCACATTTTCTTGCTTTCAGTTGATTGATACCTGATATACAGAATATGTTATACTGAACATTTTCTTACCTACATTACATGTTTCACTATTTTCTTCCATTATTCTTCGGCATGGATATAAATATGTTGGCACAATGAGGTAATCAACATCCTTTGAAATTAGCTGAGTCAAGTATCGCAGTATGCTGGACTATATGCAGTCGTCCTTTCAGTACACTGCCAGTTTAAAGCCAAAACACAGCTTTCAAGCAGTGAACTAAACAATGCTATTTTTGCACTGCCATTTATTACGATACATTAACAATGTACTAATGGATTATATGCACCCTGATAATAAATCCTTTTTTTGGTACAACTGCATATGCCTACTATGATGTCAATAGAACAAAAATTTGAAACTATGTTTCAGTGTCTGTTATCGACAAAGCTGTAGTTATTCCTAACTGTCTGTCGCCACTTTTTTGCAGGTCTGAAACTTCTGCAGCTGAGGTTCTGGTGCGTGCTCATGGTCAGTGTCTCCATGTTCGGCCTTGTTTAGTTCACCCTAAACTCCCAATTTTGGCACTATGCAAAAAAAAGATTCCTCATCACATTAAACTTATGGTACATGCATGGAGTACTAAATATAGATGAAATTAAAAACTAATTGCACAGTTTTGTTGTACTTTGTGGGACGAATCTTTTGAGTCTAATTTATCAATATTTGGACAATATTTCACAAATACAAACGAAATTGCTACAGTGCGCTACAGTGTGTGAACGTCTGAATTTGGACTCCCAATTTTGGGATCTAAACAAGGGCCTTGTTTAGTTCCCAATTCCTACCCCAAATTCTACTATGCAAAAAGAAGATTCCTGTCACATCGAAACGTCGGCACATGCATAGAGTACTAAATATAGATGAAATCAAAAACTAATTACACAGTTTTGTTGTACTTTGCGAGACGAATATTTTAAGCCTAATTAATCAATGTTTGGATAATTTTTACCAAATAAAAACAAAAGTTGCTACAGTTGACGGGACGCTCACTGTTCACGAATTGGTAGCCCGGATTCGGGAACTAAACATGGCCAAGGCCTTCCTTCTCATTCTTATTTTTGACTATCATTTGTGCTACCGTTTGGTCCTTTGTTATTGTACTTCCATGACTGTATCACACAAACATACCACATTTTAGTTTCAATGCCGGTTTATGCACACAGGTCAAAAACTAAAATAGATGTCCTCCAAACTGTTATACCTATTGCTCTTAATATAAGCTGAAATCTAAATTAACCTTTTCTCTTCCGTTATGCTCTTAACTGCTGCTACGTACGAATATGTACCAAAACAAAATACCATGTATGTGCCTGCACATGTCTATCTGTTTATTGAGTGTATGCATTGGTAACAATATAGGTCTGTGATGTTTATTTCAGTGTTCTTTCTGCCCCCAAAAAGGTTGGAGCGACCACGAGTCCACGGCCAATGCCTCCCTTCATTCAAACAATATCTTTACGAATCATGCTATGTTAATCATGGGATCTGTGGTCCCTTACTCATTTAGTTTATCAAAAAGAGGATACAAGGAGTGCTGAACTTGATACAAATGCAGTATAAAGGCCAATCTCCATTCCTTTTTAGTTATATCGTTTTAACTTTTAACACTAATCGCTTTTCTTATGGTTCTGTGCAGGTGGTTCACTTCAGTCGTCCTTCCATGTAGGCTTAAAAAATAACCATGTAACGTTTTGTGCCAAATTGCTATTCTCAGCTTGCCCCCGCGCATTGCGCAGGGTAACTGCCTAGTACACTTTATTTCTGTAGGATGTTGTCACCCATTGAACTGAGATTTTTTTTTAAAAAACTATATTGCCTGTTTTATATTCTTTTATCCCAAAACTGATGCCATTTCACATGTCAAGTTTCTACAATGTGTGTGCTTTCAGATGCTGGTATTTCAGACATTTGGTTTCTACTAATTGGGTTGGTTGTAAACATGTAATGACATGAATTAGTTCATCATTCTTGTTACAAATTCACCACTTGGTTCCTGTGGACTACATGCAAGTCATCGGTACATTATCACTGGACAAGAGAGAACCTTCGGTAAGGTGTTTTCCTTTCTACAAACAACTACTCCCTCCGTCCCAAAAATAGATGTCATTCTCGCTTCCCAGAAGTCAACGTTTTCAAAATACCGCAATTTTATATTAAAGTATATAAATGTTTATGCCAAGTAATTAGTATCATCGGAAAGATCTTTAAATCTAGTTTTTTTAATAAATTTATTTAAAAATATAAATATTACATATATTTTCTACAAACTTAGTCAAAGTTGAGAAAATTTGACCGACACGTTTCCCATAACGTCATCCTTTTTAGGACGGAGGGTGTACATTTAGCCTTTTGGTTACTGATACACATTCATTTGCAGCAAGTTGCTTAAAGAACCTCAGTACCAAACTGCGTGGCTGCCAGATCCCTGAGAGCTAGAAAGCTCCATCAATAAACCTGAATGGACATTGGACGTCGGAGTCGATCCGGTGCCAGCAGCAGGTACAGTGGACACCTGTTCCTCATCCCCTGCAGCTGTAGGAGGCCACACGAATGTATTAATATCCACGAAAAATAGCGGGCTATCAAATTTAGCGGCGGCTATTTCTAGCAGCTATGCGCCGCTATAGCGCCGCTATAGCCACCGTAGCGTCAGCTGGATGGTGCCGCTATTGCGCCGCTATAGCGCCGCTATAGCCCGTTATTTATATACACAGAGGCAACAGATTAAAATGATGAAATAAAATTATAGAAATATAAAATCTGATCTCACAAGTCACAAATTCACAAGTCACAACCCATGATTTTATAGTCTAATACAATCCAAATTCAAAAACAAAATCCAAATTTCATAGTCTTCGATTTAGGGTTACATTTTGGGCTCAATTTTGGGCTCAATTTTGGCTCAAAATCGAATTAAGGTATAGCGGGGAAATAGCGCCACTATAGCGCTATTTGCCAATAGCGGCGCTATAGCGCCAATAGCGCGAATAGAGGCAAAATGAGTAATAGCGTTGCGGCGTTTCAGTTAGCCCGCTATAGCGCCGCTATAGCGGAGAAATAGCCCGCTATTTTTTTCGTGGATTAATATTACAAAGGCAGGATACAATCTGTGATTGAGTGACTGATCTATCCTACTAAGTTATACGACAAGACTATAATATCTAGGATACCAATATACTCAACCACAAATATCTCTTCCATCCAAGGTTGCTGCACGGTGACCGGGTAAAAGCTCTGTTGCAATTCGCAACACTTGTCATTAGGAGATAAGAAAAGGACCACACAGCTTGGGGTGTTCTCCTAAGTCCTGAGTCCTGACACAAGTGTTTGTTCAAGGACGAAACTATTAAACATAATTAGTCCATGATTAGTGAATGTGAAGTTACAATAAACATGTGCTACTATTAGGATGAATAAATTCATCTCACAAATTAATCATGGTTTATGCTATTAGTTTTATAATATCTCATATTTAGTCCTCCTAATTGGACAGGGACTAAAACTTAGTCATGATATCAGAGCATGCCGTGGTGGTCTTAGGTACAAGTTGCTGCCATGTTAGATGAGCAAGTTTAATAATATAGCCTGCTGTTAATTGTATGGATCCTTGCAACCCACCTCTTAGCCCACTGTTAGTCCTTCACTATAAACAAATAGAGTCTTTTCCATACATGCCATCAAATAAAACACGTCTTCCACTGAAGCCACTAAAAAAATGGCCCGGTCACAGGTGCCATCCAGTTTGAAACTTTTACCACTCACGCCATTCCGTCCATGTTCTGTTTGGAATTAACGGGAGAGGGCATCTGACCAGTGGGCCCGGGTAGTGAAATTGTCCATCTTGCCCATCCCAATCTCTCCCTTCCACCTCGACCGGTCCCGTTCATTCCCCTTCCCCCAACCCCCAGACTCGTCCTCTCCCCGACTCTTCCTCTCCCTCTCACCTAACCCTAACCCTAACCTTAGCGGCGGCGGTCCCGGCGGCGGCGGCGGCGGTAGCGGCGGCGGCGGCAGCGACGGGAGGAGAAGAAGAAGACACATCCAAGGGCGGCGCATGGGGTAGGGGACCTCGGATCGAGCTGATTTGAAGGACATGGCGACGAGCAAGGGGCCAGGAGACCCACCGCAGCCGAGTCTGGAAGGGTGAGTACGGGCTCCATCTCCTCTCTTTGGTTTGCTTGGTCGTTGCTTGCACACTCTTTGTGTTGGTGGTGTGTTGTTTAAGTAGAACTCGATGTTGTTCATCTGTAGGATTGACGCAGCTAGCTTCAACCTAGAAATTCGCATTGTTACTCCGAACTCTCGTGCTCAGTGGTATGGTTTGAGCAAAGTCGTTGATGCTGATAGTACTGACTTCTCAGATTTGGTTAAAGGAGTAGTTGATACTTGCCCACCTGGTTATGGGGATTTAGTGAAGGTGTTTTATTTGTGCTTGGACAGTAAAGTCAATATCCCACTGTTTTGTGACCAAGATGTTGTTGCAATGTTTGACAAACATAAGGCCTCAAAGTGTTGTCACATTACCTTTGTTTACCATCCACCTGGTACTGATCCTCCTCCCATACCACCATTGGATTTGGGCAGTAGTAGCCAGTCTGTTGAGCCTCCAATCACACCCTCAATGCCACCTCCTAGCATACGAGAACCTACCCAAGATCGAGGTGCCTCTGCTCATCCAGAATGCCTTGCTAACCCAGAACCAGAAAATGAGCATGTGGGAGTAGATGAGGAAGAGTTGTATCTTGAGGATTGCCCCTACAATCCACAACAAGTCAAAGCTCACAGTCAAGGTGGCAAAGCAAACCAAGTATAGATGAAATCTCTGATGATGAATCTGTTTCTGATGATGATAGTGTTGATGATGTTTCTGATTCTGATGATGATGTTGAGTATAAAGTAGATGAAATTGTTAAGGATAGAGAGCCAGATAATGTGGTTGATGTTGATTATGACAAGAAGGATCCACCTATGGAGGAGCTCGAGATGTAAAGTCAACTAAAAAAAGAGGATGCAAAGGAGGAGCACAAGCGCAAAAAAGGACACTTGTGAAAAACTCGATTCTTGTTGGTCTCGGTTTTGCGCCACAAAGCGGTTGGCTAGCACTCCTTGAGCTTGGGGCAAAGAACCCTCCGGACCCCATTTGTAGTTGCTTGAAGCTTGCGACATGGCCAGCCAAAGCTTGAAGGAGAAGAGTGAGGTGAAGAGAAGTGAGGAAGAGGAAGAATGGAGAGGGATGGATCAGATCTGGTCCATATAAAGGCATCAGGGAGGCCTTTTGGCGCCAACCACAGCCAAGTTTGGCGCCTAAACGGTTCACTGCGCCACCAACCAAGGGACAACTATGTTAAAGTCTGCTGAGGGCAATTCGGTCTTTTCGGGCCTCTGTTAGCCACCGTTTGCACTCCAAATGGACGGAATGGCGTGAGTGGTAAAAGTTTCAAACTGGATGGCACCTGTGACCGAGCCATTTTTTTAGTGGCTTCAGTGGAAGACGTGTTTTATTTGATGGCATGTATGGAAAAGACTCAAACAAATATGACCTACTTATCTCTCACAAGTTATCTTAGTTCTTGTGCTCGAGATGGTTGTAACTTGCTTCTCTTCTTCCTCTTTTACCTCCACATTATCATTTAGTTTTCTTACAGTCTATTATTATACTTGCTCTAATACAGGCTAACGCTCCACGAGTGTAGCCAAAATTTTGGTTTGAGGCCTTGTTTAGCTTTCAGAAGTCAGGTCTCGCACATGTAGGGGCACTAGCCCACTTTGTGGTGCAGTAAACTGAAGATGCTCCGGCCGGCTCGTCTTGACTGTTGACGAAGATGCTCCGGCCGGCCCATTCTGAATCAATGTTTCGCGGCAATAATGCAGCACTGCTGGTGCTAATGCTCTTGACGCCGTGCACACGACATGCGTGCCACGCATCATTGGTAATTGTACGCAGGTCTCGCAAAGGTAGCAAGCAGCACTGGGCCAGGCCACCATCCATGTTCCCGGCCGGTGGCTGCCGTCTTGACTCCGCCGATGACCACGCCCGGGTAGTTGCGCTGCTCTTTGTAACAACTCGGAAAATTCACCAAACATAAAAATCACAACTACAAAATTTTTTCTAAACAAACCTATGTTTGTTGCTTGTCATGTAGATAATCCCACACATGGGAATGTTATTACTCAACTCTAGTTAGAATAATCAACCCATACTAGTGGACCAATCCAAGTTATACATAGGGGACCGCATGAAATGTTCTAACTTTACAAGCATCATAATTGCATTTGATTCAATGCATGTGATTTGGATTTTATTGGATTTTTGTATTGATTATTTAAATCAACTCATGCATATTTATTTATTTAATAAATAAATATACCAATATGGGAATAATATCCCAACATACTCTGACCATAATGACACTTGGCCTAGCTCCCTCTTCCCTTCCCTTTGGCCCAAACCAGTGATCGTAGCAACGACTGAGACTCTTGGACCGAGCTCGATCCGTCCATAAGCTGACGCCGTGACGCGGGAGTTTGTCACGTCATCGCCCTCATGATTATGCCACAGCCGGAGCCCCGTCTGACTCCACCACCCACGACGTCCGCGCTTACCGCCAATGCGACGACGACCACGTCGTGAAGCCGCAGTCCTAGCCCATCCCATAAAAATACTTGAGCTTGAGCTAGTGGAGTCCTTTATCCCTTGGCCAATAGTTTGCACTAGCGTTATAATCGGCGTGTACACTAATCAAGCAGCCGTACGTATCATGATCATGCATGCTCCTGTAGCTGCCACAACTCTATCTTGCACAAGCTAACTAGCTCTTGCTTAGCATACGTTAACCACATTTTAGCCCAGCATCATGCACCGACACAGCACTCAATAGCATCCATCGCCGTTCCTTTGGCCCGGGCCCAACTCGTGGAGCACCAGCCGCACAGCCCATTTCCCCTACCTTCTCACGTGAGCAGCACGGGACGCAATTCCCTTCTCGCGTATGATGCACGCGCACGAAACGACAGCCACGGCCGCCGCACTTGCATGCCCTCGAGACCCACCTGCCAGCCGAAGAGGAGAAAATATCCGAGGACGCCGTCTACCTCCCGTCGCCCCGCCGTTTCCTTCTTCTCTCTCCGTACGGAACAGGGACGCTCGACGCCGTCGCAGCTGGGAGGACGGCCACCTGCCCGCGCTCCCGATGAACGCCACGTCGCGCGGCTGTCCCATCAAGCGCCCAAGATGCCGGAGCCTCCCCTGGAACCCTAGCCCTTTGGCTATAAAAACAGAGCCGTCGCCCTCTTCTTCCCAATTCCCCAGCAGCCGCCGCCACCCACCTACTCCCTTTGCTTCTTCCCATCGGCGCCGCCACACCCTTCTGCTCCCTTCCTCGAGCTCGCCTGCAGCACGCCCCCTCTCTCATCGCGTCCTTGCATCGCTACGATCGTGGCGCAGCAGCCGCAGCCCCGGCCCGGACACCGTCGTGCCGCGCCACAGCTACGTCCGCGCCGTGCTTCTTCCTCCTCCGGGCCTCGACGTCTACGGCAGCGCGACGACGTCGTCGTCGTGATCCACCTCGCCGGAGTTCCTCGACGGCCACCTCGACGTCGCGCTCCGCCCCGTCTTCCACCGCCAAGCCTCCAAGATCCACTGTCACGGACACCACTGCGCCGACCACCTCGCCGCCGGCAACCGTCTCTGCCTTGGCCATCAACACAGCAAGGGTAAGCCCCTCCGTAGCCAAGCTTGCTCCCTTGCTTTTGCGTGTGAACCTGACCATCTCTTGCTTTGAGCCCGAGGCCGTGGCCTTGCAGATACTACACCTGCCACGCTAGGACCTTGGAGATCAGCCCGGACGCCATGACCAACCCCTACTTCGCCTACGTCGAGCCATGAACCGAACCCCTGGAACAACGACGTGGCTACTCTGCCGGCCTCGACCCTAACCTGCGTCGTGCGTGATGACGAAGATCCCTCGGTGAGCACCTCAGCCCCATGCCTCCTCGACTCAGTAGACTGCCTGTCCCGGCCTTCGCCGCCGGCAAGCCTCCGTTGAACACGCCATAGATCAGCCCTTTCTTGTCCATGCCATGGTTGCCTGCCCGGCCTTCGTGCCGCTGTCTCGGACCCGTTATATGCGCCGCCGCGTTCCAGACCAAGGGACGCACAGGCAGAGCCTTCTCCGGCTCCGGAACACGCACCTGCACACGCACGGACTGACCATAGCCCAACGGATTCCCGGCGTCAAGGATGCCGGTGTGGTTTCCCGCCATGACCGCCGCCGTGGAAACACCCTGCCACGGCGAGCTGCTGTTTCGGCCACACCAAGCCTTGGATGGACCCGTGGACCATGGTTTTGAGACTGCCCTGTCGTGTGCTACGCCACGCGCATTACAAGCCTAGTTGATGACCACCAGAGAGGACACCGTACTGTAGACCATGTCGCCACCGGTGTTACATGGAGCGCCGCCGTACTGGCTGCACTCGAGCCTCGCTCCGGTCGCCTCACGACGTGATGTCTTGCCGTCGAGCATCGCCATGATGCCCTGGACCTGGCCATGGTGGTGATGAAGCGTGCGTACCCCTGTGTTTCCCAGATTGCGGTGCCGTCACACCACCGGTGCTCCGCCACGAGCTCGCTTCTCGTGCGAGCGCCGCCATACGGACCGTCGCACTGACGCCCTGTAATTGACCTGAGATCACGCCGTGTGCCGTGTTCGTTGACCGCTGCAACGCCGTTGCACCCTTCCTGGAGCTCTTGGTTCTCCTTGGTGCCAACGTCGTCGGTCGTCGTGCCTTGCGCCGCCAAGGTGCACGCGCACCGGCCACAACCGTCCGTCGGATATCGCTGTGGTGACCCCGACCAGCCTCTCCACGTCGAGAGACACGCCATACGCCAGCTGGTTGCTAGAGAAGAGCCCGGGGTCTGCTATTCATGTCCGCCTTGCTAGATCGACGCACTCCCTCGCCGCTGCCATGCCGCAACTGACATGCCCGGCCGTCGAGCAGCTCCTGCTCTCCATGGCCACACGTTCAGCACACTACCTGCCTCCTGCCTTGGTAACCCACGTCGCGAGCACCAGGCACGGCATCACGCTCGTGCTCACGTTTGCACGCGCCATGCACGCACACATAACAAGACTGCATTCTAGTCTCAGCTCTGCCATGGCACGTACCACTACGAGCATATATATATATACACAGGACCATGCCGTAGCCAAGCCATCATTTGACACTGACACATCACACACGGATGGGCACACGCACTGGACCGACACCATGCCTCGTTGCCACACCGGAGTAGGCCTCGCCCTTTCTCGCCTCTGGACGACCACGGCCATGGCCATGACTACGCCTACACTTGCACGCAGCGCCGTCTGGCAACTTCGGCACGTCGCCCCCGATCACTGCAATCACGCCCTTGCTCTCAGCGCCTTGCAGCCCTTGCCGTCCGGCAACTAGACACGTTCACTCACGGCAAGCTCTTCGGATAATTCGTCGAGCAGAAGCGCAACTGCTGCCTCTAATTCCTTGGCTCACGTAAGAGGACCAGGCTTCCTGGGATGGCCGCTTGAAGCCCAGCCAGTCCGGCCTGCTAGACCCGTCCAGTGCACCAGCCCAAGCACGAAGCCTGAACCAGACCAAGCCAGCTAGGAAGCACCATCCGATTTGGGCCGGAGCCAGCCGATCGGCCCAGCAGCAACAAACCGGCCCAACTCTGCTTCAACGAACTGACGAGGGGCAAGCCCACGTGAACCCCATGCCTTTTTCCTTTATCTATTTTCAGCAAATTCCTACCTTCTAGAATTCATATTAAATTTATTCTTGCTCTAAAAATTATGAAACAAGTATCATAATTTCTCTAAAACCCTCCTCCATGTCATGAGCCTATGTTTGAGTGCATTTGGATCTTTTTGCAGTTCATTTGGTTCTTTGTGGATTCTATAGGAGTCGCTAACGTGACTATTACGTCTCGTTTTCAGAGTCGAATCGTGGAGGAACGATATGAGGAAGGAGCCCGCTGATCGACTACATCCGACGAAGGAGGACTTGTACCACTACTATCGGATTTGTACCACTACTACCTCGACATCGCAGGTGTCATGGCAGCACCTTCTTTTAGAGAATCCTATTAGACATTGCATAATTTATAGAATTGCTAGCGCTTTATATTTATTCCTTTGCTAGTATATTATGCATGCTATTGCCTGAGCCATTTATACCCTTGATTGAAAACCCTTCACCATGTTACCCAGCTTTGCGCTCGCACTTATATTATTAGTACCACCTTTCTGCTTGCTTGCACTTTATATCACCATATTTATTATAACTCCACTTCGCATTGGATCTGTGATGTGATGCGGGTGGTGAACCCCTGGGAATGGTTTTGGCTTGGGATGCCAGCCTTGGTGGACTTGGTGAGATTCACGAGGTGGTCTGCGCGAGTGTGACTTGGGTGCGTGGAGGGTGAGGGTTGTGTCGACAAGCCGGGATATACGACGAGCTTATGGAGCGAGTCTTGCCTCGGGATGGGTTGGACATTCCGTGCGGATACCTGTGGCGGGTACACTTGTGGTTGGGGAAACCCCGAGTGTGGGCTTGTCGTGGGCCGCTCGGGGAGAAGGTCTTTGTGGTGGCACGTGGTGCCGGATGGCACCCGAACGGTAACCCGTTGGAGACATCCGGCTTAGTCATCCCTAAGGACTTACTAGTACTCGGTTTCTTCGGGACTCCTTTACTGGACCACTTGTTCCTTGTAATGGGGAGACGGCTGGACTACTTGGTAGCACGGTGCCTCTACTACTAGGCGAGCAGTGTTAGGGAGGTACGGGCATGCGATGGTCCCACACCCTTCAGAGACGTATGGACGCGTAACGGGGCACGGTTCATGACTTCACAGTTTCAGCACCCAGAAGTACTTGGGGCGTTCCAGAGCTGAGAGGTAGGGTGGCATCGTTCTATTATAGCAAGCGGCCGGAATTCTGCCTAGATAACTCGAGACGTCGATGATGGCTAATCTTGTGGGCTGTAAAACTTCTGCAGAGTGTTCTTGGTTGATCGATCGATACATATGCTGACTTGTCAGCTATGGACCTGTCCTGTGTTCTGCTTCACTAGATAGGAGAGGAGTGTTCTACCTTCCCCGAGCATTCCGGTCGCGAGCCTGGGATGGGGGCTGCGGGCCGTCGAGAGACCGAGAGGGAGTTGGTCCGCCGACATGAGTGTGAGATGTGGTGATGGAGGTGAGATGATGGTTTTGGGATGGACGTGATGATGGATGGATGGATGGATGTGTGTGGAAACGGGAATGTGTTAAACTTGACTATATTATTATTATTGCTACTATTTGCTGCTACTTCGCATGCGCTAGGATGCAAACCACAGCCAAATTATAGGATCGCGATCTCTTTATTTCTCTTTTCCACTAAAACTCATTCGGTGCGACCATGGCCGCACATATCCGCGGTGTGCAGATTTTCCGCTTCTCGGTGATGTCAAACGGATTAGAAGGTCTCGTGCCTGCGCTCAAGTTGGAGTTTGAAGCTGCTTCGTTACTTCCGCCTTCTCAAGCTGTTCTCGGATGCTAGATATAATTTGTTCCGCCTTGTGGCGTTGTAATTATTAATGTAAACCCCTCTATTTGTACTCTTTAGATTTATAGATCGATGTATGGAATTGATTATCGACCGATGTATATCATTATGTGAGATTTCGCTTCGTGGAAAAATTGAGGATGTTTCACTCTTGTCCGGCGGGTTGCCGTCTTGACTCGGCCGATGACCAGACTACGGCCGGGCGGACATGTCGGGCGCTCTTGTCCGCCACCAGCCATGCATGTGTAGCCTACTGTTGCTCTTGTCCGGCGCTCGCGACTTGATGAGTCCACGGCACAGCTAGGCACTGGGCACGCCATGATACATGGAAAAAGCCCTGAGGAGGAATCCGTGGATAGATCACAACACGAGGAATCCGTGGATAGATCACCAACACGGAGCCCATTTGACCTTTACACGTGTCTCTCCAACATTTGGTCTGTGACGTAAGCTCTTACTACATGTCTATGCAATCCCACGCAGGCAGTGACGTCCCGTAGTCAACCCGACAGTGACACTACTGTGAGTGACGCACACTGACCTGCCAGGTTCAGGTTATCCCAACCCGACGCACATTGACGTACACTCGTTTTCTGCTCATGCATGTGCATCCTCTCCTTAGCTGAGGTGCTCACAAGTTCATGAGGGCCAGCCACACTAGTACAAAAAATTGAAGAAAACTCCTAGATGCCGGAATCGACACCTCTCGAACGCTGTGTTGTACTGTGTAGCATTGTACCATTTTTATTTTTATTTGATAATAATTGTCTAAACATTGATTAATTAGACTTAAAATGTTGGTCTCATAAAGTACAACAAAACTGTGCAATTAGTTTTTTGATTTTATCTACATTTAAGACTTCTATCATTTGTCGGTATTTTGATGTGATGAAAAATCTTCTTTTTTATAGTGGAATTTGAGGTAAATTTGGAGAAAAAAAAGGCCTAACACTCGTTTAATTGCGACAGAGGGAGTAATTGCTGTCCGATCGGTCTTGGTCAAAGCCTCAAAGGGTACCGCGTTTCCTTGTTGCTTCATTTAATCACATGCGGCAGGATGGACACCCACCCATGTGACTGATGACTGACTGTGCCTGCTTTCGTTTCCGTGAAATCGGATAGGATTTTCAAGGAACCCGCTCAGCAACTCGCTGGCCAGTGCGGTGCCTACCACTACACTACTACTTATATCGTGCTTGTTCATCTCACTAAGCACGCCTGAACAATTGTGGACTTGTGGTTGTCATTAGTCATATCACAGCTCATAACTTGAAAGCAGGAAGCGATGGACGACGACGTTGTAGCAGCTTCAGCAGCTTGGCCATCGCCGTGGAGCCTGCTCCAGGGGCTGCTTGCCCTGCTCATAGTGTGGGGCGGATACCGGGCCGCGGAGACATTCTGGCTGCGGCCGCGGCGGCTCCAACAGGCACTCCGGGCGCAGGGGCTCAGCGGCACTGAGTACTGCTTCCCTGCAGGCGACCTCAAGGAGAACGCCAGGCTCAACGCCGATGCGTGGTCGAGGCCCTTGCCGCTGTGCCATGACGTTGTTCCGCGCGTGATGCCGTATCTCATCAACACTGTCAAGGAGCACGGTACGTCCAAAGTAGCCCATAATCCTTGTCGTTTGCCATCGACAGTTTAATACCTGCACTAGCAAATACGGCCGATGGACATACGCTGCCTGCGGGTGGTCAATGTATCTACCGGTAGTATACACCAAAGGCCAGTCCTAGAATGTTCCGGGCCGAACCGCTTGCCAAATTGTGCTGAACAGACTATATGTCCGTGTCCACAAAATAATAGCTTGATACACGTACGCATATCATGATCAGCTTACATTGTACGCATGCGGTACATGTACAGACGCCGCGCATAAGGTTGACGGTGGCTTGTTTCTTCCCCATGCATTGCACATGTCTAGCACGTACATTTTCTATGTATTTTTGCATGTCCGATGATACGTACACGCACATGCACACAGGGCAACGGATTAGAAATTAAAAAACAAACAAAAGAAGAAACTCTTCTTTGGTCTCGGTCTCTTGGATGCGCGCGCGGGCAAAAAGAACCTGCCAAGAAAACATTTATAATACGATTATTAATTATTACCAAATATATATTTCTACTCTTATTCTTTTTCTATTTGGACTATGATTGTTACTCGGGATTAGAAGAATCTATTTGGGTTAGAATTCTTAGCTATCCAATTCTTTTCTATTTAGATTAGGATTATTACTCAGAATTGGAAGAATTTATTTGGATTAGGATTAGGATTCCTAGCTTCGATTTTACCTCAAGAAGCCCTACGTATGTCATATATCAATCAGGAGGGGCTGTAGATAAACAAGCAGAGATAATTTTTCACATTCGTGGAGAGTTAGTTAGGGAGAGGTGGACGGAAAAAAAATGGAGGAACAACTGAAATTTTGCCTCTTTATTATTAGGTATAGAGATATAGATATAGATAACATCTTCCGGACGATGAATAATGGTGATATATATCGAATTGGTTGAATGTTTGCTTCTGATCCGACGTGAACATTGAGGTTGTTGACGTCGTCGCTTGACTAGTGTTGTGAATTATTGGCCACACGACAGACTCAACAGTCATGCATGTTCACATGGCATGTTTTAGTTCTTCCCTAGGCTCCGTCTCACCTAGTCACACGATATTACGATTTATATATTAAAATTTATTCCATGCTATATATTTCAATTCGTTCCATTTATAAAGATATTGTTCCACTCATATAATTTCAATCATCTATAAATTATGATATTTTTGTTTGTTTCATTTGCAAAAAGAAAAATGTTGATACTAAAACCTGGCTATAAAAATAACTATAAAATTTTGACTTATGCTATTATCCGTAGATAGATTTTTGTTGATACTAAATTTGTCAGATTTCTATACGTTTGATTTGTGATTTAGGATTGGTGCTACAACTGTCTATAAGGTTGCATGTATAAAAAATCTGACAGATTTGACCATATAAAATCTGTCAACAGATAACTAGACACTACTAAAATTTTTACCTAGATCGGCAAAGTCATTATAGTCACGTATCAAGTCAAGGACTTGACCCTTGGACAAGTTCCACCACAAGAAACTTAACCAACTAAGCTATGCTCAGTTTGCTTTTACCCTTGGACATTGTTTACATGTACGTCCATAATGTTTTGTTCTGTGCATATACACTTTTTATTCCATGACTTTGCACGATTTTTTATAGGCATACCATGTACAACATTTTTTATTCTCCTAAACAAATCATTGTTTCACCTTAATAAACTTTTCATTCCTCTCGAATCATTCTTGTAAGCAGGTCAAGGGTAAAATTTTTTGTTTTGTGTCTTTGAATGGTTGTTCTAGCCTTCTAGGTGTACAAACTTTATCCCACTTGCATAATTCTTATTAGCCAGGCTAGGGAACAGTCTAGAAGGCTTATTACCAAGCCAAATGTTCAAAATTAGACACACTACAACAATTTGGTCTGCTGGAAGTTAGAAAAAGGGGGAAATGGTGGAGGTGGTCCAAACGGGAGGACCTGCCCTGCTCGTCATGGGCCGGTAGAAGCACGGTCTGCTACGGGGCCTTGCGTGCTTGTTCACTGATTCACTCTATCAGAAGTTTACAAGTTGCATTGCATCTTCTGGACATGAATGGTCATATCGAATTCGTTGAATATGTTTGCTTCCCACGTGAACATTGAGGTTGATGTCGCTTGACTAGTGTCAGAAATAATTGGCCACCCGACAGTCATGTTTGATTCTTCCCGAGGGCCCCATATCACCGGACCTAGGATAATTTGTTCCATGTTATATTTCAATTCGCCGCATTTGTAAAACCATATTGTACTGCTAATATAATTTCAAATATTTTAAAGTTTTAAAAAGTCCTAAGATAGTTTTTGTTGTTTCATTTTAAAAAAAACATTTTGTTACATTTGTACAGACTTGGTTCTAACTGTATAATTTTGTCCTATATATATAATGTTCTAATTTTGTGTTAATAATATTTGTCCATGATTTATGACATTGTTTACATATCCGCAATGATTTTATTCCAGGCATATAAACTATTTATTCCACAAGTTTGCATTTTTTTTCTAGGTGTAAAACTTATTTGTTCTTCCTGCGCAAATTGTTGTTTCACCTAAATAAACTTTTATCCAGAATAAATCATTTTTGTAAGCAGGTTAAGGGTAAAATTTTTGTTGTGCGAGTTCGAATGGTTTCTTTGGCTTTCTAGGTATGCAAACTTTTGTCCCAGTTGAATAATTCTTATCAGAAAAGCAAGGAAACATCTAAAAGGATCACCGAGCCAAATGTTCATAATTAAACACAATAAAAATATAATTTAGGGGTTAGAAAAAGTGGTGGAGATGGTCAGGAACGTGATTCCTTTGTACTACTGCAGAAAACCAACCAAAGGTATAGAGTGAGAAGCTATTTTTCTAAAAGCAGTTGCTTTCACCTAGTACAATTTTCGCATTACCTTTGGTCCCTGCTTTTTTCAACTTTTAGAAATAGATAGAAATAAAGAGACTTTTTTATAACCATTTTAAGTGAGATGAAGTGGTAAGGTAGGTTTTATAGTTATTTTAACCAAATGATCAACATTTTTTTACAACACATAACTCACAACAGCTTTTTATAGCTCACGATAGTTTTTCACAGCCTATAGGTGAACCAAAACACACCCTTGTACATGGGCGACGCTACCTACTGACCGGTGACATGCAAATAATTTCCTCCCTCATTTGCTTCACCAAATTGGGCCAAATTCAATTGTGTTCTTGGGCCAAATAGCAGACTAGACATCAGCCATGCAGTAAATCCAAAATTGCTGACACCAGCACATATCTTAAAGGTAATCACATAACATTAACACTACACTAATATCATGAAATATATATAAAAAATAAAATTATTGAAGTAATTAATTATAGAATATCACAGAATATCACATTAACACTACACGAACATCACTAAATATAGCATAGAACATCATATGTATACTACGTGAATATCACAAATATCATAAAAATATAAAATAAAATAATAGAATTAGTGAATTAATTAATTGGAGTCAAATAAAAAGAAGAAGAAAATGCTACATAATATTAAAAAATATCCTAAAACATCAATGTATGCTTACTGAATATCACAAAATATATCGTGGAACATTATATTTCTACACACGGACATCAAAAAATACATTCATAGAACATTGCATGTATAATACATGAACATCACATGTGTTTGTAAAATAAAGGTGAAACATAAAATTATAAATAGAAGAAAAGAAAGAAAATATAAAAGAATAAAATACAAAAATAGTAAAAGGAAGCAAAAAAATAATAAAAGACCACAAAAAAAGAAAAGGAAAAAAGAAATGAAAGGAAAAAAGAAATAGAAGAAAGGAAAAGAAAAATAAAAAATAATAAAAGATGAAAAGAAATAAAAATAAAAAGAATATAAGATAACAAAAATAATAGAACACGACAAAAATAAAGAAATAAAAATAAAAAGAATATAAGATAACAAAAATAATAGAACACGACAAAAAATAAAAGTAAAAAAGAAAAGGAAAAAGAAATAGTAGAAAGGAAGGAAAAAGAAAAAAAGAAATAGAAAAATAAGAAAAACAACATATAGAGGCCTTCTTGGGCCTTCTAGGCCAAAAATAATTAAAGCGTGGGGAAGGGGAGGGGTTGGGCGGCTCGGCGGGTGGCCTAGGTTTGCAGGGATGATTCCCGCATGTACATGTCCAAAGAGTTTTTTTTAGCAAACATGTCCAAATAGGTGGCCCAAGCCATCACGGGCCCATCGAAGTACAACCCGCTGCTAGACCATGCCTGCCTGTCAGCAAGATCACACAAAGCCCAAGGCACAACGGTCTGTGGAAGGTTTAACTCTATTGGACCGGCATGGTATGTGGGCTAAGCCACCCATCACCCGCATGTTAAAAAAACCAAACTGATCAGTAACACTTAGAGATTTACAGTTTTTTGATATATTTCATACATTACAAATTCAATTGAAGTCTTCGGATGTCCATCACTTCAGATCTTCAAACTTCAATAAATATAAGCACAGAGATCGACACTTAATATTTTGGGTGTGAGATAGGTTGATAGCTGATTAGATGATGAGATGGATGAGAGAAATATGATGACATAGAGAGCTAAAGGCGGTGGAGATGGCGAGTTGGTGGCATCACAAAGAGGACCCACAGTGGAAAATGAGGAAAATGATCAGGGTTGAGTTGGTGGCAATAGGGGTTATATATATACCCCGTGAGATGGTTAACAAGCCAGTGGGATTGTCCCCTGTCTGCCCATGGTGCTGCAAGAACAACCCATGCATAACACCTGGTATC
Organism: Themeda triandra; assembly: GCA_018135685.1. Classification (NCBI taxonomy): domain Eukaryota; kingdom Viridiplantae; phylum Streptophyta; class Magnoliopsida; order Poales; family Poaceae; genus Themeda; species Themeda triandra. The sequence continues at coordinate 66,151 of JAENPR010000493.1, forward strand.
ATGTCATGCTGGTTTGGGCACGACCTGAATACACAAGTTGTGCTTGGGTCATGCTTACACGGGTTGTGCCCTAGGCCATCTGCGCTTTAGCTGGACTATTTGGACATTTATAGTTGGACCCAAATGTCCCCCCTATAGGTTTGACTTATCGCTATCTCTATTGATTTTTCTTCAATAGTAAACAACTTCAGAAAGTCCCTGCCATGCTGGCATGCTTCCATTCCAAGACCATAGCAAGTTCCCTGATTTTTAAAGATTCGTAAAATATATTTTTCAACTTCCAACTTGCATGATAGTCCAATTTTCAACCTTAAACTACAAATTTGGGTAATGGACGCACTTCAACTGTCAAAATTCGACAAATTTGGCCCACTTGTCGATTTCAAAGGTTGTTTATATTTTGTAAAAAACAGTAAAAATCAGGTATTATTAAAAACCATAAAATTTTTGTTTAAATCAAACAATATGAAACTAGTACCATTTTTCTAAAAATGTTATATATTTATTTGAAACTGATTTATTTCTATTGCTTTTGCTTTATTTCTTATAATCGTGCTAATTATTTATCTAAACCAAATAAGATTTTCAGAAGAAAATTTTTACTATTTTTCATATTTTTCTGATTTTAGAAAATAGAAAATCACATTTGTCACGTATGTACAGTTGGTGGTTTTTTAAGGTTAAAAATCAAGAAGTTGGTGGTTGGAAAATGGATTTTAAACTTTAAAGATTGAATTGAAATTTTTCATAGCTTTCACGTCACAAACGCTGAACTGCAGGCAAGATTTGTATCACCTGGTTCGGACCAATTCCCAGGGTGGTCATCACGGAGGCAGAGTTAGTCAGAGACATCCTATCAAACAAGTTTGGTCACTTCGAGAAATTCATCACTAACAAGCGTCTCGTAAAAATGCTCGCCCTTGGGCTTGTGAGTTACAACGGTGAGAAATGGGCAAAACACAGAAGGATCCTGAACCCCGCATTCCATCTCGAAGAGCTCAAGGTTTTCTAATTTTCTTCATTTAGGCAATCAGCTTCATTACTGCACGGCCTCAAGCATATACATGTGTGTGCTTATACTACTGTTATTTTTCAGCGCATGTTGCCGGCGTTCTCGATGTGCTGTAGCGAGCTTATAGATCGCTGGGAGAACAAGCTCGCTGGTTCTGATGGATCATATGAACTGGATATCTGGCCAGAATTTCAGAACCTCACTGGAGACGTGATATCCCGCACGGCTTTCGGCAGCAGCTTCATGGAAGGGCGGAGGATCTTCCAACTTCAGGGCGAGCAAGCAGAGCGACTAGTGAAGGCCGTGCAGTATATATACATCCCCGGCTTCCTGTGAGCACATTCTGATCTGTCACATAGTACATATTTCTAGTACGAAGGCATATATGCATGCTCTCATGCCGTTGTTTTACTTTTAAATATATATAGGTTCTTCCCGACACAGAACAATCGGAGGATGAAAGAGATCAACAGGGAGATCGAAACGATTCTAAGAGGCGTGATCGAGAAGAGGGAGTGTGCAATCGAGAATGGCGAAGCCAGTGGCAAGGACTTGCTCGGCCTGCTGCTGCAGTCGAACATGGAAAGTGGGAAAGGCAGCATGAGGATGAGCACCGAGGACGTGATTGAAGAGTGCAAGCTCTTCTACTTCGCGGGGATGGAATCCACATCGGTGCTGCTCACGTGGACGCTCGTCATCCTAGGCATGCACCCTGAGTGGCAGGACCGTGCGAGGGAAGAGGTCCTCAGCGTGTTCGGCAGGGACAAGCAGCCCAATTTCGACGGCCTAAGTCGACTCAAAACGGCAAGTGTTTGTTTGCAATACCTCTGCTGATACATAAATACTATTATATTCATGGCAGCTGCACACAAGTAGGCATGTTTGCATCGAACCCATTCCACATTATATTACTGCTAATGTTGTCTGCATGCTATCCAGGTCACGATGATAATGTACGAGGTGCTGAGGTTGTACCCGCCGGCAGTGACAATACTCCGAAGCACATTGAAAGACATGCAGATTGGAGGCATCACATACCCCGCAGGGGTAATTCTCGAGCTACCCATAATCGTTGTCCACCATAATCCTGACGTCTGGGGGAAGGACGCACACGAGTTCAAGCCAGAGAGGTTCGCTGACGGGATCTCAAAGGCGACCAAGGACGGCCAACCAGCGTTCTTCCCCTTTGGGTGGGGGCCGACAATCTGCATCGGGCAGAACTTTGCATTGCTTGAGGCCAAGATGGCCTTGAGCATGATCCTCCAGCACTTTGAGTTCCAACTGTCGCCTTTGTACACGCATGCACCGTACACAGTAGCCACGCTGCATCCTCAGCATGGCGCGCCTATTATATTCAAGAAGATCTGATCAACTTATATGACACCGTCGACCGTTGTCAATGAGTATGTAACAGTGCAAAAAATAATAAATTTGTATGGGTAATACTGTATTATTACAGGGATATTAATTTTATGTATCAGAATTTTGATATGGAACTAAAACGGCAGGAGATATATTAAGCTAGGGGTGTGTGAACGGATTGAATATTTTTTTAAACTCGGGGCTTCGCATTTCCATTCATTGCAAACGGAAATACAGCATCATATAGATGTTTAAGAACAACAAAGACAGATAAGAGAAACAGAAAAACAAAGCGACCTGCCGCCAGAGGATGGCACCAGGAGCGAACAGAATGCGCTTGACCGCCAGCACAAGAGGAGCTGAGTTGTCTAAGATAGAGTTTTCCAACCAACACCTAGCGTTGTCTAAGATAGAGTTTTCCAACCAACACCTAGCAGTAGCTGCGATAACTCCCATACAAAGCAAAGTACCAGAAAGAAACGGGTAACACATGACCCAGCACTTCCATTCATGCACACCATCAATCCTTGCTTGAGTTTCCCACTAGATCACCTGTTCCTCCACCAGCCGACGTCCGCGGCTCTTCCACCACCTCGCACTCCTCCTCCGGTGGCGGCGCGACGCCGGCGCCGCCGCTGAGCTACGCGGCGTCTACTGCAAGAACGCGTGAAATGCAACAACGCTAGTATGAGCGCCCGCTGAGCCTAACGCAATGATCTGATTGGCTGCTTTTTATGACAGACCCGCATGCATGCAGGCTTTTGGCAGGTAGGGACCAGCTCACTTGGATCAGCTCACGTCGGCTTTCTCATCGGCTCGGCTGTGAGCCGGCGCTGTGGAGCCATCCCATCCCCCCCCCTCTCTCTCTCTCCCCTATGCCCCACCAAGTCCCACGCGAACAGACACGCCTGTTACACGCACATGCTCTGTCAGAAGTCAGAACTCTCTCCCCTGTCTCAGAGGCGCTAACTCTTTCTCTCGTTTTTAAAAAAACTCTCTGTCCTCGCATCTCTCACTCCTCTCGCTAGTTTCAATGTTCTGACATGGAGTTAGCCATTTAGCCTACTAGTGGATTGGCGCGCGCTTTCGCGCGCCTGTCGCCTTGGAAATTCGAAGACTGCAGGTAGTTTATACAAACAATACTGGTTGCCAGGGAGCTCCACAGTGGGATAATATACATACATATGTTTAAACATAATTTTTCTAGCTCGAGGTTTGTACATCAGTTCTGAAGGTTAATCGTGGGATTTTGTTTGGTGTTGCATATCATGGTTCTGCTGCTTCCGTCCAATCCCAGCGGTTGCCTCCAAGACTTGAAATAAAAGCATGGACATTTTCTTTCAGCTGCTGCGTAAGTTAATGAATCTTAAGTGTAGCAATGAGATATAAAGAAGCAGCATGAACAAAAGTAAAACAAGGATCGCTAATGAAGGAAGGCACACTTGAATCACCTTGTATTCGGTACCGAGTCGCTGACATTAATAGCGGGGAAGAGGAGGGCACTGGTCTCCCGTATCCGGTGGAGCCTCTTCATTTCAGCAGTGGTATCTTCAGGGTCGCCATGCCAGCCTTTATCCCTTCATCCTACCATGGCATATTCTGCGAGATATGAATCTAATTAAGTTACAAAGAGTGAGAGCAAGAGACAGGTGAAAAGGGTTGAGCTCAGATTTGCACAACTGTACACATATGCTAGAGCCATCTTTAAGTCGCATAGCATGTGCGCACAGTGCATAAGAAATTTCAATATACAATAAACTGAGAATGTGATAATGCAATAACTATATAGGTTGATCATATTTCCATAGCCGACAAAATGGAATGAATTGTGGAACTATATACATCACCTGGGAGTGGCAACGCTGACTACGATGATAGATTAGCACCTCTTGGCCTGCTTTTCAGCACCCCTGCTCCAATGACAGGACATGAGTTTAGTAAGGTAGCAGCTAAAAAATCATTGTCAAAATATCTGGAACCAAGTTGCAGCTGTAAAACCACAGTGATGATTTAGATTCTACAAACCTGCACTGATTGATTTATTGGAAGGCGAAATGGACATGTTGTGCTGTTGTCAAAATCTGCAAGCATGTTATTCTCTCATCCTGCTTATTCTCTCAGTCTTCATCCAATCAAATGTTTCATAGGCTCAAATGGACATGCTTTGTGCTGTTGTCAAAATCTGCAAGCGTGTTATTTTTTTTCTTACTGAAATTCCACTTGTTTTCAGATTTAAAGTTTCGGTGTGGCAAGTATCGAACAAATCAGGTTTGTTTTGCAAACATAAGGAAATTGCATATCTTTTCATATTCAATTTGCAGATTATCGGGAGAGGCTATTTATTATGTCGGAAATCTTGTAGATAGGAATTATAGTTTAGTTTATTCAATATGCTAATATTCATACATTAGTAAGTACTATTTCAGAAGTATTCTGTTTTCATTCCTCATGGCCCTGTAAATTGAATTTTGTTTATGCTTTTTGGAATATTAGAATTGTAGCTTGACTGCAGAACTTGAAAAATGAAATCGCATGATCTAATTGCAGGTTTTCTTAACTGAGAACTATGCATTACACAAAGGTAACATTTCACATTGTTGATAACTTCGAAACATGTGAATAATGCAGATAACTAAGAACCCAAAGCTGTTCCTTCCTTCCCTCAATAAGAAAAAAAAATGAGAGGAACCAAAACTTTTGTAAAAAATGTATACTTGGACCCGCTGTGATAAAATCTTTTGGGATTGCTTATTTACTGCAATATGAATGTACTTGAAAGCAAAGCTCAAATGACATGTTCGTTTCAGCGTGTGTCTGCATTGCAGAAGAGGAAAAAAGGGCTTAAGTACACTCGTTTGAAAAGCTACAGACTTCCCAGTGCTAATGATTCAGTGTGGCCAGATGCATAGATCATGGGTGGACAACGAACTTATAAAAATAAAATATTGAATTTACACAAAAAGGTCGAATAACTTAAAGTATGAAGAAAGAGGAGTCACTGCTGTAGCTTGAAGGGAAAAGCTAATGTGTTGAACCTAAAACTGAAGCGGAGCTAAATATGAAGAAGCCAACCTATAGACCTTGTACGAAATCATTCTATGAGCTAAAGTATATAGCGCATGTGTGCTGTAGCTAACTGGGATGCTTCTTTTTTGGACGACACAAAATAGAAACTTTAAATGGGCAATGAGTGGAGTCATACTGCCATACCTGAACATATATAGGATCTAAAATGGTCAAATAAGTAGCACAGACATTAATGCCTCCATTCTCTTAACGTCGGCATACAACTGCCACCTATATGTGGTACTCTTTAACCATTAACCGGAACCATGGTTCCTGTCAAATGAAAATTGTGAGTGCTGTAATATGTATTGTGAAGCAGCTAGATAATGTGGTATGGATTGATATATGTATCCAGTATAATATGTGCCATTTTTAAATCTAATTCTTTTTTTTTTCTCACCCTCTACCCACTTCATTCCAAAAATTAAACAACACAGGCCACCAGTTTCAGGGTCAGTTTTCAGTTAGTTCCAAAATGGAGACAAACAATTGCAAGGTAGCAGGAAAAAATTCATGCATCCTACCTTGTTTTCCTTACCAAACTAAACTTATAACAACCATTTTGAATTACATTGTTATGACTACCAATTGTACTGACCGGAGCTGGAACATTTATGGAATCATATATCTGAATATACTACTCTTCTAAGTAAGCAAATATGAGAATTGAAAGACAAAGCAGATGAGTAAGCCATTCTAGCTCTTTCTTACTGCAATTAAGTGAACACGCTATATCAGAAAAGAGAGCACACTTGCTGAAGCTATACAAATGAATCTGAAATCGTGATGAGGATTAGGCGGAGAAACTTACATTGTCTTAAAAAAGTTTGCGGGAAAGAAATTTCTCCGGCCGTGTTGGTAGTAGGGAACCCGTGTTTGATTGATCACCTGCCGAGAAGACATCATTTTAGTATGAACTAACCATTGCCATCGCGATGTCAACACCGCCTATTACTCTTTTTCCTTCGATGGTATATATCTAAAGTTTTTTTCAACAGGAAAAATGCTATCCCCCATGTGAGACAAAAAGCACACCTAATAAAAACATAAATGAGTATGGCTGTCAACACACAAACCGGATTACAGTTCTTTCCTCTTTACCTAAAACACATTAGAACAATTGTTAGGATCCTCATTCTTGGCACCAACCAGATCAAGGACCCTCGGAGGGTTGTTTATGGATATCTATTTCCTGCAACCACAAAATGTTCCAAGCATATGAAAGGTCATAACAATATATGGAAAACTATGTGAAAGATAAAGAAAATGTAGATGTGTGGCTAACCACTTTCTAGCGAGAGAGTTGATTCTTTCACAAGGGATTGGCATTGGTATGAAACCTTGGAACCAACCAATGCACTGAGATCAGAACCTTACAATTAAAGAATGGCAGCTCTCGGAGATTTCATAATACAGTAACACGTCATGCCCAGGAAGCGAATGGACATCAGATTATCCTGTAGCCTCGGATATAGCATTTTGATCACAGGGCCAAGAACGAAGATGGTAAGAGAAAATTCAAGAGAACGCTAAACAAAATGCAATCATCGAAGCCTCAATCCAAGAGATGAAAACAAATTTGGTACCGTCAGGTCGTTCTTTTGGAGAAACCTTGCCAGCAAGCATAAGCACAAAAGAGAGAAGATTTGCCTCGAGTAAGTTACCAATCATCATTTATTCATTGACCTGGAGCTTCAAGGCATGGCGACAAAAGGTTACCCTCGGAGATTTCATAATATAAGCAACATGTCATGCCCGGTACCTCACAAGCCAACAAACATCAGATTGTATCCTCCGGATCGGATATGGCATCTTCATCATAGGCCGAGGAACGGACAAGAGGGTGATAGAAAAATAAATAGAACGCTAAACAAATTCCAATCGTCGAAGCCTGAATCGAAGAGACCAAAACAAATTTGGTGCCATGGACACGGCGACGGTCGAGCAAACCCTAACCCATCATGGATGGCCTGTCGATAAGGGATTACACAGCACTGCAGCAGCACCCAATCACCGTGCAAAAGGGAAGACAAAGTAATAGAGGATTTCGGGGAGGAGCCATGAGACGGGGGAGAAGAGGATGAGGCACCAGATCCTACCACGGCCGGCGTCGGCGGCAAGGAAGAGGCCACGCACAGGCTGAGTGGCCGTGCTGGGCGGTGGCGCTGCCGGGGGCGGCTCGCAACGCAGCCATGGTCTTGAGGACGTGGAGCTAGGGTTTGAAATAGTACCTGCGCACACATGGGCCGGCGAAAATCACCTGCGAGGGGAGCTGTGCAGAGACGGAGAGAGAGGGAGAGGGGAAGGGGCCAGCGGCGCCGCCGTCGCCGCCCGAGCCGCGCCCGCCAGCGCGCGGCGCGCTGCTCCCGCCCCGCTCGTGCTCGCCGCCCCGCTCGTGCTCGCCACGCCGCCGTGCCGCTGCTGCTCGCTGGACAAGAGAAACGAAGGGGAAGGGAAGGAGGAGGAGGAGGCGGTGGCGGAGGAGTAGGGCGGCCACCGGTCGCGCGCGCGCAGGTCGCGGCGACGCGGCCATCGCCGCTGCTTTGGGAGAGGACGAGAGATGCGAGGCTTCCTTCTTCTTCCTTCTTTTTTTTGTTAAGAGGAGGCCCATATATATTTGTCCGGGAAAGAAACCAGAAGCCAGATCGGGGAGAAGCCGAGGCAAGAATCCGAAGCTGATAATTGTCTTGAAGCTGAAGCTGAAGCTGAAGAGAATCGTGGTAGAATCCAGGTGGGTAAACTGGAGCGGGTAGAATCCGTGAAGCAGAATCCGGTGAAAGTAATCTGAGCCATCAAAGGAACGATCCAACGTATGAAAATAATTAAGGTGACGTGTCTATATGTTCCTTTCTAGGAGCTGGTCCTCTTTGTATTTGTTAAATTTTCTGCATTGTCCAATAATAAAAAAATTATATTCCGACATTAGTCTGATTTTTTATAAATTAATTTATTACCGTTTTTCATTTGAATTAATGGTCACTGGTTTCTTATATTCGGTCACCATTAATTTTAAAACTTTCTATAAACTGTGCTCCTTATCAAAAATTAAATTAAATAAGATACTATTAATTAATTATTTCAAGGTAAAATTTTTCCTAAGGTTTCTTTCTCACCGTTGCCCGATTACAAAGAAAGATATTCTTATGGTGGCTCTACAAATGACTTTTTATATTGATATTTAGGACAAACTAATTATATTATTTTTGGACTCATTATATTGAAAATGTTTTGAAACCGGAGGAGCATTTATGCATTTATAAATACCACATCACATTTGTAGGTGTGGCTCGTTTAATACCTATCTGTAGGGGCTGCTTTATATAGTGCCGCCTGAAAAAAAATGGTGTTGCTATAAATGATTTTCAACATAGTGTGTTTTGACTTATCAAAGTGCTAGATATGTACTACTCACTACGTTCTAAATTATAGGTTGCTTTGACATTTTTGGTACATTCACTTTACTACATAGATGCATATCAAAATGAATGTACCAAAAAAAGTCAAAACAACCTATAATTTAGAACAGATGAAGTATTTATTTTACAACAAAGGGAGTACAATTAGCTCATTTCTTGTACTGATGTTATTATAGTTTTGGTGCCGATCAAATTAGCAACATATGTATCTAAGTTTGTTGCGAAAGTAGATTTAATGATCTATGTAATAATATTAAATATGTATTATAATTGTTAATATTTTCTATATATATTTTATGAAAGTTAAAAATATATGTTTTCTCTAGAAATGAGAATGACATTTATTTTCGGACAGAGGGAGTGCATCACAGTACCAAAATAAATATATAGCTCACAATTATAAGAGTGTAGCAAACTTAAACTGGTTCAAATGTACATGAAAATACTAACATTTATAATATCAAAAATGATAATTTTATTAATCATAACATACATTTTCTATACTAATCTATTTTTATAGTTACAAATGTTAATATTATCTTTTTATAAATCTAGTCAAACATGAAATTTATTTGACTTCTTAAAAGTACTCGAGGTGTACTTATTTTAAAATAGAGCACTATAATGAGCTCATGATGAGATTGATGTGATGTTCTAAAATACTACACCCACAATATCAAAATAAATGCATATCCCATAAGTGTCAAATAAATATAGTTTTGTTCAAATAAACTTAAGTTTGTTCATGACTACGTAAAAAGTAGATTTATAATATTAAAAAAATACCATTAGATTAATTATATCATATATTTTTATACTAATCCATTTTAAGGTACAAATGTTAATATTCTTTTCTATAAATCTAGTTAACTTAATGTTTGTTTGATTCCACAAGTGTGCGATGCATAGTTATTCGGACCGGACCGGACCGGACCGAACCAGCGGTTGGATCGGACCGGACCGAACCAGCGGTTCGACCGGTAAAAGACCGAACCAGAGACTACAACGGCTTGGTTCACCTAAAAGACCGTCCATGCAATTGGACCGGTAAAAACCGGTTGAATCGGCCGGTTTTTCTCAGAACCGGCGAACTGTTTGGTTTGCAACGAACCGTCTGGCTCTTTCTTTACAACAACATCAATATATATTACTTAAGATAAAGCAACGATACATTAACACCTTTAGACAAGGCGATTAAAAGATTACGAATCCTAAAAACTCTCGACGATGACAACACCAAGGCCAGAAAAAAGCTCGGTTGGCATCTCAGGTTGCTCGGAACCTGCGAGATGCCAATGTCCAAGGGCCTCGCTACTATGAGCTAAGGTATTGGTGAGCTTCCAACTTCTTTAAGAGAAAACATCTCCAACAACCAACAATGTTTAGAGGCATAACGTCGGAGCATCAGAGGGGTCTATGAAGTCCTGTGGAAGACAACCGAGCTTTACTTAGGTCTTGTTTAGTTTTTAGAATTTGTCCTCAAATTCCACTATGCAAAAAAAAAGATCACCATCACATCAAAATGTCGGCACATGCATGGAGTATTAATTGTAAATGAAATAAAAAACTAATTATACAGTTTAATTATACTTTGCGAGATGAACATTTTAAACATAATTAATGAATGTTTGAACATTTGTTACCAAATACAAATGAAATGCTGGTGTCGAAATGGACCTGTACCAATTGAAGCCAACACGCTGGCTAAAGCCAACTTGCTGCAAACAAAATCGCATAAAAATCGCATGGCGTACAGAGGAGGAGTAGGGAGGAGGACACGATCACCGTTCCTCCACACGACCACACGTCTAGGAGCACCACACACGTCTCTCAGCTCCTCTGCAGGTACGGTGCATGCGTTCCACACAGCGATTGCGCTGGCCACCGAGAGTGTGTGCAAGTGCAACTGTGCATGCCTCACAGGTAGCAGCAGCCGGTCCCACAATGCTGGACCTGGGCCCATAGGGCAGCAGCAGGGCCCCACTCCAGCAGAGAGTCCCGTCCACCGGAGTCTGCACGCATGCTTGCATGGAAAGCCGCGGCGAGCGTGCGTGCTGCGCTACTTGATGTTTTAAAATACTACACCCACAGTACCATAATAAATGCATATCCTATACTAAGACTTATACAATGTTACTATTATTTTTCTATAAATACTACACCCACAGTACCACGGTAATATCAAAAAATTGTCTTTAGATCAATCATATATAAATTTCATACTAATCCTACTTTAGACGTACAATGTTACTATTATTTTTCTATAAATCTAGGTAAACATAACATTTCTTTGACTTCTCGAAATACGTGATGTGTATTTATTTAGGAACAAAAGGAATACAATGAGCTCATCAACGGTACTAATGTGATGTCCTAAAATACTACACCAACAGTACCAAAATAAATGCATATCTCATACCTATAGGAGTCAAATAGACTTAAGTTTATTCAAATCTACATGAAAAATTCTAGTATCACAAAATTTTGGCAATAACAGTGTAGATCCTCAAAACCAGCCCTACTTAAAAAGTACTAAGATGTATAAATGTTAATATTGTTTTATATAAATCTAGTTAACCATGATGAGATTTGATAGGTTTTTTGAAGTGCGTGATGTGTACTTATTTTGGAATTTTGAACCGAGGGAGTACAATGAATTTATGGATAGTACTAATGTGATGTTCTAAAATACTCCCTCTGTCCAAAAAAAAATGTTGTTATGGTTTCTATACTTGTAAACTTCTTTTTAAGTTCACACTGGGTTTATGAAAAATACTAGCAACATTTGTATCTATAATAAGTATTGTATGTACTCTAAATGTTAATATTTTGTTATATATATTTAGTTAAACTTAAAAATGTTTGACTCATCCAGAATTGAGAATAACACTCATTTTGGGATAAAGGGAGTACACCGTGACTACCTTAATGAATGCATACTCATACTTGGAGGAGCCAAGCAAACTTAAGTTTGATCAAATCTACATAAAAATACTAAGATGTATAATATCAAATAATTATCATTACATTAACCATTATCATATATTTTTATACTAATTCTATTTGGAGTTACAAATTTTAATATTATCTTCTATAAATCTAGTTAAAGTTGAGATTTGCTTGACTTATCGAAGTGTGCAATATATATCTATTTTGGAACAGATGGTACAATGAACTTATGGATGGCACTGATAATTGATGCGATGTTTTTTCACATACTCCTTCTATCTTAAAATAAGTGTGGCTATGGTTTTTGAGTCCGTTAAAGTTATTTTTTTAAAAAAATTCGATTAGGTTTATAAAAAAACATTAGCACCATTTGTATCTTCAATTAAGTTTATCATAGAAATAAATACCTATTTAATGGTATTAATTATGTATTATAATTGTTAATATTTTTTATCACACTTATAGCATTGATTTTCCTCGTGCTGTAGTTTGGCGTGGCGTGTTGAGGCTGGGAACCAAGCAGCCTTGTCCTCGGCTAACCATCAGCATGTACCCTTCCTAGAGTCTACAATAATAACCCTATATCTGAATGTACTTTTTATTCGCTACCACTTGTCCGTCCTATGTCTTTGTTCTAACCGCTAGAAGTAGCACTGTGCAGCGAAAATGGAGATACCAGTGTACAAGTTGAGCGTATAGGGCTACCATCTATCCTCTGTTCAGCCAACAGCCACCATTCAAATAAAATGTCAATATTATGAAAATGGAGATATTTTAAGGGCAGCAATGTTATTTGCTAGTATGTGTCATTTCAAGAAACAAATGCTTTCAAGTTTAATAATAGTTTTACAAAAATCACTAACATTTATGATAAAAATAAACATCACTAGATTAATTATAAAATATATTTTCATAATAAATCTGTTATGATATATTTTTCTCATACGATTTTAGTGACATAAATATAAACTTTTTCGTTGTAAACACAATCGAACTTAAATAGAGTGCAATTATACTGATTTCAAACCGTAGTAAAAGTACGAGTGTCACATGGAAAATGACATGACTACAGTATGCTAGGACAGGGCTGTGGGTCCATGTACTTTTACTCAACAGTACTCTTCCATGTACAATGAACTCAACAGTGTAAAGCATCTCTAATTAGGTTTATATATAATCAGTAAACTTCTTCTTGCCCCTTTCCCAGTTCCTACAAAACAAAAAGTTTTACATAATGAATCAAATTTTAGATTAATGATAAACCAGAAAAGAGATACGTATATATTTTTTCCCCGGAGAGGATTCCATCTCATCTCTGCACGGCTTCAGGCCGTAGAGCGTGTCTCTGTACATAGCATGTCTCTGTACAGTTCCCGTTGAGGTGCACGAGTGGTGCATGGATACAGCAAAATGTGGCAGATGCTTTTCAGTCATGTCAAATCGAACACGGACCACACCTGCCGCACCTTCTGCTGTACAGTACAGTAGTACCTGTGTTTCCTTCTCGCCTTCACTTGCCACCTGCCCCCCTACGCTGTCGAGTCATGTGCTCGTATATAGAAGTACATGAAACCTGCACGAACAAAGCAATAATATCGGTAAGCAATTAGTCCAAGACCCTAGAAACATTGGTGTACTATTCGTTTAGAATAGGCATTAAAATTATAACAAATAATTTAATATAGGAAGGAACTTTTACAAAGGAAGAATTATTGGTTAAGAGTGACAAAACGATATCATAGTCAACATAGCAACACAAATCATAGCCATAAATAAAATACAGATAGGGAGTTCAAATTTCATAAGCATAGGTAACCGGACATAGAGATCATAAACTGGACACTGTACTCGAAGTTAATATGGACTAATTTCTTCTGATTCCTTAAAAATATTTGTCTTCAAGGCAGAGTTTCCCTCTCCCTCTAACTAATAGGAATAGCAATATACATCTGTGCATGGTACCTCAATTTAAAAGATAAAATTCAGATGCAGTCTAGACTCTAGAAAGTGCATATATATACAGATCAAAACACCAATAAAAATCATGTAAAAACAAAAAGATACACATCACACACTACATGCAGAGTTTTCCTTTAAAATCGACTATTGGAACCATTTAGCTCTCAACAACTAATTAACAAGCAAGCCATTGACGTATGCCAAGCTTCCAACACAGGAGGTTTTGTAAATAATGTGATCACAGATGGACTGAAGAAAAAACAATGTTAATTTTAAACTTGGAGACACCATCCACATAGATGCACAGAAGTAAACTAAGAAAACCAAAAGCTAGATGTGATGTAGTCACTAATCAAACCTTGAGAAACTGTAAACACAAAGAAAATTCAGGAAATTATGCAACCATAAATATACAAAATATAATTTAGCATCACGAGTGAACCAAGCTTCAAGATCAAACTCCATAGCCTCCTTGGAAATCACAAGGACATTTTCTAGGACATGAAACTGATTCATGCCCTTGATCTGGGATGATGCAAGTAGAGCTTAAAGCCTACCAGCAAAGTTTAGTTGAAGACATAACATAAGGCCCTAGTGGATAAAAGAAAAATCAACTCAGTGGATAAAAGAACTATTTGCCAAAGAAATCGGTCTGTTACAGACATGTGGTCATCAGTTTGGATTCATTAGTACAAATTACCAAAATCTATCATGAGCCGATTCCAAAAAGAAGGCACTATAACGGTATACAGCGAAGTAAGTCACAGAGAAACATGGATCAATGACCATGAATCAGCAGCAATATGAATGAAACAACTTACCAATATATCAGAGTGCCAAACATTGGTAGGCTAAATCTGGAAATGGTACTTGGAAGCAAACACCAAAATTCGTTTCTTTCCTAACCTGAAAATCCTGTAACAAAAAAAAGCATTGTAAAAGAAATAGCCTAACATAGAAAAGGAGGATTATAAAAAAATAGCCCAACAACTCATCAGGAGCACAGGAGTAGGGCACGTGTGAGGCTAAAAAACATGACAAACGGCCTAGACTAATTAACACTCATCAGCTAATGCGTTTTTGCTAACCTTGCAATGGTTTAATTTAAGAGATAGTCTAGATACATAGCCAAGCATACATTGTTCTACTTTTAAGATCAGTAGGGCACCTGGAAACATGCATATGCTTGATTAATCATTAAGCTAGATACCTTGTATGTTAAGAAAGAGGAAATTAAACACTACTCGATGACACAGACCTTGATTAAGAAAATCTGCACATTCAAAGAAAACTAACCATGGGCAACCTACTGGCCTTGTCCACAATGTTTGGCACAGATCCACGGCAGCCTCATAAGTGGTCTGCATAAGATTCATGAAAACATATTCAAAAAAGTTTCATAATTAAAAATCTATGATTTTTACTATTTATCATAAATAGAATAGACGCAGGCATGCTAGTTCCCTCATTGAGAATACATACTGAGGTACCTAGGATAGTTCTTATGGTCGTACTCTAGATTAATTACAAAAAATACAATGAACTAAGCAAAAGATATATGAATTTTGAGTTGAAATAGCTACCATTAAAAGATAAAAAAATGAATATTTCGATAAGGTAGTAACTAACTGAATATATTTGTTTTGTTAGCCGCATCTAACTTCAAACTGAATGATGTACAAGACACATGAAAAAGTAGAGATGACTGCAACAGTGGAATTAAGAGATGGAAACAAAATTGTTTAAAGCAAAATCGCAAATATTATTTTACCAACAAAGGAAAAAAACTAACAGAGAAGAAACAACAACTGGACATCAATCTGAAACTTCAAATTCTGGTTTTCAACCACCAGCAGAGCACGGGCAGCGGTCAATACTTTTGGTTTTTACAAGATTGTCATATCCATCATAGCCATAGTAAATGTCCAATTAGGTAATGGATTAAAAAGTGTCTTGAAGTAATTAAAACATCCTAATTGCTATATAAAGAAGTGCTTGAAGTAACTAGATAGTACATGCCAATAGAGTTCTTACTAAGACATATCAACAATATATACAAATGATGTAAATCGATTTTTGTGTATAGATGTGAAAATTACCATTTTGATCTCTCGCTATGTTGTCAGTGTACCACCATACGACCTACAAGAGAGAACAAATGGTCATACTTCAAGAAGCAGTAAGATCATATAGCTAAAGCTTGTAACAGAAAAAATTGAAGATCTTTACTATTAAAGACATATATAACATCATTTTTATGTTCATGATAAGTGGTGGTTTATGTACCCTCCAAATTCAGACCTTGAAAGTCCCATGTCAGAGGGCTTCATAAAAAAATCTGGTAACAATCCTGCATAGAAAAATGGAAGCAACAACGAGGTGGAGACAAACATGATCAGAAGAGATTTTTTAAGAACTCTGAGCAAGCTTACAAGCTTACAAGTGTCATTACTTTTTGTACAAAGCTTCAAAGTTTAGTGAACAAAGTTTACATCAACACCATTCAAATTACTTTAAGCAAAAGGCCACAGCAATTGTACAGATCACATATCATTACTGGCTAATAGAGCAAGGAAACAAAAAAAAAAATCAGGTGCCATAGTCAAAAACTTATGTTACAACTCACACTTAATACAACCTTTCAGTTTATTTGTCTCTAATATTAAATTCGAAGCAGAGATTTTTGCTTCTGGATTTGCTTTATACCTTCTTTGCCAGGGCCACAGAAACCGTAAGCTTGAGGAGGTTCAGAACTTGTTTCTTGGAGCAATGGAGCAGCAGACTGTGAGGTCCATTATTTTACTAGGACGGCCATCTTGCATGGCTGGTACACAACAACCAGGTCCAAAGAGCTTACTCCTGTAGAGAGATTGGAAATATACAAAATGGGGAAAAGTTAGGAAAATTGTTATGCAGACCAAGAACAAAGATTCGAGTATACAAAGAAGAAAAGGTAAAAGTCATTTGTAGATGCAAGACAAAAACAAAGGAAAAAAGACATTTGTGGAACAGGTAAACCCTACACAAAAAAAAAATGCCCGCAATATGTATTAGCCAAAAAAAAAAGAATGAAAGTACAGTAACTGAAAGAATTAGTTGATGCACAAAGAATGTCATTTGATAATTTCAGTGGGCCTACTGTACTACAGAGAGCAGGTAATATATACTACATGCATGTCATTATTTAGCAAAAAAAAGAAACAATATTTGTGAGTAGAGGAGAGGCGTGCCGTTTCAGAGAAGCAGTCAACACTGCAGAGAGGGATCACATTACTATCACTGATGTAGTAGGGTAGGCAAGATGAGGTTTGAAGTTGGAGCTGTAGTTACGGGAATCAACCAGATTTTGAGAGATCTTGAATGGAGAAAGAAAGATAGAGAAACCATCGAGAGAACATAACATGCTGCTGAACAATGGAGAGAGGAGAGAGAGCTCCATGGAAACCTACGGAAGTTGATGGTACATTAAGGGGAAGGGGAATCGACGGGTGCATACCATCAATCGACCAGATCGTGAGTGCTAAAATGTTCCTTGAGCCCGGATCCGTCGCTTGCTGGCCGGTTGAGACGAGAACGACGACCTGCTGCCGGCGTTGTAGCAGGACCGGCACCGCCTATGCCGCCCACTGTCACCATCAAACATCGTGGAGTGGGCAGCGATAGAGAACAAGACGAGGCAGAAGACCAGATCTAGCGTTGCCATGACGAGTGCGGCGGCGGTGGAGGACGGGGCCGAGGGGGCTAGTGCGTGTAGCATGGCGGCGCGGTGAGAGCTCTGGGGAAGGAGAGGGAGAGGAGGGAGGTGGAGAAGAGAGATAAGGGAGGATAACACAGCAGAGACTTTGAAGAGAGAAGTGGCTGGAGCCGAATAATATGAGCCGAGCCAACGAGCCATGGCTCTTGGGGTCCCTTGAATAAAAAAAGATAAAGGATCATGCAACGGTGGGGTCGGCACAGATCTCTAGAGAACCCTCATCGTCTAGATAGGCTGAGCGGGCGCTCATACTAATGTAATTTTCGTTCTGCAAGAACGCCGCTGCCGGTGCCGTGAGGCACGAGCGTCTCCACATCGCCGTCGTGTTGTTGCTGCTCCACGCCACCTGCTTCACGCAGTACGCCTACTGCGCGCTCTTTTGGGCGTTCAGCAGCGAGACGCGCCCTGACTGGGCCGTCAACCTCTGCATGGGGTTCGGGCTCGCCGCCCCCGTCGCCGCCACGCTCTACATGGTCTACGGTCTGCTCGGCAGAAAGATCGTGCACCTCCCGGAGGTGTCCACCGGTGACAATGACGATGCCGCCGTCGCGGTGAAGGTTGTCGGTGAGACACAGAAAAACAATGGCAGAGTGGTGGTGGCCAGGCCGGAGTGGGCCGGCGGGCTGTTCGACGTCGCCGACGACCCAACGGTGGTGGTGCTGTCGTTGACGTGCGCGTTCTGCGTGTTCGGCTGGAACATGGAGCGCATGTACGGGCACATCTTCACATTCGCGCTCCTCTGCGCCGCGCCGGTGCTGGTGTTCGCCGTCGCCGCGCTCAACATCCACGACGCCACGCTGGGGTACCTCGTCGGCGCCACAGGCGTGCTGCTCTCCGTGCTCGGCCTCATGTACGGTGGCTTCTGGCGCGTGCAGATGCGGCGGCGCTTCGGCCTCCCCGCCGACCGGTCCATGTGCGGCGACCGGCCGGCGGTGGCGGACTACGTCAAGTGACTGTTCTGTGCGCCCTGCGCGCTGGCGCAGGAGGTCAGGATGGGTAACTTGTACGACGTGGAGGATGGCAGCTTGTACCACGTGAGGGGCGGCGATGAGGACGCGGCGGAGGAGGAGAAGCCGGTGATGCCGCCTCTGGAGAGGGAGGGGTGCGTCGCGCCATTGACGACCGACAAGGCACGCGATGGTCGTGTTGAGTGTGTAGTTGCCGTTGAACCGCCGGTGCCGGTGAGGATTTGAATCGTAGTATGTACAAAAGGTCATGTCGTGCTTTGCCTTGTACATGAATTTCTTTTCATTTTTTTACTTCAGTGCTTTTGCACGAGAGCTTTTTTTTTGAAGGATGAGCTAGAAGAGCATGTTGTTGTTCAGCAAACCAACACTGCTGTGAAGTTTTTGTACATTGTCACACATCGCCGTCGTGAATGGTTCAGCTCAGCTTCGCTGAGGCTGTGGCGCCGGGAGTGGTTATGGAATCACCCCCGATGCACGTGGACTTTCCTGTCCAGGTAATGCCGACGGGGAGGGTCCTGCCTTGCCTGCCACTGACGATGTTGCGGCAGACATAATTGACAACCACTAGGGGCCGCTGTCCTCCTTGGATAGTGTGGCACCGGCAGTTGCTACATTGCCGCCCTCCGTGCGGGGGGTGTTCGAGGTAGAGGTCTGCCTCCCGTTGCCTACGCCGCTCATCCGAGATGGCCCTAAGTTGAGGCATTCATGTACGCCTATGTCCGTCCATTCCCTCAGGTGAAGCTCGCGCATCGCAGCTACACCGCGCGCAGCTAATGCAACCGTGCAAGCGCAGAGAGTCCTTCTTAAGAAGCTGGACGTCCAGCTTCAGGAAGACAAGCTCGATTCGGACATTGACGCGAAGTTCAAGGCCCAGTTTGGTGGTGACATGTCGGAGTACAAGCAACAGTCACTACCGGAATCGTCGGGTTTGCCGATGGCCGGCCGCCATCGGCAAAGACAGGATTGCCATCGGCAAAGGGTTTGCCGATGGCAATCTGACGTGGCCATCGGCAAACCCCGTCGGCAAAAAATTTACCGGCAAAGCCGGGTTTGCCGATGGCCACAGACTTTGCCACCTTTGCCGATGGCCATGTGTGCCATCGGCAAAGCCGCCACGTCGGCCGACGCGCCGTCGGCGGCGGCGGCTTTGCCGATGGCGACGTGGCTCGGCCGTCGGCAAACACTTTTATTTTTTCGAAAATACTTTGCCATCGGCAAAGATTTATTATTTTTTTTGAAAATTCTTTGCCGACAGCCTACGTGGCAAGCCGTCGGCAAAGAGAGTTTTTTTTTTTTTTTTTAAAAAAATCTTTGCACATAACCATATATCATAATTTACCCATTCAAGTCAATGGTCTACATGTCATTTAATCATTCATCCACACAATATTAACATTATATTCAATAATCTTAGAACATCATCATGTATTACATACAGTGCCGAGTTGAATAAAATCGTCTCCTGCCCAATGTACCTAAGAAGAAAGCAATTTACATACAGTGAGATGCAATGGACAAAATGTTCAGCTAGCATTGGTGCATGTATAATTTTTGAGGATTATATTATTATACCTCTTCTTTACTTCTAGAAGTGCACAAACTGATTCAGTTCGAAATAAAGTAAATCTGACATCCAAACTGCAGGTTCTAAAATTACATCTACGTAAAATAATAGCAGCAATAAATCCATGCTGGGCCCAAAAATCAGCACACATAGGATTAAGATATAGGACCATAACAATGTAAAAGAATATTCAGGTGGTGACATCAATGTCAGTGTTATAAGCACTTATCGAAGCACAAGTAAGCAGCCAGGGAGAGTTCACTAGCATGACTGCTGTGCACTGAAATCATACATGACTGCTGTGCACTGAAATCAGGAGCCTAATGCTATTTCTACTATAAATTGGAGTTATAGATACTAGCTACTTAAGTTTCTAAAATTCAAATACTGAAACATTTGAGCATCTTTAAAATAGAGCGTACTTAAAGTAGTGACATGCTAGGAGCAGACAAAAAAGATTGCAGATACCAAAGATACCAACTCTTAAACCTATTACAGAAGAACATGACCCAACTCTTAAACCTCAATCTATAATACTGACTACATCTGCATATTAGCCTAGTGTTCAGCAAGTGCAAAGAGGATAAGATAATTTAAAAAATAAGGATAAATTGAATGTTATAGCACTTTGTCTATGGATAAATAATTTACCCCAAAACAATCTGATGCCAAGTAGTCTATCTGTTTGCTCAAGTTCATCATCGCTTTCTAATAGATTACTGTAACAGCTAGACAAGTTCAGATAACTCCATTTAGACATAGGATAGATATATGACTAGGTAAATATATGGCTCATGATATTTTAGTTCAGAAACTGCAGTAGAAACTGCATGCACATATTCAGTTCAGATAACTGGAACACATGTATAGCTAAGATAGATTCTATACATTCTAACTGAACAAATAGATAACTAGTTGTAGGCAAGCACTTGTATTCAGACGAGAATTCAGCTAGTTGCAGGCAAGCACGCATTCAGATTGACATCCCGGCATAAAGTTAGTATATTATCACATCTCTGCTAGCACATACTGGACAACTCCATCTATCTATTACCAGAAATAATATACTACTGAATCACATATTCTGCACAGCCACAATGTAACTCATATCAATCATAGGTACTCTTAGTCAAACAAAGAAAGATACAGGAATAAATTCTGCATATTCTAGTGTTCTTTTATTTACAAGATCAGATCCGAATACAAAAGGGAAGCCTAACATGCATCATGGTCTGTACAGAAACACACATCCATGTTCGACAGAACGTGTAAAGCACTGAAGGTCACCATGACCATGAGCATAGCACGTAGACAGGGATGTAAAATTTCATAAGAGCAAACTAGTTAATTAGTCAATCCTTAGCAAACATTCATTCGGAGCCAAGGTTTGCACAAACTTAGTTAGTAGAATGGTACACAGCTATCAGATGTGCAACGAGTCAGGTCTCTAGTTCAGAGCAGAGGTGTTGTGAATAGGTAGAGGTACCTGATCCCCAGCAATATCAACGAGGAGGCCGGTCCTGAGCTGCAGGTCCTGCACGCCGGTGAGGCACACGCCGTGCCGGAGGAGCTGCAGCGTCGTGTAGACGAAGGCCAGCAGGCCGATGGCAACGATGCATCTGACAAGCAAACCGATGTCAATTCGTCGGGACGAATCGAGAGTCCCCGTAGAATCCCCGTGCTCGTTGCAGCCCTTGACGAGGGAGAACGGCAGGGAGAGTGCAGCGGGGACCCCGACCGGTCCAGGAGGTCCTGGGTGCACCACCGCCGCAGCAGGGCACCGACCACGCCGGTTCTACCTCCGGCAGCGTCTCCACTGGTGGGGCCACGAGGGCGGCCTTCTCGACGTCGGCCATGGCGGAATGGCGCACCTGCAGCCCGTGGCGGTGGCGCGGATGAGCTCGTCGCCGGCGGGGTGCACCGCGATGCCGCGCGGCGCCGTGCCCTCCCCGAGCACGGTCGGGGGACCTCCTCGCCGAATCTGGGCGGGGGAGGAGGTGGCCCCCAGCCACCGGATCCGCGTAGGGGGAGGCGGCGGCGAAGGCCGCGTCGGGGCGTCGCTGTGGCATCGTCGGGGCCGGTGGTGGACGGCGTGGGGAGGGCGTGGTGGACGGCGTGGGGAGGGCGTCGCTGTGGCCGTGCGGGATGGCGGCGGCGGCGGGATGGGCGGGGCGGGATTGGGGATGGGGTTACCTAGGGTTGCCGGGATGGGGTGGGCCGGGCCTTAGATAGGAAATTTTTTTTTTAGTTTTTTTGTCGATGGCCAAGGTTGTCCGGCAAAGGAGCTTCTTTGCCGATGGCCACCCGGGCCGGCCATCGGCAAAGCATCTTTGCCGATGGCCTTCCAAGGCCGCGGCAAAGTTTGAATTTTTTGATTTTTTATTTCTATTTTTTTCTTGTGCCTTCCCACAACAAATACAACCCAACTTCAAAAGTTGGGATGATTTTAAGTTTTTTAGCTATATTTCGTTAATAATTTATGTTTCTTTGTATTTTTGGCGACTCTAAATTTGAATTGCAGGTACATGAAATAATTGAATTTTTTGATTACAAAAATGGTATTCATGATGTTCGGAGTATGTTGAGGACCTCGCATGAAATTACGAAGGGTCGTAACGTGAGGAGATAAGTGCACGAAACGTGTTTTTAAATTATATAAAATCCAAATGAAGTCGAAATTGACGAAATTTGTCGAGTTGTCTCGCCATCGCATGTGAAGCCCGTGGTAAAAAATTCAAAAAATTTCGAGCAAGTTGTGACGTCGGATGCATAAAACCCCAGACATCTCCACATGTAACCACAAGTGATCACATGTGGAGATGTCGGGTTTTGGTCATCCGACGTCACCACTTGCTCGAAACTTTTAAAATTTTTACCACCGTCTCCGCATGCGATGCCAACACAACTCGTCAAGTTTCGTCAATTTCGGACTTCGTTTGATTTTATATAATTTAAAAACACTTTTCGTGCACGTGACTCCCCATGTTACGACGCCAACATGGTCGTAATTTTATTCGAGGTCCTGGATACGGCCTCAGCATACTCCGAGCATCATCAATACCAAGTTTCGAATCAAAAAGTTCTATTATTTCATGTACATGCAGTTCAAATTTGGAGTCGCTGGAAAATTGCAAAGAAACAGAAATAATTAATGAAATATAGCAAAAAACTCAAAATGGTCCCAATTTTTGCAGGTAGGTTGTATTTGGTGTAGGAAGTAACCAGAAAAACTGGAAGAAAAATCAAAAAAAAATTCAAACTTCGGCAAAGTGGCTTTGCCGATGGCCGCCATCGGCAAAGCACGTGGGCCCGGCAGCTCCGAGAGGCAGCCATGTGGCCGGGCTTTGCCGATGGCCCGGCGGTCGGCAAAAATAAGGCTTTGCCGATGGCCATAGTTTGCCGATGGCTAGGCCATCGGCAAAGAATGGCTTTGCCAATGGCCGTCTTTGCCGATGGCTGGGCCATCGGCAAACTCGGTTTGCCGATGGCCTCACTTTGCCATCGGCAAAGTCTGCGGCCATCGGCAAATAAGCCGATTCCGGTAGTGAGTGCTTGCAACTCCTCCTTAACGGTGGCTTTGATGTCACAACCATGGACCTCAATCTGGATTCGGAGGGCCTAGAGAGTGAGATGACCGAGTGGGTGTCTCGGATTCCTTTTGGTAGTTTCATAGTTTCAATCATGTAATCGTTTAAGTGTTTGTTGGTGGATGTAGGCGTTGGTAAACAGAGCGTTACCGGCACCTGCAATGTTGTAACAAAACTCTTTTTCTCGCTTAATGAAAAATGCGCTTCGCGTGGTCTTGAAATAAAAAATTGACACCCACTAACAACCCTTGAGGGGAGAACAACATCAGAGGAAGGAGAGCCAGAAAATGAGAACAAGGAGATCTAAGAGAGTGGATTATGGTCTCGCCAATTCAACAATCCGTGACACAAAGCAATCAAGGATCAAGGATGATGGTGGAGTAGGACTTGCGCAAACATCAAGGTTTTAATCATTGAAGGTGGAATTGAGTTCCACACAAAGATGAGCATCCACAAGATGTGGATCAACGAGGATCTTCAAATACAACACCTCTAGGAAGGGAATGCCATGAAAGATGTCATCATTGTATATTTGGGGACACTAGATTGGGTTTTCACTCGAAAACCATCACATGTGAAATAGTGGCAAGACTGGTTCTTTGACCGAGCCCGAGGCTTGAAGGAGGAACATGATGCATGAGACGACTATAAGACTTTTGTCAAGATAAACCTCGTGACCATAAGGAGGAACATGATGCTTGAACGATTGTGGTTCACACGAAAACTAACATGGCTGCTGGAGATATAAAAATATGTAACACACACAAGTTCAAAAAAGTAGGCAATGAAGACATATTTTTGTTGAAAATTTAATGAAACTTACTCGCACTATTCTAAAATAAGTGCAAATCTCATATTTCAAGGAGTAAATTAAATTCCATTTATACAAAATTATAGAAAAAAATGTTAACATTTGCACTCTAAATAGCTTTATTATTGAAAATGGTGTTACCATTAGTTTATTTTATATATATTTAGTCAAATTTAAAATTAATTTACTTCTTTGAAATGCTAAATGTACACTATCACTAGTTTAGGATGAGGATGCATTTTTTAAGCAAAAGGACGAGAAGTATCTGTTTGAATTATTTTTATGAGGGGAAGTATTTGTTTGATATTAGAGTATATTTTTTTAGCAACGTTAGAGTATTTTTTATGATACATTTTTTTTGTAGATTTTGGGCTTTTTTGCCGCCGCAAAGCCCACAACCTCTCCGCGCCGCCGGCTTCCCGCCGTTCCTCCAAGCAGCTCGCCCGCTCCCGGCGGCCCCCTCCGCCGCCGCAGGCACGACGCCTCCCTCGCGATCCTCCGTTCTCCTCTTGCGCTTTTATGTCGGCCACCGCCGCCGACGAGGCCATCCGGCGTGTCCTTCTCACAGCATCAGCCCCAGCAGCCACCTCCCGCCACTCACCGTGAAGCTCATCCACGGCCGCCTCCTCCACCTGGACCTCCTCCACACCTCCCTCTCCCCGCTCCGCCTCCATGCCCTCCTCCCCGAGGACCCCTCCCACTTCACCTTACTCCCGATCGCCATCAAGGCCGCCTCCCGCCTCCCCTCCCCTCTCCCCGCCGGCGTGCAGCTCCACGCGCGCTCCCTCAAGCTCCCCTCCCACTCCAACCCGCACGTCCTCACCTCCCTCGTCAACCTCCGAGGGCGTTCGACGAAATGCCCCACCCCAGCACCGTCTCCGGATGCGCTCATCACCGCGTACATGGACGCGGGGCAAGCTCAGGAGGCCGTCGGCGTCGCGAGGAGGGCGTTCGCGAGCTGCGTGCGCCCTGAGAGCTTCATCGCCGTGCGGGTCCTCACCGTGTGCGCGAGAGACGCTGATTTGGTGAGCAGGAGGGGATCGCTGCGAACGTGTTTGTGGCGACCGTGGCATTGGACTTGTATGTCAAGTGCCGGGAGATGGAGAAGGCTAGGGAGGTGTTTGATAAGATGAGGAACAAGGATGTGGTGCCTTGGAGTTTGATGGTTGGGGGATACGCGTCCAATGGGTATCCGCAGGAGGCTATGGAACTGTTCTTCGCAATGCAGGTGGAGGGAATGAGGCCTGATTGTTACACGGTGGCGGGGCGCTCTCGGCGTGCACAAGGTTAGGTGCATTGGATTTGGGGCGGAGAGTAGTTGGGATGCTGCACCGGGATGAGGTTCTTGGCAACCCGGTCCTGGGTACTGCACCGATTGATATGTATGCCAAGTGCGGGAGCACGGGTGATTCGTGGATGGTGTTCCAGCAGATGAGGAAGAGAGACATCATTGTCTGGAACACAATGATCCTGGGGCTCGGCATGACTGGCCACGAGAAGATTGCCTTTGCACTTGTTGGCCAGATGAAGAAGTTAGGTGTGACACTGAATGATAATACCTTCATCGGAGTGCTCTGCAGCTGTACACATACTGGCCTTGTGAAAGATGGGCAGTGGTATTTTCGTAACATGACTCAGTTGTACGGCATAAGCCCTAGGATTGAGCATTATGTTAGACATGTTGGATCACTAGCAGTGAGATCTAGCGGGGAAAACTTTTACAATTGATAGGCAGAGAGAGAGAGAGTGGTAAGAAGAGTGGAGAAGGGTTTCACCAGAGGGCTTGACGGGAGCAGAGGAAGAGGATCCGGCGGCGGCGCTGCTGCCCTCGGCCATCGTGTCGAGGCAGAGGGGAGGGGCGACGGTCGGTGAAGAGGAGGTCGGCGCATTGAAGTGGCGGCGGCGCGGAGGTGCTTCCCATCACTGGCTGCGCCCCTCACTAGATCGGATTAGGGTTTGTCGGTGGGTCTGGCGGCTCACGGTGAACCTCGTGCTGAGAGCCGCCGGCCCCCACCTCTTTTTTATAGCGCAGGGTGACAGGGGCCCTCCAGCCATAGTGGGCTGGGCGCCCGCGATCAGGGCGCGAGAGTCAAAGGGGCCCGAGTTGGGCCGTTGGGTCCAACTCGGGATTGAGATCATCCTAACATTCTCCCCCTTGATCTCATCTTTAACTTTATCTTTAACTTTACTCTTTCACTTTAACCTTTTCATTTTACTTATTTCATCTCAGATCTGTGCATAGAACATGTTTCATCGTTACGGTCTTTTGCCGTTGGATTTCACAGCTACAATACACATCTGATTTGAAATAAATAAATACTTTATCTTTGGGCCCTTGTTATTATCCAGGAATCATAGGCTTCTCCTTAAACCCATACCGGCTACGTGTTCAATGAACACTTTGGGTGGTAAGCCTTTTGTAAGCGGATCCGCGAGCATCTTTTCAGTGCTTATGTGCTCAAGATTTATAACACAATCCTAGATTTTCTCTTTCACAACATAATACTTTATATCAATGTGTTTGGCAGCACCACTTGACCTATTGTTGTGAGCATACTCTATAGCTGGATTATTATCGCAAGATAGCGTCATTGGTCCATTGATGTCGTCGACCACTTTTAAACCGGGTATGAATTTCTTTAGCCAATTCACCGCCCCGATGCCTCATAGCATGCTACAAACTCGGCATACATAGTGGAGTTTGTAGTAAGCGTTTGTTTTGAGCTTTTCCATGATATAGCTCCTTTTGCGAGAGTGAACACATATCCAGATGTGGACTTTCTGTCATCTCCCGCATAATCAGAATCTGAGTATCCTAAAATCTTTAGGGACTCAGATCTTCTGTACGTCAGCATGAGGTCTTTTGTACCTTGTAAATATCGCAAAACTTTCTTTACCAATTTCCGAGTGTTCGACACTGGATTACTTTGAAATCGCCAAGCAACCCGGTTATATAAGCCAAGTCAGGGCGTGTGCATACTTGAGCATACTGTAAGTGTCCAACAGCTGAAGCATATGGCACACTTTTTTGGTTGAGCTCATATTCATTCTTGGGACACTGAAAATCCCCATACTTATCGCCCTTGACTATAGGTGCAGGTGAAGGACTACATTTATAAATCTGGAATTTCTCCAAGACTCTTTCAATGTATGCCTTTTGAGATAATCCTAATACCCCCTTTCTTCTATCTCGGTGAATTTCTATGCCCAAAACATAAGAAGCTTCACCAAGATCTTTCATCTCAAACTTTATTACACTTATTAAATTTCGCTATAGTGTAGGAACATAAAAAACATCTTTCAAAATAAGACTATAGCTATTAGGTAAATCTAATGCTACATCTCCGATTGCCTCCACTGCAGCCTCTACTCCATTCGCAACGCTAATGAAACTTTCTCTTTTTAGCGTAGTTCTCGTCGAAGTGAATCTCTGTAAAGAATTTGCAAAATGAATGGTTGCACCAGAGTCAATAAACCATGTTGCCTTTGAAAACTATACATACAGAGCTTCATTTACAAATGAAATAATATTCTCACCCTTTTTCTTCAGGAGTTCCCTTAACCATCCAGGGCAGTCAGTCTTTTTGTGCCCCTCCTTACCACAGTGCCAGTACAAGTTGTCACCTGCCTGTGGCTTGCTTTGTTGCTGAAACTGTGGTTTCTGTTGCATAGGACCTTTCTTTGCTGGGGAGCCAGGATTGAAGGGCTTTTGCCCTTTCCTTTGATGTAGTTCGATTGACTACCTTGTTGACCATTTATCCTGAGCTCCTCATCAACACACTGAGCAATGAGCTTGTCTAAGTCCCATTTCTCAGGCTGCATGTTGTAGTTAATGACAAGGTTGTCATACTCTTTAGGCAAGAAAGCAAAAACAAAATGGATAAGGAGCTGTGGTTGTATCTCCAATTCTATTATTTTCAGCTTATTTGCCAAGTGACTCATTTTTAGGATGTGGTCACGTATGCTACCTCCTTTGAACTTTTCATTTGTCAATTGCTTGAACAAATGGGTAGCATACACTTTGGAGGAACCAGTGAACTGGTTCTTGATCCTCTCAAAGTAAGCAACAAGCAGTGTCACACTTTTCAATTGAGCCCGATAGGGCGGGCTCAATTGTATTCTCAATGACAAAGACAACATTTCTTGTTGTCACGACCCATCGAGCATGCTTTATGTCATATGCCATCCGATGGGGCTATAATCTTTCTTTCTTTTGTCCCATGCTTCATCACTTTCATGGTCTCCCGCACCGGTTCCACAGCACCGTGGGACACGGTTCGCTGAGCACCCAAATCAACATCGCCTATAGTGAAAGTGAAGTCAATCTTTCTTTTCCACTCAACGTAGTTGTCTCCCTTCAGTGGTGGAATCTCTCTTAAGGCAGACATCAGGGAGGCACTACCTGAAATTACAATTCATATGAGGTGAGAACATAAAATAAATTTACTTTGCAATAATTCTAAATCACCATTGGCGAAATAGAATTAATGTAGGGCAACAACAATTAATCAACATCATAATATTGCTATTAATCAACGTTGGTCAGAATAATAACAACATTATAATAACTGTAAAATTATCCATTTTCAAATATTAAACTCTCCCGTTGGTTCGAATTTAATAATGAAACTTTAAATACGCAGCGGAAACTTTAACAATCATATAATCATTTTCCCAGAAACTTTAATGTACTTTCTCGTACTACGAACCAAAATTATCATTGGACAAAATTTGGACAGAAAATTGCATCAAAATCGATTCAAAATCATTTAAATATGATCAAAATTGTTTCTGGAAAAAAAAAGAAAACATGAACTTTAACATGCAAACGGCCAATTCGGCCCAAGAGCGCGGCTGCGGCCCAGTGGCCAGCGCGGCCCACAGACTTGCGCGCGCGCGCGCTCTCTGGAGGCCCAGCGTGGCCCGCTAATCCTCTCTTTTTCTTTTTTTTTATTTTCTGTTTCGCTGGCCTAGCCGACGAATTCGCCCCGGCCCAACTCGGCCTTAGGCGCTGGCGGGAGGAGCCGATCGGGCGCCAGGCCCTAACGTGGGCCTGGGCCGCGAATCTGGCCTCCATCGCGCGCCCGCCTGGGCTTATTTCGGCCCGACCGATGGTAGCCGTCGATCTGCTCTTCCCTAGATCCGACGGTTCACCATGTATTTCGCGAGATCAAAACCGGCTGCTACCAGCCTCCCACTGAAACCCTAGACCATTTCTCTCCTCCCTTTCTCTTTCTACGCCGCACCAAGCAGCCGGCCGCCATGGCGATGGGAGCCGCCGGCGAGGCGGCGTGGTGCCGCCGGAGCAAGTTCCGGACCGGCACCTCTCTCTTTGTCTTTTCCTCGGTTCCTTCCATCTCCCTCTCTCCAGTCCACCACCAGAGAGCTCTCTCCACAGTGGGGAAATGGTCGGAGCGGAAAAAATGGCGCCGCCCTTGGTCCGCTCGCCGGCGCGCGCGCTCGCCCTTGGCAGAGCGCGCCGCCGTCGAGGGGTTCGGGGTCGGTGCCCCTTTGCAGGCGAGCGCGCGCACGCAGCACAACGGCGGCTGCGCGGCCCTTCTCTCCTCGCGCGGCGGCGGCGGCGAGGTAGGGGACCCAGGTAGGCCCGCCTCCCCTCGGTCCGTCCTCTTCTTTGCCCTTTGTGAGAGTTAGGGTTCGGGTACTTGTCGTTCCCCTCCCCCGATCTGTTCGGTTAGGGTTAGGGTTTCTTTGCCGATCCGAAATCGGTGTCATTTTTCTTTCTTGATCCGAAGAGATCAACTACTTTCTACCCCAAATTCTAGATCCACATAACCAGTAGGCGTCGATACCATTGTTAGACATGTTGGATCACTAGCAGTGAGATCTAGCGGGGAAAACTTTTACAATTGATAGGCAGAGAGAGAGAGTGGAAAGAAGCGTGGAGAAGGGTTTCACCAGAGGGCTTGACGGGAGCAGAGTAAGAGGATCCGGCGGCGGCGCTGCTGCCCTCGGCCATCGTGTCGAGGCAGAGGGGAGGGGCGATGGTCGGTGAAGAGGAGGTCAGCGCAGTGAAGTGGCGGCGGCGCGGAGGTGCTTCCCGTCACTGGCTGCACCCCTCACTAGATCGGACTAGGGTTTGTCGGTGGGTCTGGCTGCTCACGGTGAACCTCGTGCTGAGAGCCGCCGGCCCCCACCTCTTTTTTATAGCGCAGGGTGACAGGGGCCCTCCAGCCATAGTGGGCTGGGCGCCCCCGATCAGGGCGCGAGGGTCAAAGGGGCCCGAGTTGGGCCGTTGGGTCCAACTCGGAATTGAGATCATCCTAACACATTATGGTATTATGGTCGACTTGCTCAGTCATGCGGGGTTGCTAGAGGAGGCTCATCAGTTGATTGAAGACCTGCCAATGGAGGCAAATGCTGTTGTATGGAGAGCACTCCTTGGTGGTTGCAAGATCCACCGGAACGCTGACCTTGCTGAACATGTGTTGATGCAGCTCATCCGATTGGAGCCATGGAATTCTGGAAATTATGTCATGCTTTCTAACATATACTCTAACAGTGGAAGATGGGAAGATGCCGCAAAGCTCAAGTTGGAAATGAAGGCAAATGGGGTTGAGAAGGTCCCTGCATCTAGCTGGGTTGAACTTGGTGGTAAGGTCCACGAGTTCCATGTTGGAGACAAATCACATCCCCTCTCGATCAAATCTATGCAAAGCTCGATGAATTAGGCATGGAAATGAAGGCCATGGGTTATAAACCAACTACTGAGGTGGTGATGTTTGACATTGAAAATGAGGAGAAGGAACACACGCTTGTGCATCACAGTGAGAAAATTGCCATTGCATTCAGCCTCCTTACTACTGAACCAGGAGAGACCATTAGGGTCACTAAAAACCTCCGAGTTTGCAGTGACGGCCACACCGCCATCAAGCTCATGTCCAGGATAACCTGTCGTGAAATTGTTGTTCGAGATAACAATCGATTTCATTGCTTTAGAGATGGCTATTGTTCTTGCAATGACTATTGGTAGTATACATATGGTTTCTTTTTGCAAGTAAGTTGGAGCATCTGCCTTTTCATCTGATGTAAAACTTGCTAGAGCTGGGACTGCAGCATAGTTACTAGCACAATGCATGGCAGATTGGTATGTAGTTCCCTTTCCATTCATATCATCGAAAGGAACTGATATAAGTTTTCTGATTTCTGGTCTTGTATTTTATTTGTAATCTATACTTCAGAAATTGGAATACTGCTTAGTTTTATGCTTCCCCTCTTTGTTTGTGTCAGATTGTGAATAAAGGCCTTAGGCATTATAAATGGTTTATAATAAACACACTTTATTTTTCAAGGGTGTTGTCACCCATTGAACTGTTATTTTTAAAATATATTGCCTGTTTTATATTCTTTTACCCTGAAAAACTGATGCCATTTCACATGTCAAGTTTCTTCAATGTACAACTGTACTAGGGGGTGGGGGTGGGGGAGGCTTGCAAAGCCCAAAAGCAAAAGAAAACATAAGTTACAAGTGACTATCTCTGCACACAAATAAAGGGTCTGAAATGCTCCTCTTGGCCTTGATGCAAAAAAAAAAAAAAAAAAAAAAAAAAAAAAAAAAAAAAAAAAAAGGCCAAGGTCTTCCTTAAGAGCAGCTCTCCAGTCCAGCAGAGAGGCTGCTTGATTATAAAAAATAATCCATTTCTCACCTTCCAGATTATCCAGCAAGCAGAGATGAAATTTTCTCTGAAGATGTGACTTCCAAAATCTGTTCTAGCTTGGATGATCATGTCTAGGGGCTGCAGGTTGAAGTTCCTGTGTATATTGAGGGAGTTCCAGCAATCAGCACTGAAGGGGCACTCAGAACAGGAAGCATGTTTCCTCAGGGCCATTGGAGCAGAGAACACAACTGTAATCATCAAGGTACATGTTTTTCCTTCTCGAGAGGTTCCTAGTGCTTAATCTATCTTTAAGCATAAGCCAATAAAAAAATTTATGTTTCCCAGGTAACCTGATCTCCAAATCCATTTGCAAAGAGGGAGGCTTCCAGGGATCCTTGTAGATGAGAATAATCCTTTTTTTTGAGGAGAACTGAGGTCCCCAATTATATTCCCATGTATCATGGATGGCTTGATCCCACTCTCTGTCACTGATGGTTTCCTGAAGTTGACTGAGCTGTTGTGATGCTTGAACCGACAATGGCAGGGAAAAAATTCTGTTGGTCTCATTGCTGAAGAGAAGAACTGAAGGGAGAAATTAACCTTTCTGGAGAAGAAGAGGTGTGGATAAATGTTGTCCAGGACTTGACCAGACCAGCTGAGACAGAAGTACCAGAGTTTGGGTAGCAGGAGGCTAGGTCTTTAAAACTCCCAAACAAGTTGAGGTCATCATTCTTATTACAAATTCGCTACTTGATTCTTCTGGAATACATACAAGTCATATGTACATTATCACTGCACAAGAGAGAACCTCCGATAAGGTGTCTTCCCTTTCTACAGATGTCAACTGTACATTTTGGCCTTTGGTTACTGACACACATTCATTTGCAGCAAGCTGCTTAACGAACCTCAGTACCAAACTTCGTGGCTGTCAGATCCCTGAGAGCTAGAAAGCTCCATCAATAAACCTGAATGGACGTCGTAGTCGATTCGGTGCCAGCAGCAGGTATAGTGGACACCTGTTCCTCATCCCCTGCAGCCGCCACACGTAGATGCTCTAGGAGGCCGCACTAATGTATTAATCTAGTCAAGAAAAGCCCTTGACATGGCATTATATGACAAAGGCAGTACAAGACCACTATCTATAGCTAGATACCATATCACTCAATCACAAATCATACGACGCCATGATACATGGCAGGAACTTTCTAAGGCTACAAATTTTGGTTGGAGAGCTAGCTAGCGTTGGGAAGCACAAGCACTGATGAGGAATCCGTGGATAGATAGATCACTAAACACGCACGGAACCCATTTTACATGTGTCGATCTCTCCAACAGTTCGTCTGTGACGTAAGCTCTTACATTTCTATGAAATCCCACATAGGCAGTGATGTAGTCTGGCCAGCCCAGCAGTGACACTACTATTCTTTTTGGAAGAAAAATCACGGCACTACTGATCCATCCTTGTTGACTACTGCCATTTCTGGGACGAACAAAGCTCGTGTCACCGAAAACGTTCTCAGCTCGTGTCATCTCCATCGGCATCTCATCTCGCCATGGCGGCTGCTGCTGCTGCTGCTGCTCCGGTAGTGTCGCCACAGGTGGTGGTGCCGCGCATGAAGCTGGGGTCGCAGGGGCTCGAGGTCTCGGCGCTGGGCCTGGGCTGCATGGGCATGACCTTCGCGTACGGCCCGCCCAAGCCGGAGTCGGACATGGTGAATCTCATCCACCACGCCGTCGCCGCCGGCGTCACCTTCCTCGACACCTCCGACTACTACGGCCCGCACACCAACGAGCTTCTCCTGGGCATGGCGCTGCAGCAGCAGGCCGGCGCCGACGGCGGCGGTGGGGTTATCAGGGAGAAGGTGCAGCTGGCCACCAAGTTCGGCGTCTTGAACGTCGACGGCAAGCAGGAGGTCCACGGCGACCCGGCGTACGTTTGGGCGGCGTGCGAGGGCAGCCTCCGGCGGCTCGGCGTCGACTGCATCGATCTCTACTACCAACACCGCATCGACACCACGGTGCCAATTGAAGTCACGGTGAGCGTCCTCTGCACTCCTGCTCCTGTCTTTCCTTCGTTCTAAGAAGAGACTGAAGTAATGATACTTATAATTTTTGTAGAATACTAAACTTGGTTTTGCATGCGTTCTTGCTAGATTTCTGAGCTCAAGAAGCTAGTTGAAGAAGGAAAGATAAAATACATAGGTTTATCTGAAGCCTCTGCTTCGACAATCAGAAGAGCTCACGCGGTTCATCCTATCACCGCAGTGCAGCTGGAGTGGTCAATATGGTCTAGAGATGTGGAACAAGATATCATCCCTACTTGCAGGTATTTTATTTTATTCCGTGCTCATTTTACCCTCATATACAGCACTTTTAATCACTAGGAGGCAGTGACATAGTAGTAAATAAGCTTATTTTCTGATTTACTTATGACGTTATTGCCCCTGATCATGTCATCAGAGAACTTGGAATCGGGATAGTGGCTTACAGTCCACTAGGTAGAGGTTTCTTGTCTGGTGGGGCAAGGCTGATTGACTCGCTATCAGAACAGGATGCCCGGAAGAAGGTGACGTCGTATTACTGCTACCCATATGCAACTTTGCTTGTGAATTCTCCTTTTGAGGCTGATTTGAGTTGGAAATTCCTTGTATTCTGATTGCAAGCTAACTAACCATAATCGTTCCATCAGAAAAAAAAAAAACTAACCATAATCTCCAGAATAATTTCTTCATCTTTTGGTTTACAAATTGCATAGCACTTGGTAAATTTAATACATAGAGCATCTCCAAGAGTTCGGCAAATGAACTTGGCATCTATATAATTTTAGCAAAATAATAAAAAATAGTCTCCAACAGTTTGACAAAAATAAAAACTTGGCAAATCACGACTCCGCACGCGCAAATATGCGCGCGCGTAGACCGCTTGGCATCGCGTCATTCTACTCCAGCGTGCATGAAGTCGTCCACGCCACCGGTCGTCCAGGCGTCGGCGCCGGCCTCCTCTCCGCTCGTGCCATTCTTGTGCAGCAGGCCAAGGCTCCTGCCGCATGTCTGGCGAGCGGCACCATCGCAAGGCTCCGCCTGCACCTACGAGTAGGCAAGTCATTCAATTCCTTTTCCTTAGCTTCAATTTCTCATGGACTTGCGTTCAATTTCTTTTCCTTCGCTTCAATTTGGCCTGCACCTACGGTGGCGGTGGCCATGCCGTTCGGGCTCCTGGCGGCGCAGCGATAGGTCAGTACGGGTCGGAGGTGACGCTCGGGGAAAACGAAGGAGGGCAAAAATACAATTTTATTTCTCTCTCAGGTTCCTGATGTAAGTTTGCTAGAGAGAAATTTTTGGATCTAGGATTGATTAATTAGTGAAAAGTATAGGGTCCTCAGCATAAAAATATATATATATATATATATTTTATCTTCCCGTGAATTTAGGTTTTTAGGATGAATTATGCCAAACTCCTAGAGAGAAGTTCTTTTTTTACTTCGCATATTGTTTTCGGAGTTGGCAATCACAAGATTTACCAAGTAAAATATAGCAAACTCTTGGAGATGCTCTAACTAATCAAAATTAATTATCATTCCTTACTCTAAAGAATTTTAAAAGTAAAGAGGCTATGTGAGAATTTTAAAAGTAAAGAGGCTATGTGCACCTTCATTTGTCTGTACATGTAGAAATATTTGTTTAATAAACAATAGAGTAATTACAATTACACTATAAATATAGACATGCCATTTTTTAAGAAAAAATAAATTTATCCAAAGTAGCAACTTACACAACCTACTATTGTAGGGTGTTAATATAATTTAAAATTAGTCATTAGTTCCCAGTATGTCTATCACTAAGGAAGCACCTTTGATAATTGCTAAAACATGTAAATATGTATTTATTGCTCATGTATGTATGTATGTATACATGAGGATGACACAACATGTATGTTTACTTTTGATTAGGTTGTTCTATGTAAAAACAATGAATGAAGTGGGTAACTTAGAAACATATATTGATACAACTGTAGTTATTGATTTTTTCGTAGTAGTTTATCTTGGTAGCTTAGATGTGTCTTGGGGAGACATTTTGGATTACTTTTAACAATTACAAGTGGAGTAATTTTGGTGCAATTTTAGGGGTTATTTACAATCATAATGGTAGGGTGAATAATTTAGATGCAAATTTAGGTGTCTACTTCAGATTGTCTCACAATGGCAAATATGTGTGATTTAGACATAGATTTTTAGGGGTTAAATGGCAAATGAATGTAATTTTGTTTAGGAAACAAAGTAGATCTTGTTGTTCTTATTGTCGATAGTGATTGGAGTCTAATGTAGTCATAGCCAAATCTTTTTGTTCCGTTGGAGGTCTCTAATTAGTAGTAGTAATATGCATGGTTAGTTTGCTTATTTTCATTAATAATTTCATTGTTCTGCAGATTTACCCAAGATTTCAACCGGAGAACCTTGACAAGAATGCCCAAATATTTGAGCGAGTTAATTCAATGGCGACAAGAAAAGGATGTACGCCACCACAACTTGCATTAGCTTGGGTTTGCCATCAAGGCAGTGATGTTTGCCCCATACCTGGCACAACAAAAGTCGAAAATTTTAACCAGAACATTGGAGCGTTAACTGTGAAGCTCACACCAGAGGAAATGAACGAGCTCGAGTCATATGCTGCTGCTAGTGATGTCCAGGGAGACCGATATATTCAGATGGGCAACACCTGGAAGTATTCTGAGACTCCTCCACTGTCGTCTTGGAAATCTGAGTAGCCTGATGTCCAACTTTTAGTATCTTCTGTGTGTGTTGTAATGGTTCCAAATACTCGGCTTGCAGAAGGCGCTGCTTAAAGGTTTACATTGCAATCATGTCCTTTAGATCCGCTTGGTGTTTGTTACCTACACCGTACTGTCATGCCTATGACTAGTACTCATCATAGTAGTAAATAAAGTTATGTAAATAAGGGCAATATGTTGAATTGGAACTAGGGTAATACTATTGCATACATCACTCCTTGGTAGTGGTGTGCTCTTAAGAAATAATGTTTCTTTCCCAAATCCACTTTTTTTGTTGAAGAAAACACTTGGTAATGCAAATTGACGGTTTCTTCATTCTGTACTCATTCTGTCTGGGTTTTTTTCCCGCAAACTGTGGGTGCCCATGTGTCATTATGGAAAACTATGGTTTTTTTCCCGCAAACTGTGGGTGCCCATGTGTCATTATGGAAAACTATCTATTTTAAATGGCTGGCAATGAGCAAAAGAGCTTTAGGGGTGTCAGTGTTTTTGACCTCTGATGAGTTATCCAATGAATCACGCGTCGTAGGTCAGATGGGTCCCACACAACACACGAGTTTATCACTACCCCAGATTCAAGGATCAGTGCCGGTTCCAGACCCCTAACACTGCCGGATTTTGAACCGGCACTACCATGTCGGCACTGATGTGGGGGGCAACATCAGTGCCGGGTCTTTTGAACCGGCACTAATGCCCAAGAACACTGCCGGGTCGTATAACCACCCGGCAGTGTTCTACATAGCCATCACTGTCAGCTCAAGATATCACCCGGCAGTGTTCTTCCAAATAACACTGTCGGGTGGCAACAAGACCCGGCAGTGTTCTTCCAAATAACACTGTCGGGTCGTATCACAACCCGGCAGTGTTCTACATAGCCATCAGTGCCGGTTCAAGATAGCAACTGGCAGTGTTCTTCCAAATAACACTGTCGGGTGGTAACAAGACCCGGCAGTGTTATTCGGAAGAACACTGCCTTGTGGTCTCACCACCCGGCAGTGTTCTATATCGGTCTACAACCCGGTAAACACTGCCGGTCTGTTTTTAAATCCGGCGGTGATACGTTTTTTTATTTATTATTAGCAAATTATAAAATTGTTATTTTATGTATTTTTTTAATTAATTTTTGGGAACAGATTGCACTTTATAATCTAATGTACACGACACGATACTATTAAAAATTACAAGTGTCACGGTTACGATGAAACCAAAGTATTTACATTACAAATGTCATAATTCTTCAAGGTCCTACTACCGATCTGGGATCAATCTATCTTTGAAGTCTACTGCCGCCGCCTTGCTCACCGGAGTAGTGCCCTTTGTGATCGAGAATATCCCTTTCTTCGAGATCACCTCATCCATGATGAAGCCTGCTAGCGTGTCTTGGAATCCTCTAATCTTAGGTTCCAGCAGCCAGCCGACCTCCTCCTTGCGCTGTAGTTGAAGCAAGATGCATGATGTGTCAAAACCGCACGAATTAAATGAGAAAGGAGACCCTAAATTAAAAAATACATAAGAAGGGAAACATACACACCAGTTCATCTGACGTCGGGGTACTCCCGCCGATGAAACGGTACATTACCCACATTACGTAGAACCCGCATTCGTTGTTCGCCTGCGGCTGCGCCAGAGTCAGCAAGTTCATACGGTAGGCCTCGAATGGGGGCGTCGAGGGCAGCAATTTCTCCTTGACCCTATCATATATATACATATAAAGTTTAAAATACAAAATATTAGAATAGATACATGATATATATTATATATGAGATTAATTAAAAATAATATGATATCAGGTTAATTAATAATTTACTTATCGAGAACTCGGCGTAGGGGATCGACCATCTCAAGTAGTCCATTCTTGGAGTCCCAAACCTCGATACGTGATTCGTGAGGCTTGATATCCACGAGAATGAAATATCCCCTACAAATCAAACACAGAAATGTCCAAGTTCATCAAATTCTTATAACAACAGTAACAAGATACACTATTAAAAAATAATGGGAGCTAGAACATATCCAATGTTGTACGCTAGCAAATGTCGGTTTTGCCGAGTTTCAAGAAACCAGTCATAGCCTCCTCCACCTTGGCTACCGTGTCTGGAATGTTATATCCGTCGTTTCCTCTGCAGCTTTTCACGTTGACCTGCATTGGATCTAGGAATCTAATATGAAATAATTGGCGCCTGTCGCAGAAACATGCAATCCACCTGCAAAAGCATGTGAACATGAGAATTATATATATGTGTTACAGTGTGAATGGTAGTTTATTCAGTGAAGACAATATTATAATGAACCGGGTATAGGGTACGTACAGTGTCCACAACATCATCATTTGCATGTCGAGATCGCGCCTTTGGTAGAGCTGGAATAAGTCCTCATATAAGATCGTATACCATAACTCATTGGAGTTGTAAAACCATGGCACATTGGGGACTACAATGACGTCGAAGCCAGAGTACTTCTTGCCTATTGTGTCAAAAGTGTAATATTCATGGAGCTGCCGCATGTTTGTAGATAGTTCTCTCATTTCACTATCTTTTCCCATCATAGGCTTCCCAAGTTTGAACTTGTACGCTACTTCCACCGTCTCAAATTCCATGTCAGTACTATACAGTAGCTCAGCCATGTGAAGGTCGAAGTTCACATTATGTTCAATCAACCTATTTATCTCCCACTTTCTTTTCTGTAACTGCTCGTGGACCCTTTGTGTATTGAG
This sequence comes from Themeda triandra, assembly GCA_018135685.1. NCBI lineage: Eukaryota > Viridiplantae > Streptophyta > Magnoliopsida > Poales > Poaceae > Themeda > Themeda triandra. The sequence continues at coordinate 105,716 of JAENPR010000493.1, forward strand.
AGGGTGACTGTCCTGCCGCTCCATGTCCTTCTCTTTCACCCACTTGGGAAAATCGGCAATCCTGCGGAACCAAAAACCGTATTACTGCGCATAGTGAACACCGTGCCGACCGGAGCCCTCTGTGTGCTTCGCATCATCCAACGGCCTCTTCCGTTTGTTATCTGCTGAGGCAGACGACGTTCCCGGCTAGCTGCTAGGGTTGTTCTTAGCACCTCTATTTGGCCGAGGCTCGGATTGACGACCAGAGGCATGTGATCTACCCCGACTTTGAGCTTTTCCTACTGGAGCCTTTTGGGAAGGAGGTTGTGAATGCGAGGTGCTCTGAGTTGGATGTTGTTCTAATGGGGGAGGCACCGCACTACCACGAGGAGGCGACTGTGGCGGTGGCGGTGGAGGTGGCGACTGTCGGGGTGGCGGTGCAACAACACGAGCAGGTGACGGTAGCGGTGGCGTCGAGGGTGCATGATGAGGTAAAGAAGTATGAGAGCCATCTCTGGCCCCCACCGGTGACCACTCAGCATTGTCCTCTTCATCCGAGGAGGCTTGGTGATCAAGTTTGATAAAGCTCTTGCGCCAGGCCACATGAGCTCCCTTGTGCTGACCAAGATACAGCCTAGCTGCCGATATGGGGTGCTCAATCATTATCTTGTTATACTTCTTCTCAAGTATAGTGTCAATGTTGACGTGGGCATAGCCTTGTGGAATGGGTCGACCATTAATGTTCCCGTCTTCGGTAGGCCAGGCCTGCCCGATAGCCACTTTGTCCGTTGTCCACATCTGGCGAACGTACAGCCTGACATTAACAGGTCCGGTGATGTCGTCCACCAGATGAGGCACATTCGCCTCTAAGTCGTCCATAGGGGTCGAGCTACAGCTACTACGGCCCCTGACCAGTGGGCTTGCATTAGCATTGTCTTCATTCACTGTAGGAGGAGGTAGAAGAGGAGGAACTTGTCCCCTTTCGACCATCAATCGTCGTTCTACTTCTATGGCGACCATTATATCAACTCGAGATTTCAAATTATCCTCCATCTCCTTGAACCGCCTCTCTTCCTCTAAGGGTCTTTGCTCTTTTCCCCTCACGTGTTTACGATAGGAGTCCTGATCATCCTCGAATGCTGCAGACCAAGGATAATTACTGACTCCTCTTGTGTGGCTCGGGTGCTCCTTATTACCTAGTACCTGGGTGAGCAGGTCATTCTCCCTGTCCGAAGTGCGGACCCCTGCTTGAACCTCCCGGTGTGCTACTGTCAAGTTCTGGATGATCTCATCAGTCAACGCTGAACTAGCGCTGTTAGCAGGCAATCTTGGATTGTTCCGGGTCAAAAGGGTCCCGTCCGTGCCGTGGTGTGCCCCCTGGCCATGCTGTAATACACGAATCTAGGCTCCCAAGAGACGGTCTCTGGCTCAATCCCTCATTATTGGCACTTATCAAAGTCTACATCAAACTCTGGTAGCTTACCGGGGTAGCCACGCGAGCCAAGACGATGAGGATTAGTCGATTTACGAGAGTTCACCGTATTTTTCTCGCTCAATTCTTGTGCCTCCTCGGTAAGCTTATATTGCTTGAACTCCTCCCAAAATGGCTTCTGCTTCTCATAATCTCCTTTTTTCCAATCTGGCTATTTATTCGTCTTGATATACTTCTTGTTCAAGTCCCGCTTGAAAGTCCTGAACATTATCCTCATGTTTTGGTAGGTTTTTTTGGACTTGATCCATATTAGTGTCACGTGGGAAAGCGAAATATGGTTAACATCTTCCACACGTTCTCCTTCTCTCCTTCCGGGACCTTCCATTCATCTGTCAGCTCATTTCCAGCCCAATGTCTGTACTTAATAGGGATGTAGTCCCTAACAAGGACCCCTATGATATTCTTCCATTTTGTCATTGAGTGTAGTGGGCCCAACGGCTCCCCTGTGTGGTCAAATGCGTTAATGACATAGTGTGCATTTTTGCCGGTAGGAAGCAATGTGGCTCCTCGCTTTGTCCTGGGCCTCTTGGTACCCGTGCTGGTACCCTCGCCATCTGGCGCATTGTTGCTTGGACCTTGGCGAAGACACAAAACAAGCCAGTATTGATGAGGCACTAACTTACTTAATTAGCATGTATGGCCTTATTTGCTTGAACTTATCAACCATGGTATAATATTTTTCTCTCACAACAAAATAGCATCAGCCGGCTTATCAGCGGCAAAAACCATGGACCGAACAATCTATGATGAAAACTTTATTGCCTGTGTGCCGCATGTATGGGTTTGCAGGGGCATTGATGTTGTGTGTTCATGATGCCGATTAGGGGCTCTCTACTACCCCTCTTTATGTAGTTCTGGAGCATAGGGTTACAAATCAGTTCCCGTGATTGGATACAGATGTCGATTAGAAGGAAATTTAGTTAGATAAAATTACTTGCATGCCTTGTTTGCCAAGTAAAATGAGGCACCCCAAACCATTAACCGCTGATCGGTCAGCCCAGTCCACACCTACTAGGGTGTCAGTTTAGACCATGATGAGGGTACTTGAGGCTCATGTAGTCGACAAGGGAGGCAACAAAAAGGAATAGATAAAAAATCACTATTGCTATTTTGCATTTTTTTTTAGTTTTCACGGCCATTACATTCTCAATCCATTGAGGACCAACACACTATCCAAAAGTTTAATCTAATCGAAAAGAGTGGACAATTCACTTATATTTCAACACTCTATTTATGGGTTTCTGACAAAAGTGAAGTATAGGGTGAACCCCTAGTTGTTTATATATATATATATATATATATAGGACAGGTTTTTACGTACTCTTAAGAGTATGTACTCCTATCTCTATATCTCTAGATTTAGGGTGTATATGACCAAACGAAGTGTATATACACGAAGTATATGGTCATACTAGAATACCCAGGGTGTTATATATGTCATACTATATATATATATATATATATATATATATATATATATATATATATATATATATATATATATATATATATATATATATATATATATATATATATATATATATATATATATATATATATATATATATATATATATATATATATATATATACACACACACACACACACACACTCCAGTGTCAAACTGAGTACCGTTGTCAACCGTTAGTGCTTTAGGGAACTGAATGGTATATAACTTATTGTGAGAACTATTTTTTAATTGATGTCAAGGTGATAATTGACAATAATGCTTTGGCATCAATCCATTTGGTGAAATATTATTCTACCACTAGCTACCACTATAGAGCGATGGTTTCCCACCACTGTTTGGATGGGTCGAATACCACCATGCCCCATCATTTCAAGGGCATATGTGACAAATCAACACCATATGATGCTCTAGGGCTTGAAGTTGCATCTGCTATCATCTGGTAACCTTCAGATGTTTGAACAATTTGCATAGCATTTGCTATGGTTGTTGACCAGTAAAATTCTTGCCTTAATTCTTTCCTGACTAGTGGTCTAGGACAGCTATGAGATCCAAACACTGCACTATGGATCTCCCGTGGTAGGTACCTTCTTGATGAGCGATGCATTTGAGAGTGGTGTGCAGACCCACACCTCATAAAGGTCTTTGCCAAGAATCATATACCCTCTAGCTCTCTATTGCATATGCTTTGGTTGTGTAAATGATTAGAAGAGGCATACATTTTCCTGAGACCCGCCTGGCCATTATAGAGGTTGCTCCCAAAAATGCATACCTCCATTAATCAGGGGACATGTCTCCTAAAATTCTTTTTGTAGTAATGTTCATAACAGGGATAAGAACACAAGAGCTGCAATATTGAACGCATGGTACTAATTCACAATACTTTATCTTCCACATACATGTACAATACACTCTTGCTTTTGGTTTTTGATACGCATTCATGTGTACAACAATTGTACAAAGTTGTAAACTCATAGTTCAGTTCCATCAATAGACTGGAATGTTTGTGTTGCGTTGGTCTCTTCTCCAGTCCCATGGCTTCTCAGGGTTCTCTGATAAAAAAAGCCCTTGACGTGCAGCCCTTGCCTCTCTCTCTCACTACAAAATATCATAGTGCTACTGAAAAGCTTCTAGGAGCAGCAATTTTGGATGGTTTAATGCAACCATAACTCAATTTTGGCACACAAAGTGCAAATAGCTATAGTTTAGATCAACACATTTGCCCTTAGAATTAAATGACAAATGACATAGCTCAAGGATGTTCACATCGAAACTAGGCTTTCTCAGAGTACAATTTGGGATGTTTCATAAATGCATTTTAGGTATAATGGAATTTCTTACCTGCGCAAACTTTGGGCGCTTATCGTAAGTCTTGAAATACATGACCATACAAGACCTAGTAAAGAAAGACTTAGTAGATATGTTTAATGATTTTTACAATGGAAATCTTGATCTCGTTCGTTTAAATTGTGCCTTGATTACTTTGATCCCAAAAGTGGGGGATGCCACTAATCTGAAGAATTTTAGACCTATCAGTCTCCTAAATTGTAGTTTTAAGATCTTCTCCAAAATGCTTACTATCGACTTACTTCGTAGTGCGAGAGGATTGTGTCTCCCAATCAATCTGCCTTTATCAAGGGGAGGTTTATTTTAGAAAGTGTAGTGGTGGCACATGAGATTGTGCACAGTGTGTACAACTCTGGTGAGAAAGGGGTAGTGCTTAAATTCGATTATGAAAAAACTTATGATAGAGTGAGTTGGACTTTTCTTTTTGACATGCTTAAGGATAGAAACTTTGACTCTAAGGTGATCGATTGGATTAAACAAATAGTGATAGGGGGTCTGTAGGAGTGATGATTAATGGAGAAGACAGCTCTTATTTTAAGACAGGAAAAGGTCTAAGACAAGGAGATCCCTTATCTCCTTTCCTATTTAACCTGGTGAATGATGGTCTGTCCAAAATACTGGCTAAGGCAACAAGCAAAGGGCTAGTTAGAGGTTTGTTAGAAGAGTTTAAGATTTGAGGTATAGTGTCTCTCCAATATGTTGATGACACTATTTTGTTCTCTAAGGCAGAGGAATCTGTCTTAAAAAACCTCAAGTGCATTTTAATGTGGTATGAGTAGATATCAGGTATGAGGGTCAATTTTCACAAAAGTGAACCGGTGCCTTTGAACTTAAGCCAGGATGAAGCCCACTGGATGGTTCATATCTTTTCATGTCCTATAGGGTCTTTCCCAATCAAATATTTAGGTGTCCCCCTTCATTTTGATATCTTGACCAGAGAGGACATACAACCTCTAGTTAATAAAATTCTGAAAAAAGATAGCTGGGTGGAGAGGTAAACTTTCGCCCTTGGCTGCTAGAGCCATGCTACTTAGAACCTGCCTAGCTAGCATCCCTGTATATCTCTTATCTTTTATTCAGTTTCCAAAATGGGCTATCAAACTCCTGAATACTCAGTTAGGAAATTACTTATGGAATGATACTGTAGAAAATCACAAATATCATCTAGCTAATTAGGAGTTAGTCTCTATGAGAATGGAATATGGAGGGTTGGGTCTTCCAAATCTTAGAGACCTTAATATTAGTTTATTAGCTTCTTGGTTAAAAAGGTACAAGAAAGATGATGATAAGCTTTGGAAGCAACTTGTTGACTTCAAGTATAATAGTGCTAACCCAAATATCTTTCAGACTAATACAGTTGGTGCTTCCAGTTTTTTCAAAGGTTTTATGGGAGTAGCACATTCTGCTAAGATGGGATATATATGGAAAATAGGGAATGGTAGAAAAATTAGGCTATGGGAAGATAATTGGTTAGGCTCCTCTAGTCTGGCCATCCAATTTTATCCTTTATGTAGAATTGTTAATGAGAAGGGTAAGTCCGTAGCTGAACTTTGGGATGGTGTTAATTTGAAATGCACCTTCAGAAGGACTGTGTCACAGGAGCTGTACCAGTATTGGTTAGAGATAGTGGAATTAGTTGCTACTGTCCAGTTTACTAAGAAGAAGATGAGATGGTTTGGCAATTTACTACTTCTGGAGAGTATTCATCTCAGTCACTTTATAAGATTATTAATTTTAGAGGGATTAAAACTGTGCATGTTTCAGCTGTGTGGGGACTAAAAATCCCTCCTCGAGTTCACTTTTTCTTATGGTTGGTGATTAACAATAGAGCTTTGACTAGAGATAATCTTGCTAAGAGAAGGAAGGTTAAAGATGAAACTTGTCTTTTTTGTGCTGAGAAAGAAACCATTCATCACATCTTCTTTGAATGTGCAGTTGCTAAACAATGTTGGGTTGTTGTCTCTAATATCTTAGGCCATCAAATAGGAGATAGTATTATAAATGTTGGCAAATTCTGGTTGAGCAATAAGAAACAATGTGTGTTGAATATGTTTACTTCAACTGTCATTTGGTCCATTTGGAAGCTTAGGAATGATCTTTGTTTTCAGAGAGTTGGCTGGAGAGGCATGGAAATGCTTCTTCTCAGGACTTATGGTCTGTTGGTGAATTGGTTGGTACTCTGTCCAACCGACCAAAAGGGATGGCTGAAGGAATGCACAAACAAGATCAAGACTGCTGCAAATACAACTCTTTGGCTGCCTTGGGTGGACACCACCTGAAGTTTCGCAAGAGAGGAGGAGCTGATATGTTTGGTGAGATGAAGATGAAGGTACCTGAATAGACCTTCAAGATCTTAAGAAGACACTGTGGTGGGAGGCGTTGGATCGTTCGCTGAATATGATATGAGGCTACGCTGGTGTACTTCAAGCGGCTGGGAAGTAAAGACAGTGAGTTGTGGTAATGGAGGAGTGGAGTGTTTTCTTTACTGGTTGTCTTGTAATGTCCCGGAGGACAAAATATTTTGGGAGTTGTGAAAACTGCGCTGTAATGAACCTTTGGTCTTTTGATATCAATTGAAAGGCCGGGGCGTATGCCCTCGAACTCTAAAAAAAATATGGCCACTTGTGTGATCAGCAACTTGTTCCTGTATATGTGTATACACATACAAATTAGGAACTCTGGCTTGGGGCTAGCTCTCATATTAACTGCTAGGGAGTTCTTATATATGCTAGGATCTTGATTGAAATTATTAATATAAAATTTTAAATGAAAAATTGTCCCCTTATTAAACAGTCAATTATTATGGACAGATAATATATTATATTGTCAGCTCCATAAATCAGAAGTCACGTTTAAGAAATGAAAACTCTAAACCAAATTTGTACGTTCAGTAAGTGTGTTTAGTGAAACCTTATATTAAATTATGCTAGCTCTTGTCACAGCCATGTGTCGTCATGTACAAGAATATATAGATTTTGGATTTCAATTCTTGATTTTTATGAATTGTTTTATCCACTCGTTAAGTTGAACTGCTAATGCTTACTGCGTTATTATACCTATCATTAACTCTTATTTCTAGTAGATTTTTTTACTAAAAATACAATACACAATGTTAAATTATTCTAATGTAAATATGTTATAATGTTTCGGTCAAATAATATATTTATCAATAGTAGTCACATACATAAATTGGATATTCATGATTACCGGACTACATAAATATATATTTATCGTCCACGCTGCACCTCGTCTTCTGTGTTTTTGTGTGCCCTCTTCCGTTTACTTTCGTAGTTTTGTACCCTCCACGTGGTGACTGTACAAAGGAAGCATGTTTTTGGTTAGGATACTATCGGTGTCTAGAGCCGCACCCTAGACACGATGACGAGTAAATTTGTATCTGCGCGTCTAGGCTCGGACGGTGTGCAAATACGGACACAGGGATGTATATTGGTTCGGGCTGAATGTCCCTACGTCCAGTGGGTGCTACTGCTTGTGTTGCTTTGCACCGGGGTGCTCGTAGTGGGGGTTATAAGCATTCGAGAGAGGGAAAGGATCCCAAATCTCTTAGGGGTGTGTAGGCTCGAGTGCTCAATGGATGAGTTGTTGCTCCATCCTCCTATATGCGGTCCCTGCCTCCCCTTTTATAGTTGCCAGGGGGGAGGGCCCTCGGGTTACAACTACTGTAAATGGTAAAAGAGAAAAGAAGAAAGAGAAAAACAAAAAAGATAGCCTTGGGCGCGGCCGTCCTCCTCCTTATCCGGCGTGAGCACTTTATCCTGTAGTAGAAGTACGCAATGGGCGTCGAGCTCCTGGCCTCTCCGTCCACTGGTGCGACGTGTCGTGGCCATGCTTTGACCTGTGTGCCTTTGTACCGTCGATGATGGGCGATGCGTGTGCCCGGATTTGCGTAGAGAGGAGATTAGGCAGCACAGTTGTCGTTGCTCCCATTGCTGCAGACGTGTGGACACACCATCGTGGTGAAATGACCGGAGTCACGTCGAATCGTACCGTGGCTCCCACACTTCTGTGCACTGTGCGCAGCCGTGCCCGTCCGATCATTGGGAACGGGTGTCGTGCTGGGGGGCCATGCAGCTCGCAATTGCGCCCAAGACCCTGGCATGGCCCTCGGGCGAGGCGGAGAGACATGGTGACATCATAAGGGCTCAGGCGAGGCGGAGATCATCCCCGAGGGGTTGGTCCCGCTCGGGGCATTGTGGTTGGGCTCGGGTGAGGCGAAGATTGCTCCTAAGCTTCGGGAGACAGATGTAGACGTGTTTAGGGCTGGATATCAAGCCAGTTCGGCTCGTTATAGGTCGACTCATTATGGCTCGACTCGTTATACAAACGAGCCAGAAAGCTAGCTCAGCTCGGCTCATTAGTGGCTCGAGCTAGCTCGTTTAGTTCGCGAGCCAGAACACAAAAAACATGTATATAGAGATGGTAACCACAAATTCGCAAAAAAACACATCACATGCATATTTAAAATGAAATAAATAAAATACATATGAATTTTATAAAGGGAAATATTGTATTCTATCATCCATGACCATAATCCATCATTATTCGTTGATCGATTCCACTGATTCATAAAATATCTGTTATTTATCTTGGCTCTTTATAGCTCGCGAGCCAGCTCGAGCTGGCTCATTATAAAACGAGCTGGCTTGTTATAAAACGAGCTGGCTTATTATAAAACGAGTCGAGCTCGAGCCAAGCCACTAACGAGCGAGTCGAGCGAGCTAGTGAGTTACGAGTTTTTCGTCCAGCCAGTGTTATCCTAAACACTAAACGGTAAACAGTCGGTCACCTACCGTTTAGCCCATTATTCGGGCAAAACGAGTGTTTAAACGGGCAAAACGGCCATTTAAATGGTTTAATCAACCGATTAAATGAAAACAGTGTACCACCGTGTAGCGTTTAAACGGTGTGTAAATGGGCTAAACGACCATTTAGGCGAACAATGCCTTAGACGTGTTATTTACTGCCTTTGGTTGGGTATCTCTGATATTGGTACCCGACAGATACTACTTGGGACTGGATGGTCCCATCCCTCTTTTTTGGGATGGTTTCATCCCATATCAATTAAGGTTACCTTGGAACTGAAACAAAGCAATTAAATTGACTCAAGGTTGGACAATTTTAGGAATCGTTCTTTATTCATCACTAGACTTCAATAACATATCACAAAACTAGCCGTCTTAGAAGTTAAATGGTGAGGTTTCCTCCCCATTGTTATTATGATGAATTTGTTTGAATAATTCCTGCATTCACCTGATTATATTTACATAGATTGGTTTCTCTTTGGGTCCATATGGTGATTTGATGAGCTACTTTACTTAGCGCTGGACGACCGCTCACAGCTGCATCCATCTTTATTCTTTCTTCAGCCCCAAGCAAAGAGCTATCTTTTCTGAAATCTATCCATGTCCAAAGCTCTTACCGGAAGCTTACTTCACTTGCAACCGATCAAAGAGTGCTTGCAAGAAAACACACCACATACCAGCCAGTTTCGACCACTTCAATCCCCTCACCACGCACCAGTTTCTGAATATCCTGAAGCTAGACGACTGCCAGAGGTAACTAACTCTTCTGAATTATACGTTATACGGACCTAATAGCAGTTACTTGCACCTTTGGTTTTATTCCCTCAATAACAGGTAGCCATACAAAATGGATTAACATATGTTTCCTACTATATATGGGCTAGAATTAGGTTTAATTCTCTCAATAATAGGTAGCTATATATGTGTAGAGATGTAACAGACATGTGGAGCTTCGTCACTTAATTTGTTGGTCGTCCTTCCTATATATACACAGAAATTCATCATGCCTCTACAGGTACGGTCTTTCCCCCTCCAGGGAGATACACACAGTACTTGCGAAACATAGATTGACATGGTCACTTGTGTGCTCAGCAACATTTTGTAGCTGCTTAAGTGTATGGCCAAGGCAATTGGTTTCCTGTATATGGATAGTCATATAACTTTGGAACTCTGGTTTGGGGCTCGCTCTCATATTAACTACTGTACTATAGTACGAAGAATTTCCCATCGACAAAGCCATCCATAGATGGATGAACTAGGAGATCGTATATTTGGTAGGTTCTTGGTTGGAATTATTAATATAAAATCTTAAACGAAAATTGTCCCCTTATTAAACAATATACAATTAATTTATCTATCAAAAATTAAGGGCCATGATTTGTTCTAGCTCTTACCTCCCAGATAGAAGGTAAGGGCAACACCAATAACGTTAGAACAGCTAGCTCATAGAATATTTTATTGAGTAATAAGAGATAAATGATAAGTGAGCTCTTCATAAAAAGCTAAGCTCATACACATTTTTATGACTTATGTGTCTATGATTACATATTTTCCTATACTAGCATGTTGGGTTACTTTATTTTATTTTTTTTAAAATTTGTATGAGCTAGTAAGTTGATTTTATTGTTGAGGTCGCCTTAACGGGAATACTGTAGTAAGGCCATCAATTATTATGGATAGATAATATATTATAATGTTAGCTCCATAAATCAGAAGGCACGTTCAAGAAACGAAAACTCTATGCAAATAAACAAAATTTGTGCCTTCAATAAGTGTGCTTAGTTAAACTTATATTAAATTATGCTCGCTCTTGTCGCAGCCATGTATCATCATGTACATGAACATATAGATTTTGGATTTCAATTCTTGATTTTTATGAATTGTTTTATCCACTTTTTTTTTGAAGAAGAAGTTTTATCCACTCGTTAAGTTGAACCGCTAATGCTTATTGAGTAATTGTACCCATCGTTAACTCATATTTCTAGTAGTTTTTTTATTAAAAATACAATACATATAATTAAACCATTCTAATGTAAATATGTTATAATATTTCAGTCAAAATTTTATATCTCAATAGTAATCACATATATAAATTGGATTTTCATGATTACTAAACTATAGAAATATATACTTATCGTCCACTGTACCTCATCTTTTGTGTTTTTGTGTGCCCTCTTCGGTTTTTGTACCCTCTACGTGGTGACAGTGCAAAGGAAGTGTGTGTTTGGTTTGGGGATTACTTGGGACAGGATGGTCCCATCCCTTTTTTTAGGATGAAGTCATCCCACTCCCATATGGGTGTTTCATTAATGTGATGTGACGGTTAGTTCTTTTGTTTGGTAGAAGGGATGATAAAGGATGTGTTGGATAGAGCACTTAGATGCCGATTGATTCAATCATAAATGGACCATATTGTGCTCAGTCTAACGGTCTCTTCCTCTGCCTTTCTCTTCTCACCCGCATGGCCGCATCGTGCTCTATCTCAAACTCGCGCCGAAGCTGCCCCTACCCCTTCGACTTGATCCGCCGAAGGCCACTCATACTCCGTCCTACCAAAACTGCTCGAATCCACGAAGTCATCGGCCCTTCTACGCTGCCACTTCTACTCCGACCAGAGCCGCAAGCTCGCTAATCGCCCCCTACGCCATCGGCCGTCCATAGCCTCGAGCTTCACCTTCTATTTGGCTCAACATCACACGCCTTCTGTCGGTGCCATCTACCCACTATCCGTCCCTATGCTGCCCCTTTTGCTGCAATGCTCGCACGACAGAGAAGGGATGGAGACATGAGCTTGGTTGGGGGTGTGAGGTGGTGCTAGAGGAGAGACCATGGTTGGAGCTGAACACCCGTGCTTAAGATGAAGCATCACACCGTGTACCGAGGATGAGTCTATCCCTTCAATTTCGAGGGACAGGGGTGCCCCGAGTCTGAAGGGTATATTTCTTTCATGGATAGATCTGTCTTCGGTTGCCTCCCTACCTAAACACTATCAAAATAGGGATCGACCCAATGTATCCCTAATGATCCCTTGAACCAAACACACTCAAAGAGACACAAAAGTGCAGACGCCAACAAGAGATGCTCCCACACAGTGGCTGTCTACATGCATCATGTTAGAATCTGATACTCCTAGTTATCCACAGTAGCCCTCGGATCCTGGAAAGGATATCACGACTATAGCACACAAGCTTGCACCGTACCAACATAGATGAATCGCGTAGAAAATCCTAGATGACGATGTTAAAGCAACCATGACAAGAGATTAGGATTTTGGTGAAGCTGACCAAAAATTTTGTTAGCTCAACTCCAAAAGAGCATAAGTGATTGTCGCTCTCTCACAACCCTACTTGACCATCTGGGACCCTCTGATTCTTTACCTATACAAGGATCTAGTTCAATAGAACTTCTAGACTAATCCTCTTAAGCGCTCCCAATTTCTCCTTGAAAGACTTTGATGAGACCCTTGTGTTGGCTTGGTTGATTCCTATGGCTGTACCCCTTATTTATATAGTCCCCTCCAAGGCCCCTATATATGCAAGTAGGAGTCCTACTCCTAGTAGGATTCTATAGTCAAATCCTAATAGAACCATAAGTCCTAATAACACACCTTTATTAAGTCCTATTACAAGTAGGATTTAAGTCACCATACAAGAATCTCCACCTTGACTCTAATCCTTTGAAGTTCCCATGCTCCCCCAAGAAATCACACAAAGTCGTCTCCCTTTTTATTTATACTCCCACTTTGAGAGTGCCCCCACCATAGAGGCTCATGCATAACACCACATTGTAAATGTTAATGTCCGGGCTAGAGAGCCTGGACCTTCCACCTGAGAGCTCCTTCATTGTATAATTTGGTTAACCACACCATCTTATCATATAGCCCTCTATGCCATAGGTTTGTACCGCTTTCAAGATCCACCTCTTTGCTGGTACTGCATGGTCGGTCCCACGACGTCGTCTTTCTTCCAACAGCTCACGGCTTTTGTAACACCCCAAAATTTGCATGATTTTATAATAGCCAAATTGTTTTGCTTATGCTATTTTTGTGAGCATTTAACATAGTCTAAATAAATAATTTTGTGAAATTAAAATCCGTCTTAGGGTTAGAAACATGCTTGGGCCTTCATGCCGCTGCATATTTTTAATTGTGATGTGTGGTTTTTTTTGCTGGAAAAGAAAAGAAACTCAATTTCTATTTCAAAATGGATTTCAAAAGCTTGGAAAATAAAAAGGAAAAGGTTCTATTTCCTTCCCCCATCTCCTTTATTCTCGCCCGAGCAGCAGCCTTGGACTGCTCGTTTCCTCTTTTTGGTCGGTCCAGCTACCCTCCTCGCTCAACCCTAGCCTCTCGCGTCGCCCCATCGCGATCTCGCCAAGCTCGAACTCGTGGCCGCCGTCTCGCCGCCTCATCGCCGTCTTGTGAGGTTGCCGCTGCGCCGTGAAGGGAAGCCCACCCCGTTGAAGTCCATCCGTTGCCATCGATCCGCAAGTCGCCAATTCCGATCCGTCACTGGATGTCGCCGATCCATCCGCGCCTTCATCCGGTTCAGCCATATATGCAGGATCGTCAACGTTGCCGTTGGCATCTGTTCGGTTGTGAGCACATCTCCATGTTATCCTTCCTCTCCGTGATTACACTATGTCGGTTCAATTGGACACCGTGATGCTTCATGTTCAGTAGATGCAAGCGGTGGCCACCCTGGGTCCGTCCAGCAGGAACCGATGGTACTTCGTCCATCACACCGACAACGAGCGTATACATGCTGCTTGAATAAGTTGCCACTCCCGTGCACAGCGCCGCCTTCGGTCATGCCGCAGCCTGTCCCGGCCTTTCCGGCCGGTCGTCATGGTCGTTGCAATCTGTTGTTTCTTCATCACCATCAACTCGCCGCCAAAAGCTCCTATGCGCGGTTCCTACGTACCGTCCACTCCGCCGGCTGCCCAACACCATATTTGTCTCAGCTTCTATCTAAGGTGAGTTCGATGTGCCCCAGCCATCTTCCCGCTATTTTCCTTGTAAATTAGAACTTCGTAGTTCGATCCATCGCCACCATATGGCGTAACCATCCATATGTTCCACGCACCGAGCGCCATGCAGGTTGCAAGTCTTGTTTGCTTGCTTGCCTTGATGATGTAAATTTTAGCTTTCATGACATCACCATGGCATCACCTTGGTGTTATGGCCGTTTTTCCATAGAAAAAGAATTCCAGAAATACAATGAAATACTTGGTCCTTCTCAGTTTAAATCACGCTTTCAAATATTTACAGATTTGCCATTAGTTTTCAAATGCTTGTAAAATATTCATTTTAACTCCGTTTTGGTCGGTTCAAATTGCGTTAGATTCATTATTTCATAATCTACGAGTTAGTGCTGTTGTTAGTTCAGTTCCTAGATTTTAGATTTCGAGCTCATATCTTAATGCATTATTAGTTCATAGGAAAAACTTAGAAAATTCATATCTTCGCCGTCTTAGCTCCGTTTTCGGTGAATTTAAGGTCTATATGACACGAGTAGAGTTGTTTTACAAACTTTTCATTCTGTTTGATTGTGATTGATGTACTGTTCTAATATAGCCCTATTGTTGCTTCGTGTATGATTGCTCGGGTGATTGTGTGATGCTCTTTGATCAAGTCCAGTCGGTGAGTTTTACGTGGTGATCAAGAAGTAATCTTTTGGAGCTACGGATCATCCGAAGATCAGAAGGTGACGACAGGAAGCACAGTATGAGGAAGTCTGAGCAAGTATTGCAGGCAAGTATAGTTTGGGTTTTTCTTTCTATGACCATGATCTCGTAAACTTGATTAATGAAATGTGATATGAACATAAATAATGAATGTTATCCCTTGGCAAAAGTCGGGACTTATCGTGCCGTGAGGGCTATATGGCTCGGCTCTAGTTTATCTAAGAGACCTTTTCTAACGAGTGAGAGGAATTGCCGAATTGGGTTTAGGATGCCTACGTCCTTATGTGTATAGCCGGGAAGGAATGTGCCATATTGGAAGGGGGTTCCTACATCCGACGACTTAGCGTCCCTTGCTTGTTAGACGAACTCTTGGGTGGCTTTATAGTGAACCCCGCCGGCCTTCCTTGGTAGTGGGCTAAGAGGCCGATCACCTCGGGCGAAAGGGTAAATCACGACTCACGGGGAAAGGGTACACCTCTCCGCGAGTTAAATCGATATATCGTCCGTGCCCACGGACGTGGCGGCCCGGAAAACCGAGGGAATGGTTGTATGTTCATTTGAATTGTTTATGTGCAATTCATCATTCAGTTTCACTTGATCATTTGGCTATGGGATTACACTACCTTTGCTATACTTGTTGAGTTCGTCATGAACTCACTCTTGCTTTTTCCCCCACACCTCGAGAAGTTTAGGCTTGTTGTCAACCCGGTCGATTGGATCCAATGGAGTCTACACCCGGAGAATAGAGTCGTCTTTCCGCTGATTGCTATCTAAGGTTATGTATTTTATATTAAATACGTTTACATTTTAAGTATTGTATACCGATACTGCCTTTCATTTGTGGCTATATGTGAGATTTGACTTCTAAAGCTCACATATAGTGCATATCTGGTTTTGTTCTTAAAACCTAAAGCTCACATATAGTGCATATCTGGCTTTGCCTCTACGATTGTTAGATTTTGCAACCGTCTTTGAAATCTTGCACTAGACCGCAATTGAAATTTGAGTACTCGTTATTGATGAGATGACTTCCTTCTCCTGAACAAGATTTTTACCAAATCTGCCCTTGGTTGCACCACAATTAAGATTTCCTATCACTCGGTATCCTCCATTATTCCAGATACTTTTCATAATTACCTACGTTTGCATGTAACTCGCATGACTCCACCTTAAAGTGATAAGCCACAATCTTGGAGTTCAAGGGACCTCATAGATATTAGATTCTTCTTCAAGCTCGAGATATACCAAACACCCTCGTTGTGCAATGTGTTCCATTATGCATCTCCAGTGTAACAATTCCCATTGCATTGATTGCATACTCATTGCAATCTGCTAAGTGAGTAGTTCTATTTGTCTGGTATAGATACCTTCAACAAACATCTCCCTCATCGAGCATATATGGAAAGAACTCCCTAAATCTAATATCCACTCATAAATAGTACCTGGTTAAGTGATGATAAGTACATCACTTTCATCCTCCCTTGCCACTCAGTATGCTCCTCTCATAGTCTTCAAATTCAAGCAATCCTTTATGATTGGATCGTCATTGTCACATAGATAGCATGTGTGTTGTCCTTGCCCTTGCCTTTCTTCTTCCCATGATTCTTGAGTTTTTCTACTCCATCTGAATCAGTCACTAGCTTGATCACCCGAGAATGAAGATTCCCGTGGCTTCTTCAAGGACTCTGCCTCTAATAGGTATGTAGCTATCTCATTAAAGTTGAGAGTGGTTTTCTCGATGAGAATATTCATCACTAACTACTACGATGGTGATAAGGATGAAGCCAATATGACAACCTTATCATTCTCCTCAATTTTCTCGTCCACAATAACCAGCTATGTGACAAGCTTGTTGAAGACATTTAGATGCTCAACGAATCATGTACCTTCCTCCATGAGTAACCTGAATAGTTGACGCTTTAGTACCCACCAATTTGTCAATGACTTTGCCATATACAGCTCTTCCTATAATTTCGTCAATGAATTCTTCTTGATTACCGAATACTTTACCTCATCAGAGATACACATTCAAATTGTATTGACAACCTTCCGCTCCATCACCTTACATTCTTCATCAGTTGTCTTGTCCAGCTTGGTGCCCTCACAAGCATCAATCAATCCTTGTTGGACAAGCACATCTGTTACCATGCATTGCCACGCGCAGAAATTCCCTTTGCCCTCAAATTTCTCTACTTGCTTCCCCATCTCGGACATCGTCTTAATTATGTACTTCCTAGCTCTACCAACCTTCTCACAAAATCAAATCAATCTGACCTTGTCTCTGATATCATTTGTTAGAATCTGATACCCCTAGTTATGCACAACAAACCTTAGATCTTTGAAAGGATATCGCAGTATGGCACAAGCTTGCTCCATATCAAGAATGACGTAGATGAATCACGTAGAAAACCCTAGATGATGATGTTAAAGCAGCCACAACAAGAGATTAGGATTCTGTGAAGCCGGCCGCAAATTCTAATAGCACAACTCCAAAAGAGTACAAGTTATTATTACTCTCTCACAACCCAACTTGACCCTCTAGGACGCTCTGATTCTTGCCATATAAAAGAATCTAGTACAATAGAACTTCTAGCCTAATCCTCTTGAGCGCTTCCAATTGCTCCTTGCAAGCCTTGAATGAGACACTTGTGTTCCCTTATTTATATAGTCCCCGCTAAGGCCCCCCCATACATGCAAGTAGAGTAGGATTCTAAACTCAAGTTCTAATAGAACTACTAATAGCACATCTCTATTGAGTCCTATTACAAGTAGGATTTGAGTTACCATACAACACATCACGTACTTGTGGTCCGCCCACGAAGATGTCCAAGTAATAGACTGACAACACCACCAAACTGATTGCCGAAGATGTGATTCTGTTTAAAAATAATCAAGGATAGAAAGGATTTAGGGTAATCCAGAACAAGTAATCAAGGATTCTACCGCTTTAGCCTTGGCACTAGCTTTCAATTGCTAACTGGATGAAAATATCGCTTGTTTGACTAGATTTATAGAAAATAATATTAATATTTATATCTCTAAATAGATTTAATATGAAAATATATTCCATAATTAATATAGTGATACTTATTACGCATCGTAATATTAGTAGTTTTAATATATTTTGTCAAACTTGGGATTGTTGGATCCCTCGGGAATCAATACTTCCATTGAGAGGAGGGAGTAACCAAGATCATGTCATTTAGAAGTTCGCATGTGACAATAGCAAATGAAAAATAGAGCGAGTGGATGATAGAATAATCACAAGGATGATCGATAAATTAATACATTTTACGATAAACACGAACACTTCGAGAAAACAAAATGAGTTGGCCATAGCTCCTGGAAAACCAATACTAATCTAGAAAATCAGGAAGCTACAGAAGACAATTGTGGACTGAGATTGATCTTACTACTATCATCAATGAATTCGCATCAAGAAATGTTAGAAGAAAATTTTATGGTAATATATAAATTGTTTGATATAAATATTGCCCTTGGACAGACTTTAACAATATATTGTTTGAGAAATTTTACAGTACATGAGAATAATGAGAGCCCTTCATTCGATTAGATCGAATGGTTAAGAATTAGGAGGAACCAATTTAGAGAAACTTAAGTCATGGACCCGGTTTAAAATTTGCTGGGCTCAGAACCAATTTCAGCTTAAATTTGAAGGCTACAATTGTACTTTAAGAATTAGTTCTTCCTCGGTACCCCCCCCCCCCCCACCCCCGCGACGAGGCAGAGCGTACGGAGGAGGCCACAACCAGGTTCGGGTGCCCGTGTTTGTGGTGCTGCCTCACGGCACTATGCAAGGACGGCGCTGCCCATGAACTGAAGCGATTGCCTTTTACCATACAGTCTGGTTTAAACTTGTGCCTAAACAATGGAAGGTACCAAATGCACAGAATAATGCCCTATTGCAAGGCTCTTATAGCATCTCCAATAGTTCCAAAAAATCAATTGGTAAATCAATGAGTTTTTCAAGTTGCTAAAAAAGTTAGGAGTATATTTGTTGAGCTTCTCCAACAGTTTCCAAAATCCCGCTCCTAAAATATGAAAAATAGTTTTGCATCAAGAATCCTGGACTATTTCTAAATCACCATTTCTTTCTCTCTTTTACATTTATATTGATGACCCTATCCTACTCCTTGTTCTTCCTCACATCCTTCCACCTCCGGATTGGCTCATCGATAAGCGCGCCTATATTTCTGCGCGACTAGGTTGATTTTTCCAAGTGCGAAAAGATTGGGAGTTAAGATAGGGGAGCTGTTGGAGAGCAGTTTTTTTCAATCTTATAAAAAAAATAAAGATCGGGAGTTTTGGAAACTCTTGGATATGCTCTTGGTTGTAGTCCTTTTGGATTTTTAGTGCCTTAGGCCTTGACAAACTGTGCAGTATGCAGAGTGGGAATTTGTGACCCGATTTTTTAGTGCCTTAGGCGAGCATATAATATATGCGAGGTAATTTGTTTTGGCCATATGCATACCGACGCATGTTGCTGCTCATAGTTTTACGATTGTTCAATCTGCATCTCGATCGAGTCCCTTTTTGGGTCATCAACAAATTGCGATCGAGTCCCTTTTTGGGTCATCAACAATTTGCTAGTACTCCTACTAGTTAGTGTTGCCACGACCAGAACTTCTACGTACGTGTGCAGCTAACACAAATCGAGTTAATCAGAACAGCAGAGTATGTACTACTAGTTCTCCATTTGTGGACTCACAACTATAATTCATTGGCGTCAAATAATAATTTAATTTAATGCAGGATCTTGGTTACGTGTATAAAATCAAGGTGGCAGTAAAAAAAATGTTGCCTTACTTGGAGGATACCAGAAGGAGTGCACACAAGGCCATCTACTTCGATGGATGGGATGGTAACTGTCACAGAACCAACCAATTTATACAAGATTAAGTACCGATGTCCCCGCTAATACGTTGACACTCGTATACTTAGTCTTACATAAACCCGGTAGTCCAACGAAATCACCAAGGATTTCAAACCAACTTGCAACAAACCAAGATCGTAGTAATTCAGCATAACCACATCACCTGTTACAACCTTTTACAAATAATCTACATAGATTATATAATATCGGAGTACACTTTAGTTATTACAAACCAGAATACAAGGTAGCGGAAGAAGCATAGTTTTGAAACAAAACCATAGTTAAGGTTTACATTGCCAGTTTATAGTCAAATCCCACAAAAGCATTTGAGATGAGATATAAGAGATGACCTTGCCCATGGTCTACTCCTCCCGTAGTGGGATACAGATCCATCTTGTTGCCACAAAGAAACAAAGCTTATGATGCGCAACAAGTGGGAATAAAACCCCGAGTACTCAATTGTACTCAACAAGACTTACCCGTCTTAAACCGAAATAAAGACTCCAAGGATTATGCAAGGCTTATTATAGGTGGAGTTGGCTTACTCATTTTGCATAAAAAGCTTTAAGTGATGAGAGTAACCAAATTATTATTAGCATCAAGTTAATCTTCATTAACCGTCATCTATGTTTGCCCCCGTGCTACAACAAGCAAGGAGAAGAGAATTACATAACCATATCGGGTTCATCATCACCTGTCTTGTGAAGCATCATTAACCATTCACACAATTTATTGTTTTCAAGTATGGAGATAATCTGTCAAAGCATCTCACTATCCAGGAGACGATGGCGATTCGAATCGATTACAACCCAAATTTCGGGGAAAAACCTAACACCAACCAGGCATGCTTTGCAAGAGCAGGCTGAAGTCACCGTTGGTACAACTCGGGAATCATGGATCCGAACGGCGCCTCACTTTAGGGTCGCCACCATGCCATGAGGTCGGGAATTATAACACCCGCCCTCCGGACTTACGGACATGACTTCCCACACCGACATACCACGCCGGATATGCCAATGGATCAGGAATTATAACACCCGGTCGGCGAGTGAGCACTTGATACTCTTCGCGATCCGGCCTAAGTCGAGCTACTAGGCTTTCGTTGCGGACACACCCTTCCGGACCAGCTAAGTGTTAGGCTGCGTTCAACATGACTAGGAAGGGCTCCATTCCTTGTATGTGATTAATCGGTATGACGGTTCACTTGATTACAGAGTTCCCTGACCCTGTGACGTCCACGTTCCGCCTTACCATCGATTTACATCCATATGGTTATTTCCACGATAGCACATATAGCCAACCGTGAACCATTATCCTAATTCTCGCAAGTGATCATTAGTCACTTGACTTCTACCGTTTAAGCATGGCTAAGCAGATGCTATGGTATCATATCATTAGGATTTCAAGGATGATAACTGGACAAGGAATGATATATATGCAGCAAGGGTTCCAATTCAATTCCTAGAACTTAATGCAACAAACATAGCATATTAAGTTGTAAAAAGTTAGGAAGTTAAAATGCTCCGGGCTTGCCTTTCGTCGTCGAGGTTCCAAACGCTCGATCACCTCACGTCGAGCTCCCGATCACCTCCGTGCGGGAACTTCCTTCGCGACTTGTCCTTCGGGATCCTTGTCCTTCCCGACGAATCCCTTATCGCGATCCTGGGATGGTGCATTGTGTACATGTATGAATATAGGATCGTTGGTATATGCATGATCATGAATGATCAATAGTTATGGATGCTCATGTAGTAATGATCCTATTCCTTAACAATCAATCCTACACCCACTATTCATCATGAACACCTAGCATTAAGCCTTACATACAACATCACACCATCAAGTATCACAACTAATCATACCCCTACAATCAGCAGCTCACTAATAAAATCATAATAATTATCCATAGACCTTATGGATATGAATGAAGACATTCTAGAAAGCTTATGAAAATATCCATCAATCATCTAAAGACACCATAAGCTGATTCTCAGGTTAACTATACCTAACACAGGCAATAACAGAACTGGTTCTGATAATTCCAGCAACCAACAGCCCTGACCACAAGATTGTAATAGCCACAACTCCTAAATTATTAATGCAATGACCATGAAACTTTAACAGTAGATAGTCAAGCTAACACACTAACTATCATCTTTAGACAAGTTAACCAGAAACCAAACCTATGATTGGGTTAACCTAGCATCAATGGACTTAACCCTTAATTTGAACATCAAAGAGTTGAACAGGAGCCCCATGATTGGCTACTCCTAAAATCCTACAAAAATTACAGTAGGTACTATTAGTCAAGCAAGGGTCATCATTCAAATTTCAACCCATTTGGATGAACCGGATGACCTACACAAAATTCACAAGTGCCAGGATAGAGGCACCCAAGAAAATACTTTGTACTACCAAATCATGCAAACCAAGCATATAACCACACCAGGGGCTACACATTGGTATACAAGGAGCCCACAAAATTTATCAAACTCAGATCACACTCCTATAATTGATTTATGAATTAATTCCTTCCTAGCTCATAAATCAAGCTTGAACTACAACTTCATATTTCACCACAGCAAGCATACATGATACCCCTACCACAGATGTAGCATGTCAATACAAGATCACAGGAGCAAGAATCATATTTTTCTGAGCTATCCTCAATTTATTAAGAATTTCCCAAGATTAATTCCTATCCCAAGATTAATTATAACTGCACATAAAAGTTCTACAAACATGGCAAATCATATTTTCTACAGATAGCTCATGACAAATGAAAAATACTGCAAGTTGAATCACTTGATTTGGCCAAGTAATGAGTGAGATATGAATTTCCAAAGGTTATAATGATTTTCTGGAAAATCATTTCGAAATTCATATGAGACAAACACATTGCAGAAAGGCCCCTGTACTTTCACCAAATTAACCGAGCCCCTAATTGTAACTGACTGTGTCTGGCGCCTTTTCAGAAAACCCCTTACCCTTCTTCTAATTCTAAAGACGAAGTCCTTCGACGAGGAAGAACAGAGGAGGTTGGGGAGCTCGTCGGCCTGGCCACGGCAGCGGCTCTCCGGCGTCCGCAAGCGGCGGCGAGGGGCAAGGGACCCCGCGCGCACCCGCTGGTGGCCAGAGCCCACTCCTTGGAGGCTCGACGCGGCCTCGCCACGCGCGGCGGCGGCTCCGACCGAGGACGCCTGCTGATGACGGCGCCCTGAGGTCGAGGTGGCCCGAGAGGTGGCGCGGTCGAGGCAGCTCGTGGTGGCGACGCTGGCACGCTGGTTATGGCAAGGCCCGGCGCGAGGACGAGCTGCAGCCGCGGCCGGCCATGGCGTAGCTGCACTGTACGCGGCGAACGTCGGGTGGAGCGGCGATGGCGCGGTACCAAGGCGACGGCTGCGCAGCTTAGCGGCGAGGGTGGTGGCGCTGGCTAAGTTTGCCCGAGCGAGCGGGAACGGAGGAGCCAAGGCGCGGCGGTGGAGGTGTCGTGTGGTGGCGGTGATTCTCACAGCGAGAAAGACGAGGAGAGGAGGAGCAGTGGAGTGGAGTGAATGAGGTCAGGCGAGCTGGCGAGGACGCCTTCAAGTCGCCATGACGCGGCCAGCCAGCGCGACGCGCCTGGAAGGCACTACGACGGCCACGGCGTTGACGGTGAACAGGGAAGAAGATGAGAGAAGGCCCGGGTTACTGTAGCAGTAGACTAATTTTTTCCCTTCTCATTTGCTCAAAATTTCATATTGGAACATGAAAAATTTCCAATACGAAAGTTGCTCAAAATAATTAGAACTATATTTTTGCTTTTTGGACCATAACCAAATTCTTGATATTTTTAAAATTAGGTTTTTAAAATTTAAATTTGAAATTCAAACATTCCACACAAATCAAATGCAATGCCATTAATCAATTTAATGATGCTTATACACATGTAATGCAATGCAATTAGGCCAAATAACACTTGGGGTGTTACAGTCCTCCCCCTTAAATAAATCTCGTCCGAGATTTGGTATGAAAAGTTATTTAAGGAAAGAGAAGCAATGTCACCCATACCTAAGACAATGATAGTAGAAAGCTACTACGTTTAACCATGAGAGAGAGTAACTTGGTCAAAACAACTTTTCAACACTTGTTCTTTGCAGAAAGTTTTTGTCTGAAGAATTTCTTTCATTGACCCCATGAAGTGTTGATACCTTGGAAGGAGTTCAAGAGACCACGACTCCAAATACTTGTCCTCTTTGTCTTTGGTGATACCTCATGTCATCTGCGTCCATTGGGTACATAGCGGAGGTGATATTTAACTTCGGCAACTCATTGTTCGCAAAGATCCTTGTATAAGGGTGTCCATATCCAAGCGATGACAATCATCTTAGTTAAATCCGATGCAACCTCTTGGGTAAAAACACTGATTGGTGAAATTATACACTACCAAGAAGGTCAAACATTGTTACATTATGAAATTTCAACAACTTACGTGCAAAACTTTTCTCATAACTATTTCTTTCCTCAATAAATTCTCAAATCCATTTGACATTTTTGCATTTATCAAAAGGTTGGGAGAGTTCACAAATTTTGACGACATTCCCCAAAGCATTTGAGTCACATCATTAAGCCTTCATGTAGGTGACCAGTTAGTTGTCTCTTAATACTAAAAGTTCTAAGGCTTCAACTCTTGTATCAAACAATTATTGTTGTTGCCGATGTAGATGACCATTCTCGAAGTCAGCCGAAAAGATTTACACCTAAAAGGGCCGATTCAACAAATGATCACTATCTATTCATCTAGCGATTGAGAACTGGGATGAAAAATCACGAACACAAGGAATCACTTATGAAGATACATAGATCTCCCTTGACCCGTGTCTCACTAATAACTTATCCGACTTGAGTGTTGCGTGCCTCCTTTTGCTTCAATAGGAATGACACATATCCAACCAATAATAACATTTCTCATGGAAACGGTTAATAGAGTCACTTATCTACCATCTCTTGTAGTACGTTAGTGTTTATGTCAATGACTTTGTTTGTCCAAAGATTATTTTCTTTGCAACTCTAGAAGAAAGTTTCATTACAATTGGTCCAATAAGACCTCCCGATCGATTTAAGAAGATAACCAAGGGAGAAGTCATGATAAGATAACATATTGGTGTATTTTCTGGTGGATCCAGACTAAAACCACGATACCAACGCGTGCCGAGCAGCATAACCATGTGTCGGCCACCCACAGGAGGCTCTCGGTTTCGTCGCGGCACCGTTAGTTTAAAACCAAGACACCATTAGCGATCTTACAATCAACATGAAATTCCACATGACATAGACAGATCTCGCATGGATAAGCATCACGTGCAAGACAAGTTAAGATAGCCATGATGATTACAAGATTCGAAGATAATAAGGATAAGATGAAAGAATGATTATAACACAAGACGTCATGTATACATCCGTGCTAACCAAATTGTGACTAGATATAATGCCATCAAGGAATTCAAGTATGAATTTCCCTGATAGGTTAGAAGAGTATGGGTACCTTAGTTGCGAGCTATAGTGGCTCAAGCTCACAAACCTCGATACCTGCGCGCGCCTAGCAGAAACTTGGGTGACCCGGACACACAAGAGACTCTAGGTTCCATCACGGCACCAGGGTTACAGAACACGGCACCACTATAGGACACAACAGCAGTAACCCACGTTTTGTAAGATTAAGGATGTAACCACGATTTAAAGTTAGTCACAATCACAAGGCAGTTAGGAATTCGAAGAACAACTTTGAATCCCTAAGAAGTATTGACAAGATGACATCACTCTAACTGTGGACTATAAGGGATCACGGTCATAGGCTTGGGTAACGGCGAAGCCTAGCACTAACACCGCACAGGTGATTCTGGGTTTCGACGATATTTCCAAGTCATGGGTCATGGTACCTTAGAGGACACAATCATAATGATATTTGAGGAAGATTTTTGTTGTTAAAAGACACCAAGGAGACAGCATGAGTTGGAGTTGAGAGGAATATAACATAATTATCAATTGAATCAAGGGGCTATACCAGGTTTTGGTTTTAAAGTAACGATGTATTTCAAAGTACATTTACTAAGTCCCAAAGATTAGGAACCTATGGAGTAAATATTACCAAATGGTTAGCAAATCATAAATTGTTATTCACACCAGAGACATTGCCATTCTTGTTGTCCTTTCCACTCAATGTTGAATTACTCTTGCATCACACGCCTCACAACAGAAGCATGATGGATGGCAATATTCATGAGTTAACAATGCCCTCTATGAAGGAATAAGTCTTCATTTAAATGAACATAGCACTGGTAGCTAGACTATTGTTAGTCTTAGCTTTAACTGTACCATGAACTAGTGCAAACCCATTAAGTTGACTCCACACCACATGATATGGGTCACCTTTTGGAAACACTAGCCGTAACGCAAACAATTCTTTTGAAAACTATTTTAGAATGTCTCTAGGAGCTTGGTAGACTATTACAGTATACCATTCCACGGTGTCTTTCCTTGTGCCACAAAGAATCGGCCATACCAGACAGGCTTAGGCATCACTCTGTTTAGAATCACTATGCCAATTGTACTTGACTCTCAAATTATTGCTACTGGCTCCATTGATTGCAAGGTTTTGTTTCTTCTGGATGACACACGGAGAACTCTCCATAGTAGCGAAGAAATGCATAACTTCATTTGGAACTTCTTAATAACATGTGACTCACTAGTTACAATCTGATGATTTGAAATTCTTCCTCTGGTGGACCTTGTAAGCAGTATGCTTCATGTGAGCCATTTGACCAAGACTACAACTCTCATTAGACGGTTATTAACAAAAAGAGAATTAATTTAAGAGGAGAGAGAGCAATGTAATGACATGACATGAGCATTTCAATATGATGCATGCACGAGCCATACGTCCTCACAATCCTAACCTTGATTCTGACGTTTTAGGCGGTGGCATACATACGTTCTCTCATATATCGTGACTAGTCGAACTAACGTAAGCGTTGTTAGTGTACCTGCAGAAAAGTTTTCATTTCAGCCCAATAATTCCCAATATAACACACAAGGAAAGCAGTAACACATGTTACGCACCCCCCTCCATCTATGCATATTCCCAATATACATAGATGTAGGTGCACGATACCCGAATCATCGTCAGAAGACGGCATCACCAAGAATGGCGGAAAACACCCACACATGGGGCACTTTCATATAAACATGTGTGTAACATGTAAATATGTCAGCACCAATAAGCACTCCCCTAGATCGGCGTTTGTCCGATCATACTCTCACAACTCACCTTACCTTGGCGACGATTCAAACATTAACACTAACGACATATATGACAAATTCATATATGAAGGTTACCACCACCATTAGACCACAGGGTAACCATTGCGGTCAAGTTATCACTCTTCATACCTTAGCAAAAGCGTCGATGCAATATTTAAATTTCCCCCAAGTTAGTACTTACTAAGCCACCTGTAAGTCCTTATATGGGCATAAAGGATATGAACACTGGCAACCTTTAGGTTTGAAATTAAGTTTTCACAAAAGCTTTTGTTTTAACACACAAATGACGTGTTTAGTGCTGAACCATGCTCCGATGCAGTACATCCGCGTAACCGACCAATTTATACAAGATTAAGTACCGATGTCCCCGCTAATACGTTGACACTCGTATACTTAGTCTTACATAAACCCGTAGTCCAACGAAATCACCAAGGATTTCAAACCAACTTGCAACAAACCAAGATCGTAGTAATTCAGCATAACCACATCACCTGTTACAACCTTTTACAAATAATCTACATAGATTATATAATATCGGAGTACACTTTAGTTATTACAAACCAGAATACAAGGTAGCGGAAGAAGCATAGTTTTGAAACAAAACCATAGTTAAGGTTTACATTGCCAGTTTATAGTCAAATCCCACAAAAGCATTTGAGATGAGATATAAGAGATGACCTTGCCCATGGTCTACTCCTCCCGTAGTGGGATACGAGATCCATCTTGTTGCCACAAAAAACGGGCTTATGATCGCAACAAGTGGGAATAAAACCCGAGTACTCAATTGTACTCAACAAGACTTACCCGTCTTAAACCAGAAATAAAGACTCCAAGGATTATGCAAGGCTTATTATAGGTGGAGTTGGCTTACTCATTTTGCATAAAAAGCTTTAAGTGATGAGAGTAACCAAATTATTATTAGCATCAAGTTAATCTTCATTAACTGTCATCTATGTTTGCCCCGTGCTACAACAAGCAAGGAGAAGAGAATTACATAACCATATCAGGTTCATCATCAGCTGTCTTGTGAAGCATCATTAACCATTCACACAATTTATTGTTTTCAAGTATGGAGATAATCCTGTCAAAGCATCTCACTATCCAGGAGACGATGGCGATTCGAATCGATTACAACCCAGCTGGGGAAAAACCTAACACCAACCAGGCATGCTTTGCAAGAGCGGCTGAAGTCACCGTTGGTACAACTCGGGAATCACGGATCCGACGGCGCCTCACTTTAGGGTCGCCACCATGCCATGAGGTCGGGAATTATAACACCCGCCTCGGACTTACGGACATGACTTCCCACACCGACATACCACGCCGGATATGCCAATGGATCGGGAATTATAACACCCGTCGGCGAGTGAGCACTTGATACTCTTCGCGATCCGGCCTAAGTCGAGCTACTAGGCTTTCGGGCGGACACACCCTTCCGGACCGGCTAAGTGTTAGGTCTGCACGTTCAACATGACTAGGAAGGGCTCCATTCCTTGTATGTGATTAATCGGTATGACGGTTCACTTGATTACGAGTTCACGACCCGTGACGTCCACGTTCCGCCTTACCATCGATTTACATCCATATGGTTATTTCCACGATAGCACATATAGCCAACCGTGAACCATTATCCTAATTCTCGCAAGTGATCATTAGTCACTTGACTTCTACCGTTTAAGCATGGATAAGCGAGATGCTATGGTATCATATCATTAGGATTTCAAGGATGATAACTGGACAAGGAATGATATATATGCAGCAAGGGTTCCAATTCAATTCCTAGAACTTAATGCAACAAACATAGCATATTAAGTTGTAAAAAGTTAGGAAGTTAAAATGCTCCGGGGCTTGCCTTTCGTCGTCGAGGTTCCAAACGCTCGATCACCTCACGTCAGGCTCCCGATCACCTCCTGTGCGGGAACTTCCTTCGCGACTTGTCCTTCGGGATCCTTGTCCTTCCCGACGAATCCCTTATCGCGATCCTGGGATGGTGCATTGTGTACATGTATGAATATAGGATCGTTGGTATATGCATGATCATGAATGATCAATAGTTATGGATGCTCATGTAGTAATGATCCTATTCCTTAACAATCAATCCTACACCCACTATTCATCATGAACACCTAGCATTAAGCCTTACATACAACATCACACCATCAAGTATCACAACTAATCATACCCCTACAATCGCAGCTCACTAATAAAATCATAATAATTATCCATAGACCTTATGGATATGAATGAAGACATTCTAGAAAGCTTATGAAAATATCCATCAATCATCTAAAGACACCATAAGCTGATTCTCGGGTTAACTATACCTAACACAGGCAATAGGACTGGTTCGATAATTCCAGCAACCAACAGCCCTGACCACAAGATTGTAATAGCCACAACTCCTAAATTATTAATGCAATGACCATGAAACTTTAACAGTAGATAGTCAAGCTAACACACTAACTATCATCTTTAGACAAGTTAACCAGAAACCAAACCTATGATTGGGTTAACCTAGCATCAATGGACTTAACCCTTAATTTGAACATCAAAGAGTTGAACAGGAGCCCCATGATTGGCTACTCCTAAAATCCTACAAAAATTACAGTAGGTACTATTAGTCAAGCAAGGGTCATCATTCAAATTTCAACCCATTTGGATGAACCGGATGACCTACACAAAATTCACAAGTGCCAGGATAGAGGCACCCAAGAAAATACTTTGTACTACCAAATCATGCAAACCAAGCATATAACCACACCAGGGGCTACACATTGGTATACAAGGAGCCCACAAAATTTATCAAACTCAGATCACACTCCTATAATTGATTTATGAATTAATTCCTTCCTAGCTCATAAATCAAGCTTGAACTACAACTTCATATTTCACCACAGCAAGCATACATGATACCCCTACCACAGATGTAGCATGTCAATACAAGATCACAGGAGCAAGAATCATATTTTTCTGAGCTATCCTCAATTTATTAAGAATTTCCCAAAATTAATTCCTATCCCAAGATTAATTATAACTACACATAAAAGTTCTACAAACATGGCAAATCATATTTTCTACAGATAGCTCATGACAAATGAAAAATACTGCAAGTTGAATCACTTGATTTGGCCAAGTAATGAGTGAGATATGAATTTCCAAAGGTTATAATGATTTTCTGGAAAATCATTTCGAAATTCATATGAGACAAACACATTGCAGAAAGGCCCCTGTACTTTCACCAAATTAACCGAGCCCCTAATTGTAACTGACTGTGTCTGGCGCCTTTTCAGAAAACCCCTTACCCTTCTTCTAATTCTAAAGACGAAGTCCTTCGACGAGGAAGAACAGAGGAGGTTGGGGAGCTCGCCGGCCTGGCCACGGCAGCGGCTCTCCGGCGTCCGCAAGCGGCGGCGAGGGGCAAGGGACCCCGCGCGCACCCGCTGGTGGCCAGAGCCCACTCCTTGGAGGCTCGACGCGGCCTCGCCACGCGCGGCGGCGGCTCCGACCGAGGACGCCCGCTGATGACGGCGCCCTGAGGTCGAGGTGGCCCGAGAGGTGGCGCGGTCGAGGCAGCTCGTGGTGGCGACGCTGGCACGCTGGTTATGGCAAGGCCCGGCGTGAGGACGAGCTGCAGCCGCGGCCGGCCATGGCGTAGCTGCACTGTACGCGGCGAACGTCGGGTGGAGCGGCGATGGCGCGGTACCAAGGCGACGGCTGCGCAGCTTAGCGGCGAGGGTGGTGGCGCTGGCTAAGTTTGCCCGAGCGAGCGGGAACGGAGGAGCCAAGGCGCGGCGGTGGAGGTGTCGTGTGGTGGCGGTGATTCTCACAGCGAGAAAGACGAGGAGAGGAGGAGCAGTGGAGTGGAGTGAATGAGGTCAGGCGAGCTGGCGAGGACGCCTTCAAGTCGCCATGACGCGGCCAGCCAGCGCGACGCGCCTGGAAGGCACTACGACGGCCACGGCGTTGACGGTGAACAGGGGAAGAAGATGAGAGAAGGCTCGGGTTACTGTAGCAGTAGACTAATTTTTTCCCTTCTCATTTGCTCAAAATTTCATATTGGAACATGAAAAATTTCCAATACGAAAGTTGCTCAAAATAATTAGAACTATATTTTTGCTTTTGGACCATAACCAAATTCTTGATATTTTTAAAATTAGGTTTTTAAAATTTAAATTTGAAATTCAAACATTCCACACAAATCAAATGCAATGCCATTAATCAATTTAATGATGCTTATACACATGTAATGCAATGCAATTAGGCCAAATAACACTGGGGTGTTACAGTAACCATATAGCTAAAATATCACGTATCACCATGTCCGATTGTGCAAAACTGGTGGACTTCAAATTGCTTGGATCGCTACCAAACCTTGAGGAGTTGGACCTCTCACGCACAACAGTAAAAACTGTAAACCTACAAAAGGAGGTCCAGGTAGAAAAACTTCAACGGATCTTCCTGATGGGATGTGAGCAACTCCGTGCTATTATTTGACCAGAAAATGGGATGCAACAACTGAGGTTACTACAAATCGATACTCGACAAGGGGTAGTACTGTCTAGAGAAGGTTCGCACCATTCTATTGTTTGCCAGGAGCAAGAAGGGTATTGCCGTGCACATATTTGTATCACGGACATGAGGTTCCTTCAGTCATTGGTTCTACCAGGCAGCGAAGGGTTTCGGTGGATCACCACTACCCTGTTCAAGTTGAATCTGTACCTGTCTTGTGCTAGCATGGATAATAATGGAGAGAACTGCAACAGTGAGAAGATGGGCTGCCGTTTTTATAGCACCGGAAAAATAGTTGGGTCTGCAGCTGTAGCACCCAAGTCACTAATCCACAAGACATGCGGCACCTACTATGATGTCAGCGTAGAACATATAGTTACTGAAAATGATTATAGTGGTGCGCTGCAGTTTGAGCACCAAGACATCCATGTTGAGATGGGTCAGGAAATGGTCGACATCAATGTGGTTAACTCACAAGGAATAAGAGCAATAATCTTTGTGATGAATAAAGTCCAGTCTTTGCACATGCGCAACAATTCTTCAATCGCCACTGTTATCCTTGAACGCATGATGTCTATTGGAGACGACAACATTAGCTGGGCTGCTCTGAAGTGGTGCCATGTGGAGAGGTGCCCCATGTTGAATACTGTCTTTGTCACAAACTACGATACCTACTGCTTTCAGGAACTAGAGACCATTTGGGTGGCTGATCTCTTGATGGCGCATTCTATCTGGAGCAGAGGAAGGACAGAGAATGGCGCGGACTCTATTTCCTTTGCAAAACTGCGGGCCATACATGTGGATCGCTGCCCCAGGCTCACATTTGTCCTCCCACTATCATGGTTCTATACCTTGTCCAGCCTGGAGACTCTCCACATAATCAAATGCAGTGATCTCAGGCAGGTCTTTCCAGTGGAGGAAGAGTTCCTAAATCAAATAGCTCCCGAGCATCCAAATGGCATGCTAGAATTCCCAAGACTCAAGGACTTGTATCTGTACCAACTCTCGAGCCTGACAGATATGCGAGGCAAAAATGTTTGCTCCCAAGCTCAAGACAGTCCGTCTCAAGGATTGCTGGGGCCTGAAGCGTCTCCCGGCCACCAGCCGTCATCAGCATGATGCTCTGCGTGTCGTCGTGGACTGCGAGAAGGACTGGTGGGACAGTCTGGAGTGGGACGGGTTGGATTTCAGCCACCACCCCTCCCTCTTTGCGCCGAGCCACTCGAGGTATTACAAGAAGCGAATGCTGATAGGTACAGTGCTCCGGTGAGTAGCCAACCTCGGGTGCTTGCTGCTGATCTCTTGCATTGTCCAGGTACAGACACATGAACAGCATACTCTCTCTGCTTTGTAATTTTATTTTTCTCTCATTTATCTTCATTTTGTGTTCCCGTACGTACTAATCATTTGTATATATCATCATCAGCTATGTGGATTTGATGAGGGGATAATCAAGGAGACGACTGGAGCAGCTGGCTGGTTTCTGTCTCCTCGTGTTTGCTTGCAAGCTAGTCTTCGGTGTGTTTTCTCAATCATTATATACAATAATAAGTTGGTGTGTCTGCATGGTGCTACTGCATCTGCCAAATTCAATCGGTGTGCTACTGTATCTCTTTTGGAACAAACCTACCATCTGCTTGGTCTTACATGCTTATGTGTGTGCGTGAAATAAGAGGGTTTGATGGGGCTGCTGTGTTGTGTGTCAGTGCGTTTAGGAGTCCCCTAGAACCTGACTTGTTACCCTTTTTACGAGTGTGAATTATTTGTATTCCTAAGAATATTGCAGACAAAATTTGTGAGCAATGAACCTGACTTGTTACCATTTTCATGTGTGTGAATTATTTGTTTCATGCTGGTCCTCATTCCTACATGTTCTGCTTGTGAACGTGTGCATTCGGCCACCGACCAAGTTTCTTACAGTTGGGGCCTCGGGGCTTGGCATCATTTGCAGTTGCAGAAACTGCAGCAGTCACTGTTGGCATATGACAGCATGAGTCGCCAATACATGCTTGTTTGTGTAACGCATCTTGATGAGATACATTTTTGTACATAGGCTCTGCCGCTCTCCATCAAATGAATCTGGAAGGAAGATGTCCATTTTGTGTACATGGTACCTAACCAACCTGTCATGTTCATACCTATACTATCATAAACAGATTTGTGATCCAACGACGATCGAACAACCAAAGGCATCCAAACAAAACATATATGACAGTATGAGTCACCCATTGACTCATCCAAACTACGACGATCAAACATAATTGTATAATAATAATATAAGAGCAAATGAAGTAGAAAATAAACAAAACGTGTTGGTGAGAGCAGAGAATCCTCCAGCCGAACACAAAGCAGATCAAAACTTTCGAGAGGATTGCAGCACAGACCCTAAGGCGCTGAGCCTTTGGATCATGTATTGGACAGACTTTGGCCAGTCTTAATTGTAAAAAGTGAGGTTTGTAGTGTCTTCATAACATTATAATCTGGATCCAACTTGTGTTGCCAGCCCTGTTAAAAAAGTGAAAAGAATTGAAGAACAAATATGGAAAAGGAATGCCTATGAAAGGTATCCTTGTGATTAAAGAAACAAAGGTGTAATACACAAATAGACAACTACGTAAAGCTAGGCACACCATGAATCCTATCTGCTTACAAATGAATGCATCATCTTAGCTGGATAGACAAACAAAAGAACTTCAGGAGGATCAAGTCAGAATCGCAACAGCAATGCAGAGTCTATAACAACACAAGCGTGGCTAAGATGGCCAAATGTTCTCCAAATCAAAGAGTAGTCTGAGATTGAGAGTAAAATTCGATGAAGTAAAAATGAGTCATGTAAGTTACCTCAAGAACTCATGTAGTCACCATGAGAGTTCAAACATTGCCGTCGATATTCACTATGTGATGTCGAACTTGCTCGCAGCTGGAGCAGACACTCAGTTGGGTGCACAGCATCACCTTCAGCAGTTCCCCCAAAAGAGAATGATCGTTCAACTTCCTGTACCATTAATTTAAGTTAAGAATTCTCAGCAATGACACGCGTAAAAATAAATTAGCACAACTATCATTTGCAGTTGCCGTTTTCATTAAAAGAGAAGAGTTACTGGTCCCTGATGAGATTGCACAAAAAATACACAGAAAAGAGTATCCAACAATCTAACATTGAGTTATGCAGAACTGGGCGGGAGAAACACCAACCTGATCAGACCCTGGAGCTACGCACTGCGATGAGGGACCGAGTGGGAGCGCCGGAGGTGCGTTGGCGTGGTTGCAGGTGGAAAATCATGGCCATGTTGAGCAGCTGTGCCTGCTCTCGTCGGCGGCCCTCCTCCGACGCCGCTCGCCTCCCTGGCGAGATTCGTCATTCTCCTCTTGCACGCCTCAATCCCTGCCGTTCTCGAGGCGGGTGAGGAAGAGCACGACAGGGCGCCAGCCACCGACGAGGCCACGGCGGCAGCTTTTATGTCGGTCACCGCCGCCGACGAGGCCATCCGCCGTCTCCTCTTCACAGGCGTCAGCCCCAGCAGCCACCTCCCCCCGCTCACCGTCAAGCTCATCCACGGCCGCCTCCTGCGGCTAGACCTCCTCCCCACCGCCCTATCGCAGCTCCTTCTCCGCGCCGTCTCTTCCTGCAGCCTCCACCTTCCCGACCCCTCCCGCCTCACCTTCCCCTTCGCGATCAAGGTTCCCCGACCCGCTTGCTGCCGGCGTGCAGCTCCATGCCCGCTCCCTCAAGCTCCCCTCCCACTCCAACCCGCACGTAAATGCGGCCGTCTGCTCGACGCCCAGAAGGCGTTCGACGAAATGCCCCACCCCAGCACCGTGTCCGCACTCAGGAAGCCATCGGAGTTGCAAGGAGGGCATTCGCGAGTGGCATGCGCCCTGACAGCTTCATAGCCGTGCGGGTCCTCACCGCGTGCGCTCCGGTCACTGATTTGGTGAATGGGGAGGTTGTGTGGAGGGTGGCAGAGGAGGAGGGGATTGCTGGGAACGTGTTTGTGGCAACTGCGGCGTTGGACTTGTATGTCAAGTGTGGGGAAATGGACAAGGCTAGGGAAGTGTTTGACAAGACGAAGAACAGGGTTGTGGTGGCTTGGGCCTCAATGGTTGGGGGATACGCCTCCAACGGGCATCCACAGGAGGCTCTGGAACTGTTCTTCGCAATGCAGGCGGAGGGAATGAGACCAGATTGTTATACAGTGGCTGGAGCGCTCTCAGCTTGCACAAGGTTAGGTGCACTGGATTTGGGGCGGCTCGTAGTTGGGATGCTGCACTGGGATGAGGTTCTTGACAACCCAGTCCTGGGTACTACACTCATTAATATGTATGCCAAGTGCGGGAGCACAGGTGAGGCGTGGATGGTGTTCCAGCAGATGCGGAAGAGAGATATCATTGTTTGGAATGCAATGATCTTGGGGCTCGGCATGACTGGCCACGAGAAGGTTGCCTTTGTGCTCGTTGGCCAGATGAAGAAGTCAGGCGTGATACTGAATGACAATACCTTCATGGGATTGCTCTGCAGCTATACACATAGTGGCCTTGTAAAAGATGGGCAGCGCTATTTTCGTAACATGAGTCAGTTGTACCGCATAAGCCCTAAGATTGAGCATTATGGTTGTATGGTTGACCTGCTCAGTCGTGCGGGGTTGCTGGAGGAGGCTCATCAGTTAATTGAAGACATGCCAGTGGAGGCAAATGCTGTTGTATGGGGAGCACTCCTTGGTGGTTGCAAGATCCACCGGAACGCTGACCTTGCTGAACATGTGTTGAAGAAGCTCATCCAATTGGAGCCATGGAATTCTGGAAATTATGTCATGCTTTCTAACATATACTCTAACAGTGGAAGATGGGAAGATGCTGCAAAGCTGAGGTTGGAAATGAAGGCAAAGGGGGTTGAGAAGGTCCCTGCATCTAGTTGGGTTGAACTTGATGGTAAGGTCCACGAGTTCCATCTTGGAGACAAATCACATCCCCTCTCAGATCAAATCTATGCAAAGCTCGATCAATTGGGCATGGAAATGAAGGCCATGGGTTATAAACCGACTACTGAGGTGGTGATGTTTGACATTGAAAATGAGGAGAAGGAACACACGCTTGTGCATCACAGTGAGAAAATTGCCATTGCATTCAGCCTCCTTACCACTGAACCAGGAGAGACCATTAGGGTCACCAAAAACCTCCGAGTTTGCAGTAGTGACTGCCACACCGCCATCAAGCTCATATCGAGGACAACCTGTCGCGAAATTATTGTTCGAGATAACAATCAGTTTCATAGCTTTAGAGATGGCTATTGCTCTTGCAATGACTATTGGTAGCATACAGATGGCTTCTTTTTGCAATATTGGACAGTATATAGAGTTGGAGCATCTGCATTTTCATCTGCTGTAAAACTGTAGTCAGCTAGAGCTGGGACTGGAGCATGGTTACTAGCACAATGCATGGCAGATTGGTATGTAGTTCCCTTTCCGTTCATTTCATTGAAAGGAATTGATAATTTTCTGATTTCTGCTCTTGTATTTTGTTTGTAATCTACTTCAGAAATTAAAATGGCCAAAATACCACTTAATTTTATGCTTTCCCTCTCTTTTTGTGTCAGATTATGAATAAAGGGCTTAGGCATCATAAATGGTTTATAATAAACTATATTCTTTTACCCCAAAACTGATGCCATTTCACATGTGAAGTTTCTTCAATGTGTGTTGCTTTTGGATGCTGGTATTTCAGACATTTGCTTTCTTTTGGGCTGGTTGTAATGGCATGAATTAGTTCATCATTCTTGTTACAAATTCACCACTTGGTTCTTGTGGACTACAAGTCATGGGTACATTATCACTGCACAAGAGAGAACCTCCGATAAGGTGTTTTCCCTTTCTACAAACATCAACTGTACATTTTGGCTTTTGGTTACTGATACGCATTCATTTGCAGCAAGCTGCTTAAGAACCTCAGTACCAAACTACATGGCTGTCAGATCCCTGAGAGCTAGAAAGCTCCATCAGTAAACCTGAATGGCACTGTGTCTTGCATGTCGCTTGTTTCTTCTCCAATCCCATGGCTTCTGAGGGGACTTCTTTGATGCCCAAAGTCCTAGGCCTGTAGATTTTGCCTCGTTCTGCCACTGCAAAGTAAAAAATTCAAAATGTAAGTGAAAAACTTCTAGCGGCAAAAACCATATGTCCTGTAAGCCATCATATCTAGATATAGTTCTCAGATTGGATGATCATGCATGATATTGTATAGCTCTTGCTTAAAGTTGTGCTGCAAAACTGCAGAGCTATTGTTCGACATGTTCCCAGAACATTTGATAACGTGGCTCAAGGATGTTCAGATAGAAAAGAATACTCCAGGTTCCTCAGAGTGCCTTGAAACCCACAAATGCATTTAGGTATGGGGAAATTTCTTACGTTTTCAAACTCTGGGCGTTTGTCGTACTTCTTGAAATGATGAACATGACCACACTTCAGCATTTGCTCCTACATGACTCAGAGACACACAATAATACTAATTAAGGACCAAAGCAGTAAAATCAGAAGGCATGAGCTACTAAATAGTTTTTTTAGGAAAAAGAAATTTCTATTTTACCTGGATAAACATGTTATCACAATAGATGTCACCCACATAGCGTCCAAATTGGTCTTGCTCATAAACATAAATTGTTACACTTCTCCCACCAATGAGCTTCATTAATTCTTTCTTTGCCTCCTTTCCATACGGCATCTTAAGCTCCGGTGCATCAATGCCTCTATAGCTCATCATGGATATGAACTCAGAACAGTACTTCTAGTTATTATAGACGTAGGTGCAATTTTTAGAGCAACATATACCTCATTCGGATTCTATATTTTCTTGCAAGGATCTCTTCGCCCAAAATGACTATAACCCTGCCCAGTAAAATTGTTGTAAGTAATGCTTCCAGTGATTTAAAAAAAAAGTTAGTTTTATTCTGTAGTTTTTATGAGCTTATGATCTATAAAAAATTCGAAGGTATGCAATAGCAGTTCTAGCAGTATTTTATCCAACTTCTACTGAAATTTCAAACAAATTAAGTACTGTGCTAAATAAATTTATGATATATAAGGATTGTCAAGCTCAGTTAGAGTACTTATATCCAGCTTTGTCAAGGCTTCTTTGAAGAGCATTAGCTGTCTGATAGTCCCTATCAGTGCGTGCTTGAGTTATTGCAATCACCATCTCATGCACTTCCGGTGGCACATCTGCGGACTCCCTTGGATCTGCTGTGTCAACATAAGCAGTAAAGCCATCTCCATCTCCAATGCACTTGTTATGGACCTGACAATAGTTGCAAGAGATGAGACAATTCTTAGCAAATGTTGATTCAAGGCATTGTTTAGAAACTTGGTGTTGCCAGTAAGCCTTTCTTTGCAGTGGCTGAACATATAGATTTCTGACCGGCAAAGTATTCAGCACAAACTGCACGCCCTCTGGTAGCGATGTCGGGTGATGGTTTGAGTCTGGTACAGGGAGTGATGCGGTCGGCGGATTGTAAAATGAAAATATATCCTGCGGAGAAAATGGTATTACAGAAAAATATGTCAAATATCTATAGCGATGAATAATAACTTTGCGATTTGAGATCGGAAAAGAATTGCTTCTCAATGGAATGAGTTCAACATATAATTTGATAAATGCTAAAGAAGCAAGTGCTGGTAAGTTTCCTGCCCCAACCAGCCTTCAGTGGTCTAATCTAGTTCTAAAGATAGATAGCTACCTCCAAATCAGCTCTCTGGATCCTGGTAAGGGCAGTCTCAGCCGGTGTTTTTCGTGGGGTTTTCATATCCTCATATGCCTCCGACATGTCCTTGTACCTGGTTTTTTTTTTTGTGCAAATAGAGAGATATAATGCAATTCCTTTAGTTTTTCAATTTGAAATAAAAATTGTATTGATTCTGCTTGTTTCAGAAACCATCTTATACATTAGAAAAGAAAGATGTTAATCTTATGCTACACACATACGCTTTCTTACTTGACATACTAGAATGCGTGCTGTTAACTTTGTTAGGTTGTCACCACAGAAGCAACAATATTTGGATACTTCACTTGAAAAGTGAAAACTATACCAGTTAGATTTCTTATCAAGTTTACTATGGTATATTATATTTTCAATAAGTTTTTGGTAGCATTTAACTAGAAAAATCAATGGCCAAATACATTAGTAGAAACCTTATTATCGTCATACTCCACAAGTAAAACTAAATCATTTCAGTTCAAAAGTAAAACTAAATCAAGGTAGCGCGCAACTCAACTAAAACTAGTGCACATTTCAAAGAAGTTAATGTCTTGACAAAACTGATGTATATTGGGACTCTCAGCTCTTAACGACATTAGTTAAGAACTGAAAGTATTTTCTCCCCGCATTGTTTGTTGGTACCTTTTTGTTAGAACTGAGCAAGCAAAAGCTTTGCTCATCTGTGTTATATTTGATAAGTTTGGAGGTCCTTGTCATAAAGAAATGCCAAAATTAAACATTTGAGTGATTCCCTTGAAACTTAAGTCAATTTGAAAACGACCCCCAACTTATAAAATCCAACTCCGTACTGGAACTCTTTTCGGGGTGCTATGGTAAAGATTAACTGTATCGAATAATTCTGAGGGGAATTGAAGCACATTTGCTATCAGTACGTACACAGAATCAATGTGCAAATATTAGAAAAACCATTAGCTGCATATATAAGCTTTTCAAAAGTTCTCTACCTACCATTTAGTTTGTGCTTTCTTGGATGATGTGACATGCCGTTTGAGCCCTTCAGGAATCTGAAAAGATGACAGAGACAAAACAAAATTCCCTTTGTTATGCAAGTCTTCCCCTTTGTTATGCAAATCTCATTACAGGAAAAGAAAGGGGGTAATTGGGGACGACAAAAATTATTGTAATTGCCATGACATGCCATCAAAATCTTAATATTTGCAACTGTTTCCATACAGTAATATTCTAGCAGTCACAATATCCCTACTGCTGCAGCTTATTAGATATTATTGATTCATTGGCTGCCATATCCATCACTCCATCAATACGTCAAAGAAAATAGAGATCAGAAATATGACAGCAAACTTGGCCTAAGAAGATGTAAAAGCAAACTAAGATCCAAACTTTTGATTTACACCGTCTCCTCGGCAGAACTTAAGCAGTCATGCACGTCCAACCGAAAACA
The DNA here is from genome assembly GCA_018135685.1 of Themeda triandra. Taxonomy (NCBI): domain Eukaryota; kingdom Viridiplantae; phylum Streptophyta; class Magnoliopsida; order Poales; family Poaceae; genus Themeda; species Themeda triandra. Next base: position 146,379 of record JAENPR010000493.1, read on the forward strand.
CTCAGTGGATAAAATGTAGCATGAAAAGTGCTCGTCTTTGCAGCTGATGTAATAATTAGGTTCAAAACAAAACATCCAAACTGTATCAAGGCAAAGTTTAGAGTGTAGAGCATTATGTATTTATGCTCATCTCTTTGTTGTGAAGAAGAGCAGAAAGACCAAACGTTCAGAGAAGTTGCAAGAGCTATGTTCTCAGAGAAGTTGCTTAGAGCTATGAGCTATGTGCTCAGTCTTATATCAGTTGGATTTCTTATCTAATTTACTATGCCTCATGTTTGCATCCAAAATTAACACAAGCGCACATACAAGGAAATTAAACCTTCTCCTAGCTAGCAGACCAAAGAATCCTAGATTAAACACAGGTTTTCATGTGTTTACCATGGATGCGGATTCAAAGTTGAGCTGCAGGTCCTGGGCCAGGGAGGTGGTGGCTGCCGGTGTGACGCCTCCATGGATGGGACCTAGAGACTGCTGACGAGGCCGAGAGGCTGCTGCAGGCTCATCCTCCCACCTTGAGGCTGTACGGTAGTAGGGGTAGTAATCATCATCACCATGGCCATGGTCTCCTCCTGTGAAGCACCTGATGATGTTTCCCATGGAGATGGATCCCTTCCCCTGCCTTCCTTCTTCGAGCTCTCTCCTGTGGAGTAGTCCTCTTATTGGGTCACTCTCTTCAAAGGACCTGCTTCCTTCACTTCACTTCTAAAGCTGCCGCTGCCAGAGATGAAGGAAGGTGAAAAGAGGAAGCTGCTGGTGGGACCAGCCTTGCATTGTATGAGTGGTAAGTGGACAAGAAAAAGGAACAAGATTAGGCCTTAAGACCTTCGTTCAGGTCCAGGAGGGTGGCTAGTGACTTGATGACCATTCCTGTGAAAAGGAAGCTGCTGGTGGGACCAGCCTTGTATTGTATGAGTGGTAAATGGACAAGAAAAGAAACAAGATTAGGCCTTAAGAACTTCGTTCAGGTCCAGGAGGGTGGCTAGTGACTTGATGACCATTCCTGATTTCCTTCAGTCTTGTGTTGTTTAGATTATACAGTCTTGCAATGACTATTGGTAGTATAAATATTGCAATTTTGAGTAGCATGGAGGAGTTGGAAGCATCTCCATGTAGAATCATAGTTAGCTAGAGTTGTGATTGGAGCATAGAAGAGGCAGAGTATAAGGCATTAGACACGTTGATATCACACAGTTCTCCCACACTCCTATCATTTCTGCTGAAAGCAGGTAATGTTCTGTACTTGTTGGTGCTCATGTTTTATCTATAATAATGGACTTCAAATTTACTCTATCCATTCAGATGTCCGAACATTTCTGCTTTCTAGGAAGAAATAATGCCATGTGCCTTTTTTTCCCCTCAAAGGGGATTGTTACCTACTAGAAAACCGTGATAAATCTTGCCATAAAACTCAGACTACTGCAATGGCTCAAAAGGTCACCTAGAACAGGAGGAAGACCTATATACAGTGTTTTTTGGGTCAATTTTAGTCTTATTTGAAAGAGCAATCAATGGGCATACGTCAGTTATTAGTTAATTAACTAATAACTACAGTTATTTGAAAGAGCAATCAATGGGCATACGTCAGTTATTTGAAAGAGCAATCAATGGGTATACATATAATGGATTATAATCCATTAAAATGTATACAAACTAGGTGGATTCCCCGCGTTGCTGCGGGTATTTGAGAAAAATTAAAATAGATTTGGAATGTTAACAACTGAAAATTTGGAGTATACATATCTATGATATTGGTAATGCATGTACGGGGATAAGTTACAAAACAACACGGTTTAACTATATGGACATATATCAAACGGCAATAGAATATGTATATATATTCTTGAGAGGAACTTGATTCGCATCTGGGAACAACGGATGTTTATATTAGAGTAAATTGCATTCACCATACAACAACTATCTATGTGGATGCATATTAGTCCAATATCTTGTAATTTGCTCAAATTAATACAACAACTATTTAGGTGGGTGCATGTTGGTCCAACATCTTCTAATCTATTTAATTTGATGCGAGAACTTGACTCATTAGTGCATATACGGTCCAAGTATGGTAATAATGTCTTTTTATACTCTAACACACCACCCAACTTGAATCGTTTTCTATATATATGATATTATTTATGAATGTGGCCGAATATAAAAGGTCCCATTGATTTTATAAATATTGAAAATACCAAACCGATCATTTCTTTCTATACTATATATATAATTTTATTTTCATCAGTTTTCATCTCTATACCCATGATTATTCATGGTTTGCTAAAGCTTTGGGTTGTTCACCGCAAAAGAATTGGGGACTGATAGGTTCTTTTCAAAAATAAGAATCGACAAAATTTGACTTTTTGTTTTTTTGTTTGGTTTAGACTTTAGTTATAACCGAAGTAATTAAGTTTTTGTACCGGTTTACCAACCCAAGAAAAAAAAAGAAATGAAAAAGAAGAAAAAAGAAAAGAAAAAATGGCCACCACTGTTGAATGGATGTAATTGACATAAAAAAAAGAAGACGATGTAGTGAGCACTTGGTTCCCATTAAGCTTACTAAACTGAAATTCAAAATAGAAATTTAAAATAAGCTTTTTATAAGAGGCCAAATTTAGAAATAATATCACAATATAGTAAAAGTGGAGTATTGGATGAGATGAGTGTGCTAGAGTGTATCTTCTGGTGACAGTGAGTAAGAGTGTACAAAGACACATTGTTACGATGTTTGAACCGTATATGCACCAATGAGTCAAGTTCTCGCATTAAATTAAATCGATTAGAAGATGTTGGACTAATATGCACCCACCTTGATAGTTTCTGTATTAAATTGAACAAATTACAAGATGTTAGATTAACATGCACCCATATAGATAGTTGTTGTATGGTGAGTACAATTTACTCTATATATTATGTAACCTGCACAAAATCCACGATGTTGGTCACTGGGCGTCCCCTTTGCCATCAAACCGATCCGGCTTCATGGCTCATGGCCTTATACCCTGCGTATGTGGTTGCGTCCGCCCTTGGTTGGCATCCCATGCTCCCTCTCTTTGAGTTTTTCTTAACTCGGCGAGTTGGATGTGCGCCGGTGGTGCAAAACTGCCGCTAGCGGCGGACCCAGCTCAAAAATTAAGGTAGGGCGAATATTAAGTGCAAAATTCTAGTTAAAAAATGACAACATGCATATAATGAGTAAAGGTTGTAGAATGGCAAAAAAATCATTAAGATGTTACTTTTAGAAGACAAATATAAGTTTTATTTGAGAATTATAGTACAAAACCTATTGATTTAAAAGGAAAAACTATTAAGAAAGCCTTTAAAATCTGCATAAGTCATCGAAGTGAAGTAATAAAAAATTAATTCAGAATTAAAGTACAAACATCTGCACATGGCTCCATCTCCATCTCTAAATCTACACCCGCAAAATCTGCATAAGTCATTGAAGTGAACTAATAAAAAATTATTCAGAATTGAAGTGCGCCATGCATGACTGTGTGCCTCTGGGCTTGGCAAGTAACCAGTGGGCCAAGGCGGCGAAGGGGCTGCGTGTCCATATGCTCTGCCAGCCTGTCTTAAGGCCTAATTTCCTAAATAATGGCCCATACAGAATAGTCCAAGATGGCCCAGTCTGCTCCTTGTGACAAGATCTTAACGTTGATATGCTTTGAGCTTCTTCAGCTCAGGCTTTGGATCTTCCTGTCACCAATCATTAATGTGGCGCTCACAGTTTTATTAGTGGAATATATTTAGTGCTTTACCATCTGAATTGTTGCTACTGACATTCTAAGTGCTCTTCATCAAGAGTTGGCAATTTCACTTTGGCCCTAGAATTTTGGTTGCCTGCCATGTTCTCTTGCCAACAGCTGTCAGAAACTTGGACATCAAATGAGCAAAGAGATTCCGCTCTCTGGCTGCTTCCACGCACCCACGGACGATGGGATTCGCTAGGGTGTTTGGTTTGAGTATAATGATTTAGTCCATAATCTACCTATTCCTTACTTTTTATTTGGTTTGTAGAATGAAATAGCTTGATGCATTATTATCCTATTTCTCACAAACTAATAATTACTACAGTACAAGGAATGAAATCATTTCACCAAACTTAAGATATGAATTCAAGATGCACCATCACACACCTTTATTGGCGGTTCAAACCTTCGCATCCAAAAACCCAAGCGAGTGCTTGAGCGGAACCTTTTTCATGCCACCTACCTATATGCCGTAGAGCTGGGACTTGGCCGTGCCAATTGAGGGCGGGTCATGGCACGGTCTTTTGGCACGACGAAGCATGGCACGACACGAAATATTTTGGACCGTGTCGGCACGATACAAACACGAGGGCCGTGCCGTGTCTAGGATCTCAGCACGGCGGGCTACATGGCCCAGCCCGCATTTCAGGCCGTGCTTAGACCGGCATGGCACGTACATGGCACTTAGACACTTCTACAACTGTAACATGTAATTTCCTAGCATTTACTATATTATTTCTCATCTAATTGTTGAACAAATTATGAAAATCATTAAAACTTCTATAAAAGTAGTTCACGCAAGGTATATATATTTAATATCATGAGCGAAAAAAGAAAACTAGTAAAAATATTTTGAGGGTCGTGCTTGGGCCGACACGACCTGAAGGCGTGCCTGCGTACCACGGGCCATGCTTGGGCCGAAGAAAAAATTTACTGTGCCATATCGGCACGGCATGACGTGCATGCCTCCCGTGCCTAGAGGGCACGACCTGAAGCGGCACGAAGCATGAGAGGGCCGTGCCATGCCAGCCTGGCCCGGCCCAAATCCCACCTTATGCTGTATGTAGACGACCAAAACAACGGAGCCCATTATTCTCCTACAGGTCGTCGATGACGTACGCTCTTACATGTCATGCAATCCCACATAGGCAGTGACGTAGTCTGGTCAGCCCAGCAGTGACACGCTACTATGTCTGGCGGCACTGACCCTAGCTTGTTCACTACTGCTAGTCTGCCACTTGAGGTTCAGGGTCCTCCCAACACACTAGTATAAATTCTGTTGCGAACAAGCTCGTGTCACCCACCGAACGAACACTGTGAAGCAAGTGTAAGTAGTTGAGACAGCAGAAGAAGAACCATACCATTTCTATCGATCGCCATGGCTGCTGCTGCTGCTTCGGTAGTGTCGTCGTCTCGGGTGGTGGTGCCGCGCATGAAGCTGGGGTCGCAGGGGCTCGAGGTCTCGGCGCTTGGCCTGGGCTGCATGGGCATGTCCTTCGCCTACGGCCCGCCCAAGCCGGAGACGGAGATGGTGAGGCTCATCCACCTCGCCGTCAACGCCGGCGTCACCTTCCTCGACACCTCCGACTTCTACGGCCCGCACACTAACGAGCTCCTCCTGGGCAAGGCGCTGCAGCAGCAGGCCGGCGCCGACGGCGGCGGCGCCGGGGTTATCAGGGACAAGGTGCAGCTGGCCACCAAGTTCGGCATCTTGTACGTCGACGGCAAGCAGGAGGTCCACGGCGACCCGGCGGACGTGCGGGCGGCGTGCGAGAGCAGCCTCCGGCGTCTCGGCGTCGACTGCATCGATCTCTACTACCAACACCGCATCGACACCAGGGTTTTTTTTTCGGTAGAAAAAAATTTCGACTCTTGCCGATAAATACGAAATTTCGGATATTTCGGAAATTTCGGTGGGCACTGTAGTATTTTCTTTTTTAAAAAATAATTAATTTTGCGCTAAAAAAAATAGCATACCGGTATGTTTTTCCTTTCGGCACTCACCGATAAATACGAAATTTCAGATATTTCGGCGAAATTTTGCCCAAAAAAAAACCCTGTTTCGACACCAGGGTACCCATTGAAGTCACAGTGAGCGTCCTCTGCACTCCTGTCCCTGTCTTTCAATTCGTTCGTTCCAAGAAGAGAATGAAGCTAATAATGATACTGTGCTGAAATTATAATTTAGTAGAATACTAAACTTGGTTTTCTATGCGTTCTTGCTAGATTTCTGAGCTCAAGAAGCTGGTTGAAGAAGGGAAGATAAAATACATAGGTTTATCTGAAGCCTCTGTTTCGACAATCAGAAGAGCTCATGCGGTTCATCCTATCACTGCTGTGCAGCTGGAGTGGTCAATATGGTCTAGAGATGTGGAAGAAGACATAATCCCTACATGCAGGTATTTTTATTTTATTCCATGCTCATTTTACTAGCATAATACTTTTAACCAGTGAGGCAGTGACAGTGACATAGCTAGTAGATAGTAAGCTTATTTTCCTGATTTATTTATGACATTATTACCCTGATAATGTCATTGTCATCAGAGAACTTGGAATCGGGATAGTGGCTTACAGTCCACTAGGTAGAGGCTTCTTATCTGGTGGGGCAAAGCTGATTGACTCGCTATCAGAACAGGATGCCCGGAAGGTAACGTCACATTACTCTTCTACCTATATATATATACAACTTTGCTTGTAAATTCTCCTTTTTCAGGCTGATTTGAGCTGGAAATTTCCTTGTATTCTGATTGCAAGCTAACTAACCATAATCTCCTGATTAATGCATTCATCTTTTGATTTACAAATTGCATAGCACTTGGCAATTTTAATACATATAACTAATCAAAATTACTTCTCATTCTTTAAAGAATTTTAAAAGTAAAGAGGCTATGTGCACCTTTATTTGTCTGTACATGTAGAAGTATTTGTTTAGTAAACAATAGAATAATTACAATTACATTGTAGACATGTCATTTTTTAAGAAAAAATAAATTTATCTAAAGTAGCAACTTACACAAACTACTATTATTTTGCATATTTTCATTAAGAATTTCATTGCTCTACAGATTTTCCCAAGATTTCAACCGGGGAATCTTGACAAGAATGCCCAAATATTTGAAAAAGTTAATTCAATGGCGACAAGGAAAGGATGTACGCCATCACAACTTGCATTAGCTTGGGTTTGCCATCTAGGCAGCGCTGTTTGCCCCATACCTGGCACAACAAGAGTGGAAAATTTCAACCAGAATATTTGAGCATTATCTGTGAAGCTCACACCAGAGGAAATGAACGAGCTCGAGTCATATGCTGCTGCTAGTGATGTCCAGGGAGACCGATATCTTCAAATGGGCAACACCTGGAAGTATTCTGAGACTCCTCCACTGTCGTCTTGGAAGTCTGAGTAGCATGATGTCCAACTTTTGGTATCTTCGTATACAGGCAATTTATGGTATCTTCAGCTATGTCTGATGTAATGCTTCCATATACTTTGGCTTGCAGAAGGCTCTGCTTAAAGGGCAACATAGCAATAATGTCCGGCTTGGTGTTGTTCCTTACACTCATCATAGCAATAAATAAAGTTATGTAACTAAGAGCAATTTGTTGAATTGAAACTAGAGTAATAGTATTGCATACATCACTCTTTGGTAGTGGCGTGCTCTTAAGAAATAATGTTTCTCTCCCAAATCAAGCTTTTTTTGTACATAACAGGGATAAGAACACAAGAGCTCCAATATTGAACACTTGTACAATACAATCTTGCTTTTGGTTTTCGATATCCATTCATGTGTAGCAATAATTGTACATCATTGTTCAGTTCCATCAATAGACTGGAATGTTCGCATTGCGCTGGTCTCTTCTCCAGTCCCATGGCTTCTCAGGGTTCTCTGATGCAAAAAGTCCTCGACGTGCAGCTCTTGCCTCTCTCTCCCACTGCAAAATATCATAGTGCTAGTGAAAAAACTTCTAGGAGCAGCAAATTTGGATGCTTTAATGCAACCATAACTCAACTGCATATAGCTATAGTTTAGATCAACACATGTGCCATTAAATTAAATGACAAATGACACAGCTCAAGGATGTTCATGTCGAAAAGAATACTCTAGTCTTTCTCAGAGTACAATTTGGGATGTTTCATAAATGCATTTTAGGTACAGTGGAATTTCTTACCTGCGCAAACTCAGGACGCTTATCGTAAGTCTTGAAATGCCATACATGACCACTCTTTAGCATTTGCTCCTGAAAGACTCCAGAGTCCAAACACACAATGATCACATCATAATTGAAGCCATAAAACCATGGGTTGTGTGAACATAGTTTGTGTTTCACCTGGATGAACACATTATCACAATATATGTCACCCACATAACGCCCAAACTGGTCCTGTCCATACACATAAATTGTGACCCTTTTCCCTCCAATTAGCTTCGCTAATGCATTCCTCGATTCCTTCCCACTAGCCATTTTAAGCTCAGGTGCATCGATGCCCCTTCAAGTCATGAAGTAAAGAACATGCTCTTGAGAACAATATTCCTAGTTATTATTGAGTACACAAGTTCAATTTGGAGAAACACGCTTACCTCATTCTGATTCTGTATTTCCTTGCAAGTATCTCTTCTCCTAAAATGGTTATTATCCTATTCATCAAAATTCTTAGTAAGTTTTGCTTTTGGTGATTCCATAAAAAGAAGGTATATCAAAATTTGTTTTCCCATTAGATATGTAATGATATTTTCCCAGTTACTTAAACTCATGCATTGCTAAAATATCACAACATTTCCAACTTTCAAGTTAAAGAAATCTAGTTTATTATCCAAGTAAATGAATAGGTCTAACTTTAAAACATAAACATATTTCTAATAATATATGCATTTATGACATGTAAAGGATGTGAAGGTTTAGTTTCAGTACTTATATCCTGCTTCATTGAGGCTCCTAAGCAGAGCATCAGCCGTCTGGTGATCCCTATCAATGCGTGCTTGAGTCCTTTCAATCACCATCTCATGGACTTCTAGTGGCACATTCGCAGACTCCCTTGGGTCCGTTGTGTCAACATAGGCAGTAAATCCATCACCATCTCCAATGCACTTTTCGTGAACCTAATAGTATTGACAGATGGGATCAACATTCGAAAATGTTGAGGGAACACGTTGTTCAAAATGTGACACTGCTGGTAAAGGCTTTTGTTTGCAATGGTTTATCATATCTGACCGGCAAAGTGTTCAGCACAAACTGTATGCCCTCTGGTAGTGAGGATAGTTGGTGGTCTGAGGATGCTGATGCTGCAGAGAATGATGGGATCGGGAGGTTGTAAAATGCAAGAATACCCTGAGAAGAAAACATTGTTTCTTGATATAATGAGTTGAACGTAACCATTAGTAATACTGATATTACAATGCAAATTGTAGTAAATTTACTAAGGTTCCTAATCTTTGTCCAATGCTACTGTATTCATTTTATAGGTATAGTTTCACTATGCAAAATTAATCTATGGCTGTAATTTTCTCATCATATTTTATTAGTAGCTAGTTATAAATAATAATCACTAGCTAGCAAGTGCTTGTAAATATGAATCCAATGGTACTCGTATATAACTCATATACTATTGGACTAATCATTGGTCACAACTTAACTCGAACAGTTAAACTAAACCTTGTACGAATGAACAGAGGACTACTACATAGGAAGCAGGTTTGTCTGTGCATCCAGTTTTGCCTATTTAATTCGTGGAGCGAGCTTGCATCCCCTACTATTCTAGTTTGTAAAATAGGTTTGTTAGCTTAATTAGATGTTCAGCATTTTAAATATATATCATTGCCAATCAATGCATTCGTCTTGTACAGTCGCTACAATTATTTAAGTAAAAAGGCAGAAAAGGTAGGGTTATTACCTCCAAATCAGCTCTCTGAATCCTGCTTAGAGCTGCTGCAACTAGTCGGGCGGCCTCTGCTGGTGTTTTCGGTGGGGGACTGGAGTTCTTATATGCCTCCAAAATATTCCGGTACCTAGCATTGTGTAAATTAGAAGATCAAATTTAGTCATAAGTTTTGTTTGTCTAAAAGACATTCAAGTTCTTCAGTGTGTTTGTTCTGCTTATTTTACTTCTCCATGCATGTCGAAGCAAGGTTTATCCTATGTTTGGATAAGTATTGACAAACAACGTTCCATTGAGGGCCCCCTTTTTCTTTTCTACTAATCCTACAGTCCTACTGTCATAGGCCTTTATAGTCCTTGACTCTATTAACTAGGGGAAGAATTAAAGCAAAATCGACATCATGAGGTACACCAAATGTACTGTTTATTAAAACAATCATCAAGTGTATAAGCTTTTTGAAAGTGATCCCTACCATTTAACCTGAGCTTTCCTGGACGATGTAACATTATTTATGAGCGCTTCAGGTACCTGAAAATGTAACAAATGGAATTTATTTATTGTATCTCATCATTGGAAAAAACATGTTGCGGAATTTCAGGAAAAGAAGGCTGTGAATTGACATGATAAATCATCACAATCTTATTAATATCTGCAAGTGTTTTCATAAAAAAATGCTTGTAGTTGCAATGTCGCTTTACGGCTGCAGTTCAGCATTGCTAATGTACATGTCCATCCAAGTGCTAAAAGAATGAGAGATCAACGGGTCAAGCTAAAACAAAATTGGAGGTATATAAGTTGATTAGCAGTTTGTTCCTGCCAAAAAAATCCCCTACGTCACGCGAATGATGAAGCTGAGCACTGAAAATAAATCCTGAACTAGTGAACTCAGTAAAAACAGATTTGTTCAGGAGAGGCTTTATAGAGCACAAGCAAATTTGATCAAGACATACTTACTCTCACGGATATGACTAGTTAATTAACCTGCATCTTCAGAAGCTGAACTTTTAATGAATAAATGTGAATTTTAGTTGTGCAGTTATTCAATGTTGTCAAGAACTTGCACCGTAACTGAATTAATGGCAAAATGCAGATAAGCAAGCAGACACAAGGGAATAAAGGATGGAAAGGAGAGGATAACAGTGCATATATGTTACCATGGATGTGGATTCGAAGTTGAGGAGGTCCTGAACCAGGGAGGCGACGCCGCCATGGGGACCTAGCTGCTGATGGTCAGGCTGCTGGAAACACGGCGGAGAGCCCCAATCGGCCGCCTGTAGCTCGATCCTCTCGGAGGTTGGACTATAGTATGGATAGTGATCGTCACCATGGTTGTCTCCCCCCGTGAAGCACTTGAGGACGTTTCCCATGGATCCAGGATCCCTGCCTTCTTCAACCTCTCTCCTCTCCTCTTCTTCGTGGTCACTCTCTGGTCTCTGCAAAGCAGCTGCTGCTGCTATTTCGTCCACTTCACTTGTAAAGCTAAAGCTGGCTCAGGAGAGGGAAGGTGGAGAGGAAGCTGCTGGTGGGGCCGGCCTAGTACAAGTGGATAAGAAAAAGAAACAAGACTAGGCCGTAGACCATCGTTCAGGAAAATGACCGGATTGACTTGAGACGACCATACAGTCTTGTGTGCTTACGTGGTGATGAGATACTAGATTCCATGGAGCCACAAAGTTTTGATTTTCAAATTTGAACAATAACATATGCTACAAATTCACTAACAATTTCTCACTAAAATTAATTTGTTTCTCTTACGTGACTTAAAAGAAAAGATAGATTTTTTTTTGAGAAAAAAATAAAAAAGAAAAAGATAGATGGTGTTTACATTAATTATCAAACACCATTTTAAAGCATACCATATTATGTGTTCACTGTGTAGATATACTCATGTGGAGTCCAACAAAATTAGATTTTTAATTTTATTATTTTTTGTGATTTAATATGATTTTTTAAAGATTCAATGAAAATAAATAAATAAAAAGGGAAAAACTAGTTTTACTGTAGCAAAACCACATTAAAAACCGCCTAAGGGATAAAATAGACGGTTTTAGAAAGTATAGGGGGGTAAAATAGACCGTTTCATAGTTTGGAGAGTGAAGTAGACCACCTCTAATAGTTGAGGGGGTTTAGTAGACTTTTTCCTTTTTTTTTCGCTGGAAGCTCTCCGCTGATGGTGAACATTTTGCAAACTCAGCCTACAGAGCTCAATTCTTAGAATCAACAGAAACTAATTCTGGCACACTCATTTGGAAAGTTGGACACCACCTAAATGCAAAATTGTTTTGATGGCTCTCCATCCAAAACATACTTTGGCGGCAAATAAATTGAATAGAGAAGAAACCGTCAATTTGCATCACCAAGTGTTTCCTGAAAAAAAGGTGAATTTAAGAGAGAAACAATGTTTCTTAAGAGCATGGCATTACACCAGTGATGTATGCAATATCATTACGCTAGCTTCAATTCAACAAACATACTGCTCTCACTTACATAACATTATTTATTGTATTATGAGAGTACTAGTCATAGGCAAGCAGACATAGTAACCAAGCTGATCTAAAGGGGATTATTGCTATAAGAAGCCCCTTCTGCCAGACAAGTATTTGGAACCATTACATCAGGCAAAGTTGAAGATATTAGAAATTGCTTGTATCTGAAGATACCAAAGGTTGGGCATCAAGCTACTCAGATTTCCAAGAAGACAGCGGAGGAGACTCAGCATACTTCCAGGTGGTGCCCATTAGAAGATATCGGTCTCCATGGACATCATTCTCAGCAGCATATGACTCAAGTTCCTTCATTTCCTCCGGTGTGAGCTTCACAGATAATGCCCTGATATTTTGGTTCAAATTTTCGAATTTTGTTGTGCCTGGTATGGGACAAACATCACTGCCTTGATGGCAAACCCAAGCCAATGCAAGTTGTGATGGCGTACATCCTTTTCTTGTTGCCATTGAATTAACACGCTCAAATATTTGGGCATTCTTGTCAAGATTCTCCGGTTCAAATCTAGGGAAAAGCTACAAAACAGTGAAAAGATGAAAGGATGAAACTAACCAGCATATTACCATTAATAATTAGAGGTCTTTAGTTTTTTTTAAAAAATAGAGGTCTTTAACAGATCCTCGTGAGACATACCAGTAGAAAAAAAGATATATATATTAAAGATTCTCAAAATATCAGAAAGATTAGGCCATCATTACATTAGACTATATAGTTTCTATATATAATAAGAGCAACATGAATACATGATCTAGTGTTGGAATATAATAGTCTAACATCTAGTGATCCCTCCATGATTGTCTTTAATGTTCTAACAACAACCTTGATCAACTTGATGTACTCACTCCGTCTCAAAATAATTGCACATCTAGTTTTGAAAGAAGTCAAACTTTTCTAATTTTGACCAAAGTATATATATAAAACAACCATGTTTACGATGTGCAACAAGTATCATTAGGTTAACATTGGAACATACTCTAGTAACAAATGTATTTAGAGATCTAAGCATTGATATTATTTTCTATATACTTGGTCAAAATTATAAGAGTTCGACTTCTCGGAAAACGATATGTGCAATTATTTTAAGACGGAGGGAGTACGTTTAAATGTATATTAAGCACAAGAGTTTCAACTTAAGATATAAAAATTTTGTAGCAACTAATAAGATCAAAATTTGAAACTCAAAATTTAGGTTTACGATGTCATGCGACATGGACTCCATTGTAACTTAAAGCTAAGTTCATAACTACACATTTATATTGAAGACATATGGAGGTTCCATGGAGATGAAGAAAAACTATGAGTGGATAAAAAATGAAATACAGCAACAGGTAAATTTATCACAAACAGGTAGATATTGCATTATATTTATATGGTATTGTGTTAGAATTAGAAATAACATAGAGGGGTAAAAAAATTTTATTAGTTATTCTTATTAAATTTACCTTAAATGGTTATATGTAATAAATTCATCATGAATTTTGGTACTTATGTTCTCATATCCATAGCGTAGCATTGCTAATTAATTATGATGCAATGTCATATTTTATACTTAGTAGCCGGAAACGTCGTTAAAGGCTACATTAATTGTTTCGGAAACATCCATGTTCTTGATTCAGGAACATTTACGTTCCCACTTTATAAAATATGGCTTCAAGTTCCCGTTATGGTTCCCTTCCAGGAACATGGCTGCTAAGGACCATCTGCCATACATCAAACATATGGGCACAGTCCAACAAGGTCTCATCAATGATGAGGGTGAATGAAATGTAGAAATTTTGCAGGATACTTTGTCCAAAATTTTATATGGAACATCTCCAAGTTCTATTTGATTTCTGGAATCAAAATGTAAAAATAAATTATTCTGGAAATTATGATTAGATAGCTTGCAATCAAAATCCAAGCAAATTTCCAAGTCAAAAGGAGAATTTATTAGAAGCAATGTTGTACTATATAGGAAGCAGCACCTTCCTCCTGACATCCTGTTCTGATAGCGAGTCAACCAGCTTTGCCCCAACAGACAAGAAGCCTCTACCTAGTGGACTGTAAGCCACGATCCCGATTCCAAGTTCTCTGATGACGACATGATCAGGGTAATAACGTCATAAATAAATCAGAAAAATAAGCTTATTACTACTAGTAGCTATATAATTAGAGATTAATTAAAATTGCTATATATGCTGGTATATAAAATGAACACGAAATAAATTGAAAATACCTGCAAAGCTTCTTCCACATCTCTGGGCCATATTGACCACTCCAGTTGGACCGCGGTGATAGGATGAACCGCGTGTGCTCTTCTGATTGTCGAAGGAGATGCTTCAGATAAACCTATGTATTTTATCTTTCCTTCTTCAACCAGCTTCTTGAGCTCGGTGAGGACACATGGTTTTTACCATAACCCTAGTGTGGACTTTTATGATGAGTGATTGTCAACGTGCCAACACAATGGCGTGTGTGCGTGTGTTTCTGCTAACCGATGGCACGCGGTTCGTATCAAACAATGGTGTCTCTTGGCTTGTGTTGTTTGCAGGTGTCGAGCTCAGAGACGGTGGTCGACGGTTGGTGAAGATCAAGTAGGGCGTGCCGTGCTGACGGACCGGGTGCGGTGAAGGGCGGACGTGAGGCTTGGATCGAGGGACCTGAGAACCGGGCGGCCAGCCGTGGTGGCTGACAGCTGGGACATCGACGAGCGCAAGTGTACACGGCGGGGGATGCGTACGGGCTACGCTACTCGCGGAGGGTTTGGTAGTTTCGCCTCAAAACCATCGATGGCGGGTTTTCCTGGTTTGCGCCTCAAAACCGGGGTGGTCCAGCGTGGACGGACGGCACGTGGCGGCATCGGGGAGATTGCTTGGAAGCAAGGCTACCGGTGAGGAGGCGCGGTGGCCGTCGGATCAAGAGAAGCCTGAGTTGGACGCTTATGCCCCTGGCTAAGTGGTTTGGCTCTTCATGTATCTAAGGGCAAAAAAGGAATGTAAAATAGGCTTGCCCCTATAAATAAAGGATGAGGGTCCCCCTTTCCCCTTACTTCTTCTATTTCCATTTTTTCCTTTAGGTTTTTTCCTTCGTCTAGTTGCTGTGTGAGAGAGAGGTCTGCAAATCTTCGATTTGTACTCGAACCAGTGTGTGTGGCAAGCAGAGCGCCTAGACTCTGCTGTTTCCTCCAGGATTAATCATGCGTCTGTGATTCTTGAGATGAATTTGTGGCTTTCACAGTTGAAGTGATCTTGGACAGTTCGCAGATGTATACAGCGGACAGTTCGAGCTCTCAGCTTCTGTGCTTTTCCTGAGCTCCCTTTTGCTTGTTCTGAGATTCGGCACTTTTATCTGTGAATTTATGCACTGTGTTCTTGTTTTTTTCCCTTTGTGCTTTTAGGCCTTGTTTAGATTGCAAAAAGTTTCAACCCGATAAATAGTAACTCTTTTGTCTTATTTGAAAAATATTATCCAATCGCGGATCAACTAGGCTCAAAAGATTCATCTCGTGATTTTAAACTAAACCGTGTAATTAGTTATTTTTTTATCTATATTTAATTCTCCATGCATGAGTTCAAAAATTGATGTAATGGAGGGAGAATGTAAAAATTTGGAATTTGGAGGCAATCTAAACCAGGACTTAGTTGGAATCTGTGATTTTTGGTTGCTCTTATGTTCAGCTCGTGGGGGTTGGTCTTCTGGTTTCCTTCTATTTGCTGAGTCCAGGCGAAAGGGAAGAGGCTGTCCCTGCAGCAGTGCTACCATGCCGACGCAGCGTCGAGCAAGCTCCTCAAGAGCAGCACTTGCTAGAGACTCGCTCACAGCTCTCTGTTCTTCAGCACTGGGAACTCAGTGCAGGCAGTAGGTCTGGCTTCTCCTTTCTTGCGTAGTTTCGTTTTGAATCTCGGGTGAGTCAGATCTCGGCCAGTTCGGTCTGTAGCCCTGAATCGTTAATCTGCATCCTGTTGTGCCTTGCCTTCTTGCCATTTCTGTGGTCGCGTGCAGGGGCCATCCGCTAGCCTCCAGATCGAGGAAGTAGCCGCCGGCCAGCTTTTCTCTTGGTACAGCGTCGTTCGTGCCCTGTCAGACCAAATTTGTGTTCGTTCTCTGAATCTCGGTGAGTGGACCTGGTAGTGCTTCACATCTCTCTCTGATTCTTTGTATTTGATTTGGCTGGCTCATCAGTCTAGACTTGTCAGAGGGAGCACCTGTATGTGCGTGTGCTGTTTTTGAATGGACAAAAGTAATTAGCTTGCTACCTTAATTTATCTAAAACTTTATTCATTGGAATATTAGTTTACAACCTTTTGGCACTCACGGTGTGCAAGATTGCTGCCTGTTCTTGTGTATTGCTTGCGGGGTGTAGTCCCTCCGCTCGATTGGATTTTGGAGCCTTCGTGCCCAGTAAAAGATTGTTGCAGGTTGGGGTTGTTGAGAGAGTCCAGAGAAGACTCTGCTCTTGTGTATTTGGACAGAAAGCAAGTATCTTATTCACGTGATTTACTAAATCATTCATAGACTATTTATGCTAGTATTCACGATGAGCAAGATTGCTACTCCAAGTGATCGTTGAATTCTTATTCAGTTTGGCTGAGATAGATGAACAATTTCCTGGTGATTTTCTGCAGAATTTTCACTAGCTCGATTTCTAGTTTTGCGCGTTGTTTCGTCGTTTGTGCTCCGATTCGCATTCCGCTTGTTGTGTTGGGTTTCTAACACCCTAAAGATTTTATCTAGGTACTCACGCCATCGGTTGACACGAGTATTTTAGATTTGAAGAATTTGTGTGTTTGGCGGTGTATTTGGGACAATGGCCTAAATATTTCGGAAGAAATTTAAAGGCTCCCATTCACCCCTCCCCCTCTGGTCGCTGTTTCCGGTCCTTCAATTGGTATCAAAGCCGGTTAAGGATCACTTCACCTTAATCGGTCCATGATCCCCGAAGGCGACATTATGGAGAACCGTGGGCTTCACAAGCCACCGCACTTCGATGGCACAAACTATCCCTATTGGAAGATACGCATGTCGGCGCATCTCTAAGGGATTGATTCGCGTGTTTAGGAGATCTGTGAGAATGCGGATTACGTGGTACTTGCTGCCCGTGTTGACCAAGCACAGATCGACCAACACAAGACGAACAATACTACCAGAACTGTCTTGTTCTCTGCTCTCTCTTTGCAAGAATTTGAGCGTGTTTCTGATTGTGCAACTGCTCGAGAGATCTGGTCTAGACTGTAGAGCTATCATGAGGGTACTGCCCATGTCAAGACCAGACTCTATGAGACACACAAGCGGGAGTATGAGAACTTCGTTCAAACCGATGGTGAATCTGTTGATTCTTTGTTCACTCGCTTTCAAACCATCGTGAACAAGATGAGGGCAAACAACCCTCAGATGCCCTATGACGATCATCAGAGAGCCATGAAGCTTCTATATGCTCTTGATCGGAGGGTTTGAGAAGTGAAGGTCTCGGCGATCATCGAATCGCCCAGCTACGAGACTCTCACTGTGGATGAGCTATTTAGCAAGCTCAAGTCCACCGAGATTGACCACTAGACTCAGGCGAGGATCAGAAATCTGTCTGCCCCTACCATGGCTTTGGTCTCAGGTACAGGAGGTTCAAGTTCTTCGGCTAACCCTTCACAGTTGTCTCTTGCCTTGTCGTCTTTGGTCTCAGCTATAGAGGAGCAGATGGAAGCTCTTAGGGACGATGAGCTCACCTTGGTGATTAGCCAGTTCTCACGGTTTCACAACAACCGTTTGAATCGTCGGCGTGGTATCACCAAGCCAGGCTGCTTCGGGTGTGGAGATCCTGACCACTACATCGCCAACTGTCCCAAGGCTGACAAGAACTCCAACAACAAGTACGACTACAGCAAGCGCAAGGACAAGCACGAGTCCTCTTCCCAAAGTACAAGTACAAGTACAAGGGAGGATTCGACAAGGAGGCCATCAAGAAGAAGTACCTGGAGAAGCATGAGGTGAAGCAGCGAGCCTTCCTCGCATCGCTCAGCGACCTCGACGAAGACTCCGACAGCGGCTCACCCCCAAGCGATGATGAGGCCGAGCGGAAGGTCGAGAACAGGTTCAACGGGCTGTGCTTCTTCGCCGACTCCAAGCTTGGAGGTTACTGCACCATGGCACTCGACGAGTCTACCACAAGCACTGAGAAGAACGTCGACCCCGAGCCTGATGTAGAACAAAATCTTGAGTCTCTTACTGCTGAGCTAGAGTCCATGGGTGATGCTTTGCTTAGTCAAGATAGACTGCTTAGACTTGCTGCTCGTGAGAGAAAAGAGTTTAAGGCTAAGTGGGAGCTTGCTGTCAAAGAGCTTGAGTTTAAGGGGTCAATAGCTATCTCTGATGAGTCTAAGTGTGATGCTTGTGCTATTCATATGGCTAATCTTGCTGACCTACAGTCCAAGTATGTTGCTTTGGTTGATGAACTTGATGAGGTTAGAGCTAAGCCTATCATTTTGGGTCCTTGCAAGTCTTGTGATGAGTTGAAGTCTGAGCTAGGTGAGAAAATGACTAGGGTTGCTATGCTTGAGAAGACTAGTCAAGTGTCTAGATGTGCTTGTTGTGAGGCTTTGGAGCTGGAATTGGACTCTTGTAGGCATGACAAGAAAAGGGCCGAAGAAGAAATCACAAATCTTCGGTCCATGCTAAGTTGGTTGTCTTGCAGTGAGCCGCAGCTTGGCATGATGATGAGTCAGTTCAAGAGGGGAACTGACACAACGGGATTAGGCTTTGCTACAGGTGGAAAGGGTGAAAATGTTTTTGGTAAGGTTGGTGATCACAGTGGTATGAGTGCATCTGAGAAATCCACCAAGCCTTCCACTACCCCCAAGTTGATCAAAATCACTCCACCACAGCCTAACAAACTCGATGTGAGAAATGGTGTGTTTGAGGAACCTCCCAAAGCTCCACCCCCAAAGCAAGTGTGGACTCCAAAACCAAACCACCTAAGGAACCCACTTGACACACTTCCCGACATCTCTATTAAACCCCCTCCAAAGAAAAAGCAAACCCAAAGATTGAACCATACCCATGAGAGAGTGAGTCAACCACCACCCAAGAGAGAGGTGTATCACTGTGATTATTGTCACCATGATGGTCACTTGTTTGAGTTGTGCTTTCGGAGGAAGAGAGATGAGCGGCATGAGTATGAGTTTTTCCATAACTCTACTCGTGGTGTGTTTGCTCCATGTTTTCAGAGGCACAGTGCTAGGCCAAGAGGTGCAACACCTCAAGGACCTAGGCCTCAAGGACCTTGGATCTCGTGACCATGGCTTTCAGTCTTACAGGTTGAGCGGACCACGTTTTCCTCGTCGTGGTGATCGCTCCACTCAAATGGGACATGGCATGTATGGTGCTTTTGCTAACACTTCTCGTGGGCGAATGAGCCAACACTGGTTTTTTCCTCAGTTTACTAACTCCAGTGTTGGATCATTTGCTCATCACATGTCTTACTATTGATGCAGGATGAAGGGCTGGAGAACACGTGGCTCGTTGATTCCGGTTGCTCTCGCCACATGACCGAAAACTCAAAATGGTTCTCCAGCCTTACCCAAATGAAGTGTAGTGAGTACATTACATTTGGGGATAACAGCAAGGGTAAAGTCCTTTCACGTGGGTCCATTCGTCTGAATGAGAACTTTGTGCTTAAAGATGTGGCTTTGGTATCAAATTTGCACTTCAATTTGCTTTCCGTCTCGCAGCTTCTTGATGATGGTTTTGAGGCTCGTTTTAAGCCAAGACTTTGTCGTGTTCTTGATGCTCAGGAAAACCTCGTTTGCAAGATTGTGCCTTTTGGGAAAGTGTTTTGAGCTGATTTTTCTCGCTCATTTGGTCTTTCTCGCTGTTTGGTGGCTAGTTCCTCCTCTGAGCTCTGGAAGTGGCATCGAAGGCTTGGTCACTTGAGTTTCGACTTGCTTACAAGATTGAACTCACTTGATCTAATCCGAGGGTTGCCCAAGCTCAAGTTTAAGAAGGATCTTGTTTGTCACCCGTGCCGTCATGGGAAGATGATTGCAGCTTCTCACCCTCCCGTGAACCAAGTGATGACCAAGGGGCCCGACGAGCTTTTACATATGGACACTGTAGGTCCAGCTCGGGTTCGGTCAGATGGTGGCAAGTGGTACGTGTTGGTCGTGGTTGATGAATTTTCTTGCTATTCATGGGTCTTTTTCATGGAGAGTAAAGATGAGGCTTTCACTCATGTTCATGACCTGATCCTAAGGTTGCAAAATGAGTTACCAAAGCATGCCGTGTGAGCTATCCGCAGTGACAATGGCACTGAATTCAAAAATACTCATTTTGAGACCTTCTGCTCATCCATAGGTCTTGAGCATCAGTTTTCTTCACCGTATGTCCCACAGCAAAACGGGATTGTTGAACGCAAGAATCGGACCCTTGTTGAGATGGCCAGGACGATGCTTGATGAGCATAGGACTCCTAGGCGCTATTGGGCCGAAACAATCAACACGGCGTGTCACGTTTCAAATCGCATTTTCCTTCGAGCTTTCACAAAGAAGACTTCTTATGAGTTGCGGTTTGGTCGCTTGCCTAAAGTAAGCCATTTTTGAGTGTTTGGTTGCAAGTGCTTTATCTTGAAAAAGGGAAACTTGGACAAATTTGAATCGAGATCTTCAGAGGGGATTTTTCTTGGTTATGCATCTCATTCGCATGCTTATCGAGTACTTAACCTTGAAACTAACCGTATCATGGAGACTTGTGAAGTCACCTTCGACGAGACCGCACCTTGTTCCTCTCCTATTTTTGAACATGCAGGTGATGAGGAGATGAATGAGAGCATTTTTGTGGAGGAGGAGTAGGACGATGCCGATTGGGGTGATCCCGAGCCTACTCCATCGGCTGCCCCAGTTGACCCTGCGACGACTACTTCGGTTGACGGCCCCACTCCCACTCCTTTTTCCACTTGGGGGCCGTACGACCAGGCTCCTCAGCTTGCACCAGCCTGCACGAGGAGCTCAGTGCTTGTTGAGGGGAGGCGACTTCAACAAGGGAAGTACCTCGGCACATTCAGCATCGCCATCCTCCTTCAACCATGATCGGTAACATAAATGAGCGTGTCACTCGCAACAAGTCTTATGAGATTTCACACTTTGCACATTCTGCTTTTGTTGCCGATTTTGAGCCCAAAGAAGTGGTTGAGGCATTAACTAATCTAGATTGGGTCAATGCTATGCATGAGGAGCTTGAGAACTTTGAGAGAAACTAAGTGTGGGTTTTAGTGCCATCTCCATCTCAGTGTCATCCCATAGGAACCAAGTGGTTGTTCAAGAACAAGCAGAGTGAGAATGGGGTTGTGGTGAGAAATAAGGCTAGGTTGGTTGCTCAGGGGTATTGCCAAAAAAAGGGGATAGATTATGAGGAAACCTTTGCTCCTATTGCCCGTTTAGAAGCCATTAGGATCTTTCTAGCCTTTGCAGCTTCGAAAGGGTTTAAGCTGTATCAAATGGATGTAAAGAGTGCTTTTCTAAATGGGTTCATAGACGAGGTGTATGTGAGGCAACCCCCAGGTTTTGAAAATCCCAAGCATCCCGACTATGTCTATAAACTCCATAAAGCCCTATATGGTCTCAAACAAGCCCCGAGAGCGTGGTATGAGTGACTGAAGTCCTTTTTGTTAGGCAAGGGTTTTACCACGGGGTCGGTCGACAAAACCTTATTTCTAGTCAAGCATGGAAATGACACTCTCTTGGTGCAGATTTATGTCGATGACATCATTTTTTGTGGCTCTTCACATGCTCTTGTTGCAAAGTTTTCAGATATGATGAGCAGGGAGTTCGAGATGAGCATGATGGGCGAGCTGACATTCTTTCTCGGGTTGCAAATCAAGCAAACCCGGGATGGGACATTTGTACACCAAGGCAAGTACATGAAGGATCTGCTGAAGCGCTTCGACATGGGTGATGCCAAGCCACTTCAAACCCCCATGTCGACCACGACGGCGTTGGACGCCGACTCAGAAGGTGAAGTAGTGGACCAGAAAGAGTACCGCAGCATGATCGGGTCGTTGCTGTACCTGACGGCGACGAGGCCCGACATCCAGTTTGCGGTCTGCCTCTGCACACGCTTCCAGTCTTCACCGCGCACTTCACATCGGCAGGCCGTCAAACGCATCTTACGGTACCTACGCTTCACACCTGAGCTTGGTCTTTGGTACTTGACCTCTTCAACTCTCTCTTTCGGGTTATTCGATGCGATTATGCGGGTGATCGAGTCAAGAGGAAGTCTACTTCGGGTACTTGTGAGTTTTGGGTTCGTCTTTGATCTCTTGGTATTCTCACAAGCAGTCTTCTATTTCTCAATCCACTTGTGAGGCCGAGTATGTGCATTGCCGCCGCTGCTTGTTGCTCTCATTTGCTTTGGATAGTTGCTACCTTGAGGGATTATGGGTTAAACTTCAGCGAGTGTCTCTTTTCTGTGACAGCACCAGTGCCATAAGCGTTGCCAAAAACCCAGTACTCCACTAAAAACCAAGCACATTGAGATCCGCTATCATTTCCTGAGAGACCACCAAGAGAAAGGAGACATAGACCTTCAGCCCATTCGAACCCACGACCAGCTCGCAGATATTTTCACAAAGCCCCTCGACCAAACCCAGTTTGCCCATTTGAGAGCGGAGTTGGACGTTTGCTACCCTTTTTAGAGTAGGGTAGCTGTATCTTGATGTACAATGTTCTTTGGCTTTCTCCTTTGCTTTTGGTTCTTTGGCTTTCTTTTTGTTCTTTTGTATCATAATGTATTTCATCATGTATCATAGTACTTTTGTTGAGCTTCATGATTATAGCAGTTTTGATAACATCTATGCTCCTGCTAGTATGCCTTGTTTATACATAATGGTGCTTGCAGCTTAGGCTACTTTTGATCACTTGTTATATGTTATGAGCTAAGCCTGCTTTTCAGTATGTGAATTTGATTAATACATGATGAAACTTGAAAATGTTCACCATCCAGTTTGGTCCTTAGCATGCATAGGATTGTGAAGTCCCTTGTTCTACTCTGTGTACGCTAAGCGACTATGGCTCATGCTTTGTTTACTTGACTGGTTAAGCACCTACGTGACCTTGTGACAATAATAGAATGACTCTTTTTATGGTCATTAAAATAAAAAAAACAAAAAAAATAAAGGGAAAGAAACAACTGAGTGCATAAAGGACTGACAAGTGCCTACGTGACCTTGTGGCAAAAGACCGAGCATAAGGGACTGGTGGGCCTTTGACAAGGCAAATGCATGAGATAGTCCCTTGGGGTGCATAGGTTAGAACCGGGTCGATTTCCAGCTTATGTTTGCTATGTGCTAAGCTTGATGGTGAACCTCTGTTTTTATGAAAATGCTTAAAACTGATCTAAAAATGCTTATGTATCATATTTCGTTTCACTTGATCAGTTCGAGCATTGGATTTGCCTTATGCTTGTTGCTATACACTTGCCATACTTGCTAGAGCATCTATGTACTCGGATTGCTATACTTTTAAAACTCTGTATTTTTGCATCTCTTTCATGGCATGTTTTGAGGGGGAGTTGCAGTCTCTTTTGCTTTGATCTTGATAAGTGCATTTGCCAACAAGGGGAAGAAATATCTACAAATCCAGAGAGTTCATTTGTGAGGATGCATTTGTCAAGGGGGAGTTGCACTCCGAGTGGGGAAGTTGCACTCCGAGTGGTTTTGAATTGCTTTTGCTAGATGTGTTGAGCCGTTGCCTCTTCTTGAGGGTCTAGTCGTTTTTCAGGTATTCTGTGCTATGCTAGTGGTGTTGAGCCATTTGCCTCTTCTTGAGGGCTAGCTTTGGTTTTCTTGGTCGCGTCGAGCCGTTGCCCATGTCTTTGGAGACCAAGTTGTGATCTTGCTTTGCTCGTTACAAATGACCCGTTTTCTGCTTCTCTTTGGCTCCTGGTCATTTGGATGAGTTGTCTCTGGTTTGTGTTGGTGTTGACAATGCACTCATCAAGGGGGAGATTGAGGACACATGGTTTTTACCATAACCATAGTGTGGATTTTTGTGATGAGTGATTGTCAACGTGCCAACACAATGGCGTGTGTGCGTGTGTTTCTGCTAACCGATGGCACGCGGTTCGTGTCAAAGAATGGTGTCTCTTGGCTTGTGTTGTTTGCAGGTGTCGAGCTCGGAGACGGTGGTCGACGGTTGGTGAAGATCAAGTAGGGCGTGCCGTGCTGACGGACCGGGTGCGGTAAAGGGCGGACGTGAGGCTTGGATCGAGGGACCTGAGAACCGGACGGCCAGCCGTGGAGACTGACAGCTGGGACATCGACGAGCGCAAGTGTACACGGCGGGGGATGCGTACGGGCTACGCTACTCGCGGAGGGTTTGGTGGTTTCGCCTCAAAACCATCGATGGCGGGTTTTCCTGGTTTGCGCCTCAAAACTAGGGTGGTCCAGCGTGGATGGACAGCACGTGGCGGCATCGGGGATATTGCTTGGAAGCAAGGCTACCGGTGAGGAGGCGCGGTGGCCGTCGGATCAAGAGAAGCCTGAGTTGGACGCTTATGCCCCTAGCTAAGTGGTTTGGCTCTTCATTTATCCAAGGGCAAAGAAGGAATGTAAAATAGGCTTGCCCCTATAAATAAAGGATGAGGGTCTCCCTTCCCCCTTACCTCTTCCATTTCCATTTTTTCCTTTAGGTTTTTCCCTTCGTCTAGTTGCTGTGTGAGAGAGAGGTCTGTAAATCTTCGATTTGTACTCGAACCAGTGTGTGTGGCAAGCAGAGCGCCTAGACTCTGCTGTTTCCTCCGGGATTAATCATGCGTCTGTGATTCTTGAGATGAATTTGTGGCTTTCACAGTTGAAGTGATCTTGGACAGTTCGCAGGTGTATATAGCGGACAGTTCGAGCTCTGAGCTTCTGTGCTTTTCCTGAGCTCCCTTTTGCCTGTTCCGAGATTCGGCACTTTTATCTGTGAATTTATGCACTGTGTTCTTGTTTTTTCCCCTTTGTGCTTTTAGTTGGAATCTGTGATTTTTGGTTGCTCTTATGTTCAGCGCGTGGGGGTTGGTCTTCTGGTTTCCTTCTATTTGCTGAGTCCAGGCGAAAGGGAAGAGGCTGTCCCTGCAGCAGTGCTACCATGCCGACGCAGCGTCGAGCAAGCTCCTCAAGAGCAGCACTTGCTAGAGACTCGCTCACAGCTCTCTGTTCTTCAGCACTGGGAACTCAGTGCAGGCAGTAGGTCTGGCTTCTCCTTTCTTGCGTAGTTTCGTTTTGAATCTCGGGTGAGTCAGATCTCGGCCAGTTCGGTCTGTAGCCCTGAATCGTTAATCTGCATCCTGTTGTGCCTTGCCTTCTTGCCATTTCTGTTGTCGCGTGCAGGGGCCATCCGCTAGCCTCCAGATCGAGGAAGTAGCCGCCGGCCAGCTTTTCTCTTGGTACAGCGTCGTTCGTGCCCTGTCAGACCAAATTTGTGTTCGTTCTCTGAATCTCGGTGAGTGGACCTGGTAGTACTTCACATCTCTCTCTGATTCTTTGTATTTGATTTGGCCGGCTCATCAGTCTAGACTTGTCAGAGGGAGCACCTGTATGTGCGTGTGCTGTTTTTGAATGGACAAAAGTAATTAGCTTGCTACCTTAATTTATCTAAAACTTTATTCATTGGAATATTAGTTTACAACCTTTTGGCACTCACGGTGTGCAAGATTGCTGCCTGTTCTTGTGTATTGCTTGTGGGGTGCAGTCCCTCCGCTCGATTGGATTTTGGAGCCTTCGTGCCCAGTAAAAGATTGTTGCAGGTTGGGGTTGTTGAGAGAGTCCAGAGAAGACTCTGCTCTTGTGTATTTGGACAGAAAGCAAGTATCTTGTTCACGTGATTTACTAAATCATTCATAGACTATTTATGCTAGTATTCACGATGAGCAAGATTGCTACTCCAAGTGATCGTTGAATTCTTATTCAGTTTGGCTGAGATAGATGAACAATTTCCTGGTGATTTTCTGCAGAATTTTCACTAGCTCTGATTTCTAGTTTTGCGCGTTGTTTCGTCGTTTGTGCTCCGATTCGCATTCCGCTTGTTGTGTTGGGTTTCTAACACCCTAAAGATTTTATCTAGGTACTCACGCCACCGGTTGGCACGAGTATTTTAGATTTGGAGAATTTATGTGTTTGGCGGTGTATTTGGGACAATAGCCTAAATATTTCGAAAGAAATTTAAAGTCTCCCATTCAAACCCCCCCCCCCCCCCTCTGGTCGCCGTTTCCGGTCCTTCACTCGGACGTCTAGCAAACAACGCATGCAAACGTAAGATTTGTATTCTACTAAAATACTCACTCCATTCCAATTTCTAAATTATAAGACGTATGACTTATGCGTATTCAAGAAGAAAATTATAAGACGTTTTTTTTTAGTAACGAAAATTATAAGACGTTATGCACTTAGGCAATTATATGTGTAAAAGAGGACAAACGTCAAAGTACACAACTACATACACACCGTGACTTCAATGGGTATAGTGGTGTCGACGCGGTGTTGGTAGTAGAGATCGATGCAGTTGACGCCGAGCCGCCGGAGGCTGCCCTCGCACGCCGCCCGCACGTATGCCGGGTCGCCATGGACCTCCATCTTGCCGTCGACATTATACGAGCAGGCGAATTTGGTGGCCAGCTGCACCGTCTCCCTCACCCCGGCGGCGCTGCCGGCCTGCAGCGCCTTGCCCAGGAGGAGCTCATTGGTGTGTGGCCCGTAGAAGTCGGAGGTGTCGAGGAAGGTGACGCCGGCGGCGGCGGTGTAGTGGATGAGCTTCACCATGTCCGCCTCCGGCTTGGGTGGGCCGTAGGCGAAGGACATGCCCATGCAGCCGAGGCCCAGCGCCGAGACCTCGAGCCCCTGTGACCCCAGCTTCATGCGCGGCACCACCACCGACGACGCTACCGAATCTGGAGGAGCCATGGCGACAGAGATGGTATGATTCTTCTGCTCTCTCTACTGCTTGAGTTGCCGCTGTAGTGCGCTATGTTTGTTTAGACTTGCTTCGATCAAAATGTTCGGTGGCACAAAGCTTGTTCGTCCCAGAATTTATACTGCTGAGTGCAAAGCTAGTGCGCTGGTTGGGAGGACATCTTGAAGATGAAACGACGACAGATTGGAGAATAGATAGCCCAGCGTCTACTGCTACAAAGTTAACATTTACCGCCCGGCCATGATTGCCGGTTCTTATGAAGCGGATAGTGATAGATTACTATTGCCGGTCATGCCAACATTGATAGGTAGACTATCACTGTCGCTTCGTGGTTCAACCGACATTAATAGACAAGGTGCAATCATTTTTTGATAGAGTTTAAATAGATCTAAAATTTTATACCAAAAAATTAGAGTTTAATAAACAAATATAAAACCTTATAGTTGACACTTTTTAATTTGAGATGGTTTAAAAGTCCAAATATTTCTCTTTTAATAAAATATGGGTGAATGGTCCGAACGCGAAAAAAAGTTCAAATATTCAATGTAAATTCTCGGACCAGATTTGGCATGATTAATAATGTGAAAATGAGATAGAGTCAACATGAAATTGTAGTGCTCGATGAGATTTACAACTTTATAGTTAACAACTTTTCATTTTGGATTGTTTTAAGCACCAAATATACAATATTGTAGTTAAAATAAATAGCATTAGCTCTATAGTCCCATGTGTCAAGTAGCCCAATTGGTATGTATGCACAAGAAAACATAAGTAATGAGATTGTGAGTTTGAATCTTAAAAACACTTGCTTTCTTTTTATCTCCTATAACTACAGGTCGGAGAATAATGCATCAACTCCTTTTTTTTTTTTTTGTGGTGATCTGTCGATGGACTCCTACTCCCAACCACTTACCTATAACTCTTATAAAGCAAATCCATCTATTTCTCTTGACATGTATAGTGTCCACTTAAGCAATCCACTATCATTTGCCACTAGCAGTTTCTCTTAACATGCAAGGTATCAACCTGATCACTCCACTAGCACAAGAATTATGATATCTACATCGATGAGACACATCATCTAGAATGGATACAATCTCCTGGATTATGATAATAAATCTATACATATATTGTATCATGTTTGCATTACCAACACTATACATTAGTTGTTAACATTCTAACCCATTTATATTATCCTTCATCCTTGTGACAACACGCGGGGAATCCTCCTAGTTAGACATGTTGTTGGGGAGTGATCACCAGAGTCGCGGAGCTATTGCCTAGCTCGGGTCGCAAAAAATCCTCGTGTCCACAACTAACTGAACTTGAGCAATGATGATGGCTCTTTGTAGGATCGAGGACAATGACTTGAGCCGAAGGAGGAGGTCACCCTGACCTTCGCCATCGTTGGTGCGAGCTCCGTAGGGTGGCGACTGCCCTAGCACAGGATCCTGACCTCCACGATCGGCAATCGCGAGGAGAAGATCGCCCTGACCTCCACCATCGACGATCTCCAAGATAAGATCGTCCCGACCTCCACCGTTGGTGATCGCGAGGAGAAGATCGCCCTGACCTCGACCATCAATGATCGCCAGGAGAAGATTGCCTTGACCTCCACTATTGGTGATTGCGAGGAGAAGATCGCCCGACCTCCACTGTCGGTGATCGCAAGGAGAAGATCACCCCGACCTCCACCAGCGGGCAAAGTACTAGGGTCGCGGGGTCGAGCTCTACGATCTGGTTGAGAGCATAGCCGCCAAGGGACCGATGGGCCTCAGGAGGGCCCAAATGGGTCAAGGCCCATCGATAAGGACAACGCAGAACGGGAGGAGACGAAGATACCCTGGGGGAGAAAGCTTGAGGATAGGATATTCACGGATTATTTCCTTGCAAGCCAGGGGCAAAGTTGTAATCACGACTCCTACTATACGAATCACTATAAAAGGGAGACCCCTTAGCATTGTGGGAAGAAGAGACCCAGAGGCAGGAGAAATCCTAATTGTCTCTGGGCCCACCTTTGTAACCCGCTCGATGCATTTAATTAAGTGTCTTTAGTTCTTCTGATTGATTAGCTCTTTGGTCATTTGGACCTCCTCTATCCAACGGTTGTGTTGTGAAAGTTCCTCGAAATCTTGTTACAACACATGTATATGTGTTATCTTTACATTGATGATGTAACTCGCATAAAACATTTCTGGCTATCTACAGATGGATTCCTCGAGCGGCATAAATTTAGCCGTTTTTATAAATCTTTTCCTAGAAAATCTAAAAATAAAAATAGTTTAAAACAGAAAAAAAGGTAATTCAAGGAGGCCCCATTGAACAGCCACACAATCATGCGTCACAAATCATGTGAAACTCTGCGCGTCACTATTGTTGTACATTGTTCTAAACAACATGCTAAGACATTTCGAGATCTCCCTTGTCAAATAGCTAAATAGCAGTTAAGTTTAAAAAACAACAAAAGAACTCTTTAATCTGCAGAACCCTCATCCACTACTATACAGACATGATTATAGAGACAATTATAAATGCTCTGCAGTGGCGGCTAGGCTAGCCACCTCTACTCCACTACTAGAAATAAATCAATGATTTAGTGAGACAATTGTCTAGTGATCTCTACAAGTAGAATTTCTAGAGGTGGCTAGCAACAACAACCGACTCTACTAATCAATTTCTAGAGGAAGTTGCAAGTCTAGGTAGTCGCCTCTACAAACTGTTTCCCAACAATAATAAAAACTGAAAATCATGCCAAAAATAGTAAATGATTTTTAATCCGAGCATGCCCTACCAGGCTATGGCGTACGATTGCACGTCACAAGTCACGAGATACTCCGTGTGTCACTATTACTATAGTGTGGCTCCTACTAAATTGCAAATTAAAGAAAGATAACACATGTAAGTAATGGCCAATAGGTCCCCATTGAATGACTTTATATGCTGAAAACTTGATCGAATCATAGTTTACAGTCCTGATAATCAATTTTAATTAGCAACATGGTGTTAGTATGCAGCACCATCTAGCTGTCCAGAAGAGGTCACATCCACTACTACGGCCACAATTTATAGAGGTAGTTGTACATATGCTCTCAAGAGGTGGTTGGGCTAGCCACCTCTACTATTCCATTGCTAAAAATTAGCAATTTGAAGAGGCGATTGTGCCAAATGGTTCCTACAAATAGTTGTGCAAACATTAACCATTCCATCCATAAGTCACTTGTGTCGATATGAGATATACATTTCACTCGTATTCACTTTACCCGGTTTTAAAATGAGTATTTGGAATCCTAAAAAAATTCAATTGAAAAAGGTTTCAACTACAAAGTCATTGATATTGTCAAGTACTACAACTTTCACTATACCACAGCCAATCTATAGCGTCCAACAACGGTCGCTATAACTTATTATTAGCGGCCGACTATCGGTCGCTATAACCTTGTACAGAGCATCGGACGCTATTTTCCCTTGTATGGACAGAAGATCAGTCGCTATATATATTTAGCCTTTTACGTCACTCTATTGGTCGCTATAAATGAATCTTAGAATCCAACAATCGGTCGCTATAGCCTATTTTCATCTTTGTCGCGCTGAGCCCAGCCCACTCCCGCGCACAATATTTTCTAGGCCCACTAGTCAGGGTTTCAACAAAAACCCTATCTCACAGACTCAACTCTATCCATTCCCCAGCAGCCGCCATCCACCCAAATTCCCCAATCTCACGGACTCAACTCCACAGCTACCTATTTCAAAAAAAAAAAAAAAAAAAAAAAAAAAAAAAAAAAAAAAAAAAAAAAAAAAAAAAAAAAAAAAAAAAAAAAAAACCTCCACAGCTACCGCAGCACTGCTCGTGGGGATCCCTGCCGTGACCACCGTCCCCGCCGTCGAGGCTGCCGTCCCCGCCGTAGAGGCTGCCGTTCCGCGGCGCTGCAGCTGCCATCCGTGGTGCTGCGGCCGCCGTCCCCAGCACTGCTCGTGGGCATCCCTGCCGTGACCGCCATCCCCGCCGTCGAGGCTGCTGTTCCGCGGCGCTGCAGCCTCCATCCGTGGTGCTGCGGCCGCCGTCCCCAGCACTGCTCGCCCAGGCCGCTGCCGCCATCATCCCCACCCGGTTGTCGCATACGCCGTTCCCTGTCCCGCTGTCGTCGTACAGCAGCGTACACGAGCATGTACGTACTCGTTCTCTTCCTTTCAATCCCCATTAGCTGTTCCCTTCCCTCCATTGCTGAGTACGTATAGGAGGGGCAGATCCATATAGGACCCTATGTAGTACCCAGCCACCACAGGACACCCACGCTGCTAGATGGTGGATGGGCGGCCGGCTGCCTCCAATTACGAATTTTGTTCCCTGTGTGACCTTATCTACATCGGATGCATGTCGAGGTGCAGATACAGAACTAGATAAACACACTTCGAAGATTTGTTGCCATGTACTTGGATCTGTTGTGCTTGATGTTCAGGTTCTGAACTATCAGTGATCTCAGGTGCTGCAAGTAGCAGGAAGTAATGTCTGAAGCACTAATAAATCTGAAACACAAGGAGATAGCAGTGCCACCGTGTGTCCCTTCTCCCCGTGTCCTTGCCCCTTCCATTGCCTGTTCCCTACCTCGTCATTACTCATACTGCTTGCTGTGCTATGTGATTTTGATTTGGTCAGCATTCCTTTATTCTGGTATATGGTCAGTATCCCTACCTTCATTATTTCAAATGGATCGGCTATAGTATCTTGCTAATCAGAACATCTTTTATTTTTACCTATTTGCTTGATGAAGTAAGCATGTATACTATTTTGTGTGCCAATATTCTCTGAACTTTTTGGTATATACCAGCCAAGTCTGATGTCATCATATTGTTATTGCAGCTACTCCACGTGTAGTTGGATACCTTGGGAAGGCATCTGAATGTGCTCTTGGCAGCAGCTCTCCTTGTTTCTATCGGTGAGCAGCAGCATGTGTCCTCAGCATGTGTAGTCATCTTCATCTATATTTTTATCTATACAATTCTTATTATTAACCTTATCATGTGTGCACTGTGTTTTTTCATATTCAGGTGGGAGGGAGGCCTTCTTGGAGGTGTGCATGATGTTGGATGGTCACTAGGAAGCCAACATATGACATTTTGCTTTTGATAAGACAGAGATGAGGCATTTTGAAATGAATCATATTAGATTGTGCAACCAAACATATGACTTGTGCCTGCCATTCAACCTAGCTAGGTTGTATGTGACAAAATCTTAGTTAGATGTACTTGATCTAATGCTAAATGTTGGCTTTAATGAAACTTGAGATATTATTATCGAATGATGTGGTTGATGAGTGCTATGGGCAATAATGGATGTATGTGGTTGATGGATAATGTGGCAGGTTTTGTATGTTTGAAATCTGGTTATTACAAAATTATTATTTAATAATTGTGCATAATGGCTGATTATTGGTCGCTATAATCTTTTATACCCTCAAATCATCGGTCGCTAAAACATGCGACAGATCATCGGTCGCTATAGATTTTGCGTCCAGCTATCAGTCGCTATAGACCCCATCGGTCGCTATAAACTTATAGCGACGCCACTTACGGTGACTTATACATCGGTCGCTATAGCGGCTTATAGCGACCCTTTTTCTGACGCTACAGATTGGCTGTGGTATAGTGTTTAGTTTTGTTGGTATTGTCTCCATAATTCTGATGTCATTGGAAAATTTAAAATTTTAAATGTGAGAAATTCAAACATACTACTCCACCGATAAATTATTTAAACGAAAAGTTATCAACTATAAAGTTGTTTAATTCTTCAAGATCTACAAGTTTGGTTTTTGTCATTTCTCAATTAGAATCATTTGAAAATTACTTACTATGCTACAATTATTATTTTTAGAGACGGTTCTAGATCTATCCACCTCTACAAAAATCGATTTTTAGAGACAGCTCTAGATCGAGCCGAGGCAACTGAAAATTAAATGTCAATTGTCCACACAAATGCATTTATAGAGGCGGCTCTAGATTGTATTGCCTTTATTTAAGAAAGAAGGTTGTTGACGCTCAAAAATGGCAAAGGAAGGTCAACGCATTGACGAAAGGTGAGACGAGCGACTCCGGCACGGGAGACAGGCGCCGGATGGGCAACAGGGTAGCGCCGGACGCGTCCGGAACGCGCCGGACGCTACCCAGAGCGGCCCGCGGGCGGCCCTGGCGCCGGATGCTCCAGGCCGAGCGCTGGACGCGGCTCGGGCGCGCCACGCGTGGGCCAACGCGTCGGACACGGACGCCAGGCTCGTCCGGCGCGCGCCGGACGCTACTCAGAGCCGTCCGCGAGCGCGGCAGCGCCGGACGTGCATCCGTGGCGCCGGACGCGTCCGGCCCATATCAGGAAAAACCGACTCGGTTACGAGTCACATTTTTGGTAATTTTGCTCGTGGAAAACTTGATGTACGAGTTTTGGAGATGTTTCCTACTGGGATAAGACCACCCCCTCTATATATATGAGAGGATCACGGCCAATTGATCCCATCCAATCAATCGAACACAAACACAACACGATCGACATTGATCTATCTACCTTCTTCTACCTCTAGCTCTAATTCTCTCTTCAACCCATATACTTGTTGTCTGGCGTCTCTCTCCGCAAGTTTCCCGGCAATCCTAGGCGCCATCCGCTGGTTCCTAGGAGATCCTCTACATGCCTCCTCCTGACGGGTCTTCCCGGAAGTGGTTCTAGGGTTTTCACGGATGTCGACGAGCTCCACACCAGCTAATCGATCTCTAGATCGGTCTTGCCAGTTACGCTACGTTACCGCTGCGTTGCAGGTCGCTTCGAGCTACCTCTAGGGCTTCCAAAGCCCACCTACCCGGTGTGTTGATCCGATCTGGCGGATTCCAGCGTCAACACACTTTTTGGTGACTCCGCTGGGGAAGGCAAAGCGTCAACTCCAGTTTCCATCTACCGACATGGGGAGCAGCCAAGATGGATCTTCGAGCAAGAGTGAAGATCGTACTGAGGTGAACCCCAAGAACATCATATGCCCTCAGAACATGGATGAGCTTCCAGATGAGCTCCACGGTAAGCTTCAAGGCAAGCTTGATGCCGTTTGCAAGGCTTTCTACGAAAGTTGCAGCAAGGGGCGCAAGGACAGGGTAAAGCAGAACCGGGAGCCTAACTACACTGAGGTGTTGGCTTCATCATCTTCTTCAAGGGACAAGGTAAGCTCCGACAAGCCCAAGTTTGATGATGGTCCGTAGCCTACTCATGCTGATTATGCTGCTATGCTAGATGGTCATAAAAAGATTGTAGATAATAATTTAGCTACTGCAGTAAATATGATCATGGCTAGGTTCGATAAGTTAGAAGGTAAGACAGCCGATTCGGATGAATCGGATGTTGAGGAAGTAGAGCAATATGAGTATGGCATGCCTCCTAACTTTTATGAGAATCAAGCCCTTTATGCAAAAGCAAACAAGAGCAAATCAGTCTTCAAAACACAAAAAACAAGTAAGACCAATTCTGCTAAACCTAAGCCTATGGTTACCTTTGCTGAAAATTTGGGTCGTTCTACACGAACTGAATCCCGGCACACAAGTAGGTCTTCGACGGGAAACGCAATACTACCAGACCCACCGAAGTCACCTAGTGCTATCCCTCAATAAAGTAGCTCTAGAGCAGCCCCTTCTACCAATTATGCGGACACGTTTAATCGGTTTAAGGAAGATTTATCTAAGTCTCCTGAGGAAACTCTAGGTGTGTCGCTTAGGCCTAGCAAAACAACCTACCACAAACCATACCCTGCTCATTTTGATTTCTTGAAAGCTCCGGAGGGTTGGAAAGTATCGGAGTTTCAGAAGTTTAGTGGTAGTGATAACAAAACCTCCATGGAGCATGTGAGCATGTTTTTAGCTCAACTAGGAGAAGCATGTGCCTTTGATTACATAAAAGTTCACTATTTTCCTTTATCTCTTACTGGCACTGCTTTTGCTTGGTTTACTTCATTGCCTGCATGCACTATTGGTTCTTAGGCTCAATTAGAAGAGAAATTTCATAATCACTTTTATACTGGAGTCCAAGAAACTAGATTGTCACATCTTACATCGGTTCATCAAGGGCGTGATGAGCTCGTCCTTGATTTCTTTAAGAGATGTAGAGAGATTAAGAACCGATGCTTTCAATTAATGATCTCTAAAAGAGATTTGGTTGATCTTTGCTTTAATGGTTTACATTCTAGGCTTCGTGAGAAACTTGAGAATGTGTAATTTAATAATTTCAACCACCTCGTCGAGAAGGATGTTTATTGGGAATCGCGCCTTAAAGAGTCTCGCGAGTCATATAAAACTCATCGTTCGAACACCCATACTTTTGATGTTGTTTCAGATTGTTCGGATGATGATAGCCATGAGTGCAATGCCGCTGAAATTAGATGGCTAGCGGAGAATAAACATGTCTCTTGTCCTTCTCTCAAGCCGATTCAAAAGAATCGGAATGAGGAAGTTAAATTTACTTTTGATACTTCTAAATGTGACCGCATTTTTGATGAATTGCTTAAAATCGAACACATTAGAATTAATTATACTATGCTTTCTGCAGATAAGATTAAGAGAAAAGCTTATTGCAAATATCATAATTCTTATTCTCATGCCACTAATGATTGCAACTTCTTTCGTCGACAGATACAATTGGCAATTAATGAGGGACGATTAAGTCTTGCAGACATGAAGATTAAGAGGAACCCCTTCCCCACCAACACCATTGAGGCGGGGGCTCCGGCCATCTTGATTCGTCCTAACCAAGCCAATGGAGCTAAAGGCAAGAATGTCATCATCGGCGAACCACATCCTGCACTGAATGTCCAAAAGAATTTGGGGTGACAAGTGGTGTTGAAGAAGGATCAAGAGGGCAAGAACAAGCTCATAATCACCGCTGGATCAGCGGAGTGTTGACGGTCGTTAAGTATCAATTTCATACCGTCAACGCAGCAAGAGAAAGGACTAATTTGAGTTCACTTGTTAGATATAGGGGTTACACTGACAGAATTCCACGAGTTTTGGTGATTGTCTATTTCTACAGGGGGTTATCAGAAAAAGAACCAAAGGAGGCCCACATGTCATGATTACATAGAGATAAAGACCGAACGGGTAAAATTGTATAATCTAGAAGACTCCGAAGGCAACACACGAAAGCGGGGGCCCACTGGCGGGCGGCCAATCGGCCGCCCAAGGGGGAGTCGGCCGACTCCCCACCCTGAGCCCAATTACGTTGAGTCTCGCGGATCCTGCCTCCACCGCCTTTGAGGATGAATAATTATCGTCCATTTAGGTCGGTTTGATCCGAGGGCTGTGGTTCATCCTAGGGGGCTATATATTCAGAGCCCCTGGCCCCTGGGTAAAACCCTAATTCATTAGAATTCATTCTCTCTTCATTCATCTGAGAGGATTCAGAGAAGCCAGAGCCACCATCTCAATTAGAGCTCCATAGTTTAGTAGCATAGCTACATAGGAATAGATCTAGAGGGAATCAAGCCTAGCTTGGAGTCCGGATCTGTCAGAGTTCTTGGTAATTCCCCTTTACATTCTTGTAATATTCATCATTGTTCGTGATACTATGAGTAGTACTTTATTCTATTCTATTATATCGACTTGACTTTGCTCTATTTGATTATGTTCTCAATTATATTGTTCTTAGTTTACTTTGATTATATGTTTAGCATAGTTGGACTAGAATTATGTTTATGCATAGGATCGTATAGCGCTTGCTCATTAGATCGATGGGTGAGTGGTAAATATTGTGTAGGCGTGGTGCCTAGACCGTATTTATCTGCGATTGCACCCTATATTCCGGATCGTGAGGTAGATCGCGGGAGTGAGTCTGTTGAGTCCTTTGTAGCCCTTCTCCCGAGTATAGGTCTAGCAGAACAAACCTATTACATTGAAGTCATTGCTATGTCTCTTGTCTTCTCCGGTAATATCACTATGCATAGATGTAACCTTTTCCGCCATGATTGCTAGATGTTCTTGCACTAATCATTGTATGCTTTGACTTTGTAGTTAGAATAACATAGGATTACACCTTAGATCGTCCTAGTCCATGCTAGTGTTATAAGCTTAGAGTGCTAAGTTGAGATGGCTTATTACTATTATTTTATGTGGCTAAATGCTCTCATTTATCTTATGTCATTTATCATTCATTCATTTATCATTCATTCCTATGTTTTATGTGACACTTACCTCCCGCTAATTTCTATAGGCCGCTATTTAAAACATGGCTTACCCTGTATGAGATGATCGATATAGACAAGGTTAAGCTCTCCATTATCGCATGTGCATTGCTCATCACTCATTATCCAGTGCATTCCCTTCCCAGTGGTAAAATTATAAATAACGATACCTGGATTACTCCTGGTTAAAATGCTACGATGATATATTCGTGCGCTTGTGGAACCCTCTTTATTTCGGTTGCACTTAATAGACATCAACAAGCATTTTGGCGCCGTTGTCGGGGAAGGTTGAAAGCCAATGGATAATGAGCAGCATTGCACTACATAATGAGATTGAGCACTTGTCACCATTCTCTACTCATACAAAGCCTTACCCTTGTCTTTCGTCTATTTTATATCTTATGCGGGGTAATGTATGAAAAAGACAATTCTTCCCGATAATTATATTGACGATCCAGAAGCTTTATTCAGGAAGGCCAGAAGCAGGTTGAAGAAGACCAATCAATCATCATCATCCACTCAACTTGGAAGTTTGTCGGAAACAGAGAGTCGACCTTTCGTTCGAGACTTGACACCAGCGTTTGAAGCCATGGCGAATAAGTCACTCCGCGAGTTCTCAGCTCCCACTACGGACAACATTCGTACTGGACCAGCTGCGGACATCGAGGGAGCTTTTGAGCTCAAGCCTGCGCTGATCAACATGGTGCAAGCAAGCCAGTTCTGTGGGAAGGCCCATGAAGATGCTAGTGCTCATCTCCAACACTTCCTGGAGATTTGTAGCACATTCACTATCAAGGATGTCCCCAGAGATGCTATACTACTTCGCCTCTTCCCATTCTCACTCTTGGGGAGAGCGAAGCAGTGGTTCTACGCCAATAAGGAGAAGAATACTACATGGGCATTATGTTCCACTAATTTCTTGGCGAAGTTCTTTCCCATGGGCAAGACAAATGCTCTTCGTGGGAAGATATCAAGCTTTCAGCAACACCATGATGAGACTGTCCCGAAGCTTGGGAGCGCTTTCAAGATTACATCCTCGAGTGTCCTCATCATGGCATGGAGAATTGGCCGCTTATGCGGACATTCTACCATGGGCTCAAGAACAACACACGTGAGACGATGGATGCTGCGCCGGAGGTGCATTCTTATCACTCACTATTCCTCAAGCCACGGCTCTTGTGGAGAAGATGGCATCCAACCAAGGTTGGAGTGAAGAAAGAACTCATACCCGCAAGAGAGGAGGAGGAATGCACCAGCTGAAGGAGGTAGACATGTTGTCTCGCCAAAATGGATCTGCTAATGAAGAGGCTCGATGAGAGAGCCCCGAGAAGAAAGAAGTCATGCATATACATGATGCTCGCATGACATGTGAAGAGTGTGGAGAGGCGGGCACACAGTGCTAAGCGCCGTAGCCGAAGGAGGACGTGAACTACCTCAACAACAACAACAACAATAATTACTATCGTCCTCGCAGAATCAAGGTTGGAATCAGCAGCAGAGGCCTAACTACTCGGGCAATTATTCGAGGCAACTATCAAGGTAACAACTCCTCCTACAATAATTACAACCGGCCGCCTTTGAGAGAGTTAGTGCTTGAACCAAGGCAAGATGATGGACAATCTGTCCAAGAAGCGACATCAAATGACAAGGTCCTAGAGACACTCGAATGAGAATGGATGGCTTTTCCAATGCCATCAAGAGTCAGCTCGGCTTCAACAAGATACTTGAGTCGCAGGTACAACGGCTTGTTAACCTTGCTCCCTCCATCGGCCAAGGTAAAGCGGCGGGACAACCCGAAGAGCTCGAGACTGCAAATCTTGTTGATATATTCAATGTAGAAGATAGCCGGAGTGATCCATCGAAGGGGTCATGGATAGACTCAACTCTGCCAATCAAGAAGGGCGATCCAGGGAGACCAGTCATTCCGATCTCCATTGGAAGTACTAACTTTAATGAGGCAATCTGTGACTTCGGTGCAAGCATCAACATCATGCCAAGAGTGATATATGAGAAGCTATTCAGATGCCCCTTAGCATACACAACCATGTGCTTACAGCTTGCAGATCAGTCACTACGTGTTCCTTTGGGAATACTTGAAGATATATGTGTACGAGTAGGCAACTCGTATGTTCCCAGACTTTGTGGTAGTGGATACGGGCGGTGATGAAAGGTCCCCTGTCATTTTGGGATGACCATTCTTGAACACCGCTTTGGAGCTATCATGTATGCCAACACCGCCAAGATCATCTTCAACATCAAGGGCAAGAGAGAAACCTTCTTCTTCAAGAACAGAGTCTTTGCAGTTCCCAAAGCACACCCTCATCAACAACGGTGAGAAGAAGAATCCAGCTAAGAAGAGCAAGAACAAAGATAAGAAGACCAAGAAGACGGAGACGGTGAGGATGGTCACCGGTCCACGGGGAGCATGACCACTTACTCGAGTCCCCACGTCGATCAAGAAGGATGACCCTGGTGTCCCAACCATTCAATGCTCCATCAACGAAGCTCTTTCAATAAAGGCATGCCGTGACACCGGATCGGGCGTCAACATTATGGCCAAGGTAACTTATGAGTATCTATATGGCACTATGCCTTTGGAGCCCACCTATGCACGGCTACAAATGGCAGATCGACATTCCGCTTCGTCGAAGGAGAAGTGAAGGATGTCCTCATCCGATAGATGACCATTATGTCCCTACCGACTTCCTAGTCATCGATATGGGAGATGACTACGATCCTCCAATCATCCTAGGAAGACCATTCCTGAACACCACCAAAGCTATCATCTATATTGGGACAGGAGAGATTCACTTCCACTTTCCCACTGAGAAGGTACGCCGCTACTTCAACAATAATTATATAATCACTGAAGAGCCCAAGAAGAACAGAGCAAGGAGAAGGCAGCTGTTGACACCTCTAACACCACTCACGCTAAGTTGTCATCCCTAGCATGGCGCCAGAAGTGTTGGTATAGAAACTACTCCTCTAATCAAGAAAAATATGGAATCCGCAAGCGAACAGATAATACACCATCGTAGCATTTTACCAGGAAGTATTCCAGGTATCGTTATTTGTATTTAGCTCAAAGGAAAGAACTACAGACTTAAACAATGAGATGAACTTGCTAAACACGACTACTTATGAGTGATTGATTACACGTCACATACTTTGGCAGAGGGTAAACCATGATAAATAAGGGAATATAAAGTAATAAGCTCGGGGTATAAATCACACGAGATTAGATATAGACTACTCACAAAGGTAGGTTGACATCGATTAGCACAAGAAATAGAAATCCTATGTAGGTTCTAATCTACTAAGTCATTCATCTACTCCAACTCTACACTATCATATACAAGCACAAAAGACTCTTCATCTATGTATAAGGATCATTGCTATAACAAGCCAAGACATAGCGGGACTTACTACGCAACTTTGGTTCTCCGCTAGACCTACCAACGGGGATGGAATACAAAGGACTCAACGGAGGCTGTCACTTCCGCGATCTACCACACGACCCGGCCAATAGGGTGCATTTGCAGTAAACGGCATCTAAGCACCATGCTTACATGAAATCTACCACCTAACCCCCTCGGGAAGAGAGCTAAGCGCTTTGCAAACATATACATAAACTTATTACCAATCATAACCATATCAAATGTAGAACTAGAATAAACTTGGAACATAATAAATAGAAACATAATGATATTTAGAATAAAGTCACAAGAATAGATACAAGATAATACCAAATTCGATGATGAAGATCCGGAATTCCGAGCACAGCGCCCGATTCTTCCTCTATCTAGTCTAAACCTATGTAGAACTTGAAGATCTAGAGTAGCTATTCTAATTCTCGGTGGAGATCTCTCTCTAAACCCCGGCTTTGCCGATGGCTACCTCGAATAATGAATTCTAGAATGAATTAGGGTTTCGGCCAGGGCCGGGGGCTCGAATATATAGCCCCTAGGATGCACCACGGCCATCGGATCAAACCGACCTAAACGGACGATAATTATTGCTCCTCAAGGTCGGTGGAGGCGAGATCCGCGAGCCTCCACCGATTGGTGGAGGTGGCCGTCGGCCGACCCAAGGGGGAGTCGGCCGACTCACCCCTATGCCAGTGGGTCTCCGCTTCCGTGGTTCGCCTTCCGGAGTCTTCTAGAGTATACAATTTTACCCGTTCGGTCTTTCTCTCTATGTAATCATGACATGTGGGCCTCCTTGGATGTTTTCCCGATAATCCCCCGTGAAAACACATATTCACCAAAACTTGTGGAATACGTCGGTTTAAACCCTAAGTCTATGGTGGTGAACAGATTATACCCCTCTTTCTCTCTCTCGATTGACATATAAAATTGATCATTAACAACCGTCAACAAACTCTCCCAAGCTTACCCTTTGCTCGTCCCCGAGCAAATAGCTACGTAAGATGGATCGGGGAGTTGCTTTGCAATGCTTTCATGCTTAACAAACACACATGCTCTAAACAAGAATTCATCCCGAGACTAGAGTGAACTATCATAACTCCCAAACTTACTCATGTTTCTTTCAACCATGGGGCTTTTACCGCACTTGGGTCTTGAGTAGTTGAAAGACGAACAATTAAGTCAAGCACTGTTGTCTCATGCTCTGTTGTTCCACCTCTG
The DNA here is from genome assembly GCA_018135685.1 of Themeda triandra. Taxonomy (NCBI): domain Eukaryota; kingdom Viridiplantae; phylum Streptophyta; class Magnoliopsida; order Poales; family Poaceae; genus Themeda; species Themeda triandra. The sequence continues at coordinate 188,250 of JAENPR010000493.1, forward strand.
TTCTGGAGTTTTTACAAGATTTTCAATAAAACTCAGAGTTCCTTAATACAACCCTTTCAAGTCTCTCAATATATGGTATTTTTGGATCCTCTCTAAGGCTTTGAAAGGAGATATGCCTTTTCTCTTACTCTCAGAATATGTAGTATTTGTGGTCCAAGGCATTTCAAGATGAGCCTTCACTCTCTCTCTCTCACCCTACTCTAATAAAGGTTTATATGGAGCTCATAGGTGTGGAGAACTAATGCATTGGCATGATCGAACCATGGATCCGAAGGAACTCAACATACAACCAATCGGTGTGTGCATGTGTGGTTTTATATGTGGATGATATATAAAATAGAGAGAAATATTTGTGGGAGGAGAAGGGGTGCACAAAGGAATTATCAATGCTCCTTTATTTGGATGAAACTTGGAACTACTTCAACACTTGAATCTTCTTGGAATTTGAACTTGGAAACTTGACAAAGACTGGGCTCATAAATTTTTTCTTTATTTTCTCTTTTTCTCTTCTTTCTTTCTTTTTTTTAATACAATTCTTGCAGCCCAAAAAGGAATGAAATACTTCTTGAATGGAACACTTCTCAATCTTGACAACTTCACATTGGGAACAAATGGAACACTTGGAGCATTGATTTTGGATAAGTGGCTAGCGAAATGAACAGGGGAATATTTTTGGGTGTTCACTCTCGGTGTAAGAGTAGAACAATTTCAATGGATAATAATAGGCTTTTTGTGGTGCGTACTTCCGGGGTAGAAGTAGCAGGGGTGCATGTGAATGTGTGAAACCAGGATTTAGCGTATGATGAGTTCATAAGGATACAACACGGCCCGACAAAGACGAGCCCTAAACAAATGAGGAGGCTTCCTATTCTAATGATCAAGTTTGGCTGTGGTAGGAATTTTAACTCTGTTATATAAGGAGCTCATCATGAATCATTTATAATTTTCACAAACAAATCTCCAGAATTTAGTGGCACTTTGGAACACAATGAATAGCAGCTCAGACTATTATAATATCATGTCTGTCAACTACCTAGACTTAGTTTAAGCATATGCTCCCACAGATTTCAGGTGTAGAGTAAATCCGGTTGTCAAACAAGTGTATCCAAATCTTGGGAGAACTCAAATTTAAAGCTAGGTACTTGCAAAGAATTAGAGCAGAGCAACTATTCATCATTTCCATCACGCAATCCTCAAGTCTACACATTTTTATTCATAGCAAACTGAATTGAAAACAAACTTGCACACTCTTTTTAATTAGTTTTTTTATCTTAGGGCAAACTCAAAATGTAAACACACTTAAAGAAAGCAAACTTCTTAAAACAGCAAGCAAATTTTTATTGGGTTTTTCTAGTTTTTCTGATTTTTTTTTTCAATGCATAAAACAAACCAAAGAAAAATAAACAAACTGAAAACAAACAAACTGAAACAAAAGGAAAGATATACTTATCTTGATAATGTGGGTCCTCCCCCAAGCTAGCCTTGCGGCGGTGGTGGTGGATAGTGGATGTGCAACAGGTCCACCAAGCCATGCAAAGCATGGAAGCGGCTTCTTCCGGTTCTCTTGAATGGTGCCTAGTGTCTCGGGTGGTTCGGTTCCACCGGAGTGGTCATTCCACCTCGATCATGGCGATTGAGTGGCAGTGGTGTTGTCTTTGGAAGGTTACTTGTTCATCATAGTGCTTCTTGGGTGAAAATGAAACCGGTGGCATCGGAGTGGCGACGTGGCTCAAAGTCTTGGTGGGGTTCTTCTTCTTCATCGGTGGTACCAAAGGGGTCATAAGAGTATCTTGGTGGTTTGTGAGGGTCCCGGCTCGATGGTCCGGCTCGATGTTCCCGGGGTGTTGTATGGTGGGTAGTAACCATAGAATGGTTGATGTGGTTGGCTTTGTGGTGGGTACACCCATGAGTTTAGTGAGTGGTGCTGAGGTACATTCCACTCATTGAAACCGGCATGTCTTGGTTCTTCTGGGCGGTTTCGGCACCACGCCAAACCGGTTCACGATTTCTGTCACCCTCTCCGAGCGAACTCTTCGAGGTGCTCTCTCATTCATTGGTTCCGCCGCAACTCAACATGATAGTTTTGCACGTAATACAAAGCCGGTTCCGGGTTAGGTAACCGGATGTGACTTCACCATATTTTGCATAATAAACATTATTTACTTTCTTGTAAGTGACCTTGGCCAAAAGTGTAGAGGTCATAAAATTCTCTATGATGTTCAATGTACTCAAAAGTAGCTCCCTCTAATAACTTCAAGCTTGTGGCAATGCGAGTGATAAGCGAGCAAATGGCCACACTTCCTACTTTGTAACCGGGGACACTCATCCAATGATTCACTAGGAGATGGACAGAGACACTTTGTTTCTTGACAAGCCGCGTACAGCAAGAATCGCAAGTCGGCTACTCGATCTTGCTCTCGTCATAACGTGGGAAAAAGGTAGCTCCTATCCAACGGTGCAAAAATCTAAGCGTAGGATGCTCTATGATCGGTGCGGTGCGCTAAGTGGTACGGTGCTCTAGAAATCTTTGCTCCAAAACCTATGTGCATCAAAATCACCTAGTGCTGCATTTAAATCTATGAGGGCATCTTGAGGGAAACCTAGGAGGTCACTAAGGTTTCTCCAAGAGACAGAATATTCCGAGCAAACATTCTAAAATAAACTCCATTGTCCGTGTATCGAAGGGTGCTAAGGAATTCTATGGTCAAAAGCCTAATCCCCTTCTCGTGAGGTTTGCAAAGGAAGTCCAACCAACTAGTGGAAAAATTGTATCGAATTCTTGAGCCATACCTGTCTCTAGCAGAAGTGTCGGATCGATGACTGGCGTGTGGATGAAACGCTTGTTTTTGAGCTTCTTGTATACATCCTTTTCCTGGGCGGTTCTCAGGGCAAGGTCGGATGTTCTCATGAGAACTCTCTGAGATGCTGGTGGTGGTGCAGGTGCTTCTGGTGGTGGGTCGACACTCATGTCGGAACCAGCCACCGAGTTCTGGCGGGATGTACTTCTTGTCCTGATTTTCCTGAACGTTCCTGAGATCCCCTGCAAAACGCCCTTCATCCTGCAAGTATCTCAAAACAAACAAAAACAAACACTAGTGGAGAGAAGGATTAGCACAAGGTTAGTGGTTAGCGTCCGTCAGTCGGCGGTCCGGGGGGTTAGTCGTTCTTCATGACAAAAAGTTCTAAACTTCGGTCTTGATTTTGAGAACCTCCCCTTGATTTTAGATTTTCTTTATCCTATTTGGACAGCATCTCCACTAATTTTGTGATCATCTACTCAGCACTATCCCTTCCCTTCACTTGCTACTAAACTCTTTCTTACTCTCTCACTTCTACTCTCTTCCTACTCTTCTCCTCTTCTCTCTAACTTTCTCCAGGAAACACGAAGTCGAGAGCAGAAGGTTTGGCTAAAATTCTGGAATGTGGGTGGAGCAAGGAAGCCATGGGAGGAGGCCTATTTATAGAGGAGGAGGGGGAGAGTCGGCCAACCCAATGGTGGGGTTGGCCGCCCACCCTGTGGTGGCCAACATGGCTGCCACTTCACATGCTATTGCGTGATCTTTTGTCAATCCAGAAATTTTGGTCGGTTGAGTGGTTTTGGCGGTGGAAAAGAGAGGATAGTGGAGGTGAGTGGAAGTGGATGAAATTATGTGATTTGATGTATGTGAGGTGTAGTCTATGACATGTGGGACCCATGGTGAGGGACCCACCAAGCACTAAATGCCATGATAAAAATTATAAACAATGCAGAAATTTAAATGAAGGTAAACTAATTTAAATGCATAAAATGATAAATTTTTGTGCCACCACGATAAAATTTTTTTGACGGGTTGTCACACACCGTAAAATTATTTATGTGGGGCTGAGAAATTTTTATAATGCAATGCTAGAAATAAATATGCCTAAGAAAATTATAAGAGATGCAATTTAAAACGCGGATAAATACCGAGTTACCTTCCGGCGAGGATAAAGTCCTCCGAATTGGACCTTCCCGAGTTACCTTTCGGTGGTTGTACTGTTGAAAGGTTACAATGTCTAGAGGGGGGGGGGGGGTGAATAGCCTAATAAAAATTCTAGCAATAAAACTAGACAACCCAATTAGATAGAAGGCGGCAAATGTGCAAAGCAAGAACCCGACTACTCTATGCAAGCCGTCCTATCATGCAAGGCTACTCAATTTAATTGCACGCACAACAACAGCTACACGGTGATCAAGCTACACAAGGTCCTCCTAGCGGTAAGTAAAGAGGATGGAATTGGACCTTCCAACCAATATTTATGGGGAGCCGCAATCTCCACACAAGACAAGGATTCTAGCGAACTCCCGCAGGGAAGGATCAAAGAACCCCTCACAAGAACCCGGGTGGGAACAATCACCCGCCTCAACCAAGCTGCTCCAAACCGTCAACGGGAATCACCGAAGAGTAACAGCCCATCGAAGAACAAGTGCCTCTAGATGCAACTCTCAATGACTTGTCTTGCCACTCAAATCTCACAAGAGATGCTCAAGAATGAAAGAGATGAGTGGGAGAGTGTCTCTCTAGCTCAAAGGATGCACAAGTATGTGAAAATGGCCAAGAGAGCCTCCCCAAGCCGGCCAATGGTCTATTTATAGACCCCACAATGGTAGGTGCCCCCCGAGGCTGGAGCTCCGAACGCGCCCTCGCGCCGCCGCAGTCGACCGATTGAAGTTCAAAGTCGCCCATGTCACCAAGCGCCGGACGAAAGTTTACGAGTCGGCGTCCGTGCGTGTCCAGCGACCGTCGCACGAGAGACAGCCCGACGGTCTGGCGCCCGCCCGGCCACCTGCCGCCCGCGTCCGGCCGCGCGCCGGACGCGTCCGGCCCTGCGGCTGCGTCGGCGCCCGCGTCGGCGCCCGCGGTAACTTTCTCGTTTGATCTTCGATGTCACACCGTCGTCGATCCAATCACCAAACCACTTGTCCAAGGTGCTAACTCTACAGAGTAGATCAATTCTCAAGCACCGGAGTTAGCGTATCTTCTCAAGATCACGTCGACAAGTGTTAGCTCTCTAGTTAGCCTCTCATGCATCATGCAAAGTCACAACTAGAGGCACTTAGGACCGCGAATGAACCGAGGAAACCCCTCTTGATAGTCGGTTATCGATCCTAAATGTGATCACACTCTCTATAGTGTCTTGATCACCAAACCGGAAAGCCCTATCAAGTATACCTTTGCCTTGATCTCTTCCATTCATCACCGGAGCTTGATCACTTCACATGTCCACCATGTTCGTCACCGTGATCACCATGCTCCATCATCCATCGTCACGTTGCTATGTGTCTAACCACACTTAGAGCAAGGCATTAGCAACGTTTGTCATTAATTACCAAAACCAAACCGGAGCTTTCAACTTGATCTTCTTCTACTATCTTGCGGATTTGTTGAGCTCTTGTTTGCTCGAATTGCTCTTCTTGCCCATTTATAGTGAACTTGATTTCTCCCTTCCCGACATCAATGTGTGCATTGGCGGTGCTTAAGAAGGGTCTTCCAAGTATAAGTGACACCTTTGAGTCGGATGCATATCCGTACTACAAAGTCTACCGGCACGAAGAACTCTCTTATCTTGATCGGGATGTTTTCAGCAATGCCCAACGGATAACGGACCGATTGGTCGGCTAGTTGTAGACACATTGATGTTGGCTCAAGTGCAGTGTGGTTGAGCTTGTAGTAGACTGCTGCGGGCATCACACTGACACTTGCTCCAAGATCACAGAGTGCATTATTGAAATATTGATCTCCAATTGTGCAGTCAATAGTGGGACATCCTGGATCTTTCTTCTTTTTCGGTAGTTGGTTGAGGATGGCCGCACTACATTCTTCGGTTAGCTTGATCACTTCATTGGATGGCGGTGGTCTCTTCTTGTTAAGAATATCTCTTATGTACTTGGCATAAGTGGGGACTGTATGGCATCCACAGAGGTATATTGACATATAACTTTTGAATTACCTCCACAAACTTACCAAACTGCTCATCGTCTCGTTGTGGTCCTCTCTTCCTCCTAGGGAACGGTAGGTAGTTTGTATCTCGAAATTGTTGTCTTGCTTCCCGATCTTGTGTCTTGGCTTCGTATCGATTCTTGTGGTAATACTTCTAGCTCGGGTTGGAAGTCTTCTTCTTTTCGCCACTTGGTGGTAGCATGGTTGGCCTTTTTGCTCCTTTTGGATAGGGAGGATCTCGGTGGAACTCCCTCTTCTTGTAGTAATAGATCTCACCTCGCTCGGGGTTAGTGGCAACGAGCAAAGCAATGGCCAATTTTGCTAACCTTTCTTCTATCTTTTTATTGAACTCTAGTTGATCATTAATGGCGAGAGGAGAAACTATCCATTTTAATACTTAAGTTTTCCAAGATTTTGTTATTAGCGGCAAGCCTATCCTCCATAGATGAGTTGATCTTGGACTGTTGTAGAACCAACTCTCTCAAAGTAGGTTGCTTTGCATAATTTGACTGATCGAGTACCTTGATTAATGGATGGTTGCACCCAATGTGGAACCTTTCTCACGATGGGACTTGAATTCCGCTTATATGTTGCTTCAATTGCTCTTTGATCTTCCTTGTACTTGGCCCTCGGTCAAGCCGGTGGAGTAAGGCATCCATCTTGGTTGATAATGCATTCACTTCTTCTATTGCTTCTTCACTCTGGTGACAATCTTGAATGTTGTCTTGGGACCAGCTTTGATTATCTGCTATCTTCTCCATGAGTCTTTTAGCTCTCCCAAGAGTGAGTGATAAGAATGATCCTTCAGCAGTTGCATCTAGGTGCTCACGCGTCTTCGGAGTTAATCCGTGATAGAACCCTTGCATGAGTAACCATTCCTCCATTCCATGATGGGGACAATCTTGAATGTATCCTTGCAAACGCTCCCATGCTTCTGACATGGTCTCCGTCTTCTGCTGTTGGAAATTGGTAATCTTTCCTCTTAAGGCATTGGTTTTGCCTATTGGGAAGAATTTTGCTAGAAAGGCCTTGGAACACTTCGCCCATGTATTGATATCTTCTTTATTTGCATAAAACCACTGCTTCGCTCTTCCCACTAGTGAGAATGGAAAGAGGCGAAGAAGTATGAGGTCTTCTTTAACTCCATCTATGGCGATGGTGTTTCCAATCTCCATGAAGTCTTGTAGATGTGTACTTGCATCTTCATGTACCTTTCCACTGAATTGGATAGCTTGCACCATGTTGATGAGACTTGGCTTGAGCTCAAACTCCATATTATTGTGTATTCTTTGGACCAGTGCGGATGTTCTCTATTGTTGGAGCAAAGAACTCCAGTAGGGTATTCTCACCATCTTGATTGGTGACGAGCTTCCTTCTTGATTGAACCGACTACGATGATCGAGAGTTTTGAATGAATCGATTCAATCCGCTAATACCCCGTATAAAATATAGACAAAGAAAAACAACGGGGGTGAACCGCCAAAGTAGAGGTGACTAGTGACAATCACTCATTTTCTAAGTATCTCGCTTAAGCAATTTTTCTCTAAAAGTTTATTCCGAGTCCCCGACAACGGCGCCAAAAATGCTTGTTGACACCTCTAACACCACTCACGCTAAGTTGTCATCCCTAGCATGCGCCCGAAGTGTTGGTATAGAAACTGCTCCTCTAATCAAGAAAAATATGGGATCCGCAAGCGAACAGATAATACACCATCGTAGCATTTTACCAGGAAGTATTCCAGGTATCGTTATTTGTATTTAGCTCAAAGGAAAGAACTACGGACTTAAACAATGAGATGAACTTGCTAAACACGACTACTTATGAGTGATTGATTACACAGTCACATACTTTGGCAGAGGGGTAAACCATGATAAATAAGGGAATATAAAGTAATAAGCTCAGGGTATAAATCACACAGAGATTAGATATAGACTACTCACAAAGGTAGGTTGACATCTGATTAGCACAAGAAATAGAAATCCTATGTAGGTTCTAATCTACTAAGTCATTCATCTACTCCAACTCTACACTATCATATACAAGCACAAAAGACTCTTCATCTATGTATAAGGATCATTGCTATAACAAGCCAAGACATAGCGGGACTTACTACGCAACTTTGGTTCCGCTAGACCTACCAACGGGGATGGAATACAAAGGACTCAACGGAACCTGTCACTTCCGATCTACCACACGACCCGGCCAATAGGGTGCATTTGCGGGTAAACGGCATCTAAGCACCATGCTTACATGAAATCTACCACCTAACCCCCGGGAAGAGAGCTAAGCGCTTTGCAAACATATACATAAACTTATTACCAATCATAACCATATCAAATGTAGAACTAGAATAAACTAGGAACATAATAAATAGAAACATAATGATATTTAGAATAAAGTCACAAGAATAGATACAAGATAATACCAAATTCGATGATGAAGATCCAGAATTCCGAGCACGAGCGCCCGATTCTTCCTCTATCTAGTCTAAACCTATGTAGAACTTGAAGATCTAGAGTAGCTATTCTAATTCTCGGTGGAGATCTCTCTCTAAACCCCGGCTTTGCCGATGGCTACCTCACGAATAATGAATTCTAGAATGAATTAGGGTTTCGCCGGGGCCGGGGGCTCGAATATATAGCCCCCTAGGATGCACCACAGCCATCGGATCAAACCGACCTAAACGGACGATAATTATTGCTCCTCAAGGTCGGTGGAGGCGGAGATCCGCGAGCCTCCACCGATTGGTGGAGGTGGCCGATCCCGGCCGACCCAAGGGGGAGTCGGCCGACTCACCCCTATGCCGGGTGGGTCTCCGCTTCCGGGGTTCGCCTTCGGAGTCTTCTAGAGTATACAATTTTACCCGTTCGGTCTTTCTCTCTATGTAATCATGACATGTGGGCCTCCTTGGATGTTTTCCCGATAATCCCCTCGCGAAAACACATATTCACCAAAACTTGTGGAATCTGTCGGTTTTAAACCCTAAGTCTATGGTGGTGAACAGATTATACCCCTCTTTCTCTCTCTCGATTGACATATAAAATTGATCATTAACAACCGTCAACTACTTCCCGGCGTACCCGTCGCGAATAACAAGAAGAACATCACTACGAAGATGGATGGGCCGACTATGAGGGAGAAGTGTCAAGATATGAAGACCGGTACCCGAGATAAGAACATTATAGAAGAACCTGAAGAGGTGCTACCAACAGAAGAGAAACAAGTGGTCCAAGAAGCTTCCTCCCCAAGGTCACCCTCTCCAACAAAGAAGGTGTGGAAGGTAAAAGAAAAATCAGAAACTATTCCTACACAAGAGGCGACGTCATCAGAGGCGCCAGCCAATGCGCCCCTTGAAAAATGAGCAAACATGATAAGTCCTGTTCGGAGGACTTAAAACCACCGAACGCCGCGCCAAGAGGTAACTTGGTATTTATCAAGCATCACTTTTCCAAAGCATTGCATTTTACCTTAGCATCCTTATTTTCCTACTTGCACCTTAGTTGCATCTTTACCATCTCTGCATTAGAAAAGAAAATAAAGATGTTGTGCATTTGCATCCAGAAAAACTTTAAGCCCCATGTGGATAACCATTCACTGTGGTGGCACAAAAATAATTTCTCAGCATATTTATCTTTCCCCGTCTCGCATTCCTTAAATAATAAAAAGATAAAAATATTTCTTGTGATCCGTTAGAATGAGTTTTAAGTTAGGAAAGTTCTAGACAACTAAAGCCTAGAGGTTTTTGTCACTAACACTTAATTAGTTCCACAAGCTTTGTTGTCTATTTGAGCTTCACAGAACATCAAGGATCAAGAAGAGCTAACGAGCGAAGGACATCCAGTCCCCGTCGGAGTGCTTTGCCCGTGACAATTGAATGCTTTGTCTCCAACAAAGCAACTATCTACAACACTCTGGAGGACTAGAACGTCTTCGGTGCCGTCGGCAACATCGCAGACTATGTCAACATCCGGCTTGGGGGAGAGCATCCCCGTGTACCAAGCTAAGTGTTTCCAACTTAACTATTTATGCCTTGTTAGAATGTGCTTTGTTAAAACCACTAAAAAAGATGCATAACCATAGAAACCCAGAAAGATTTCCTTATTTATCTTTACTACTTTTGGAGAGCTCTTGCAATCTGTCTTTAAAAGTTATCCCCTAGAATAAACTCTACATGGAGATGATGAATAGTTGCTCTGCCGTAATTCCTTTCAAGTACCTAGTTTTCAACCTTGCACTCTCCCGAGTTTTGGACACAACTGTTTAGATTGGAGATTTGCTCTGAACCTGAAACTTGTGGGTAGCAAACACTTGATCTAAGTCTAGGTGGTTGACGGGTATGATATGGGAAGGTTTTGAGCTGCTGTCCATCTTGTTCCTAGAGATACTAGAGTTCTGGAGAATTTATCTTTGAAAATATTAAATTCCTGCATGATGAGTTCCTTTATGATGAGAGTTCAAATTCCTACCACAACCATATATTCATGCTTACTAGATTAGGAAAACCCATCTGTTTATATAGATCATATTGTAGGTTTGAGTGTAGACTTTATAGGCATTGAGTGTGGTTATGCTGTGGACCCATAAGGAATTAGTCATGCGGTTAAAGTCAATACTATGTGCTCTCCATCCATTGATCTATGCTACTTCGTCCTCGAAGCATGCACCCATTTTATAACTACTACATTCATTTTTGTGTTACTTTGTCCCTAGAAGTACCACCCACATATAGATCCATGTCCACCACATATTGTGCTGTCTCTACCCTGGAGATACGCACTTATGCTACTCCTACCCTGGGAGTATGCATCCATCCATCCATCCACATATACATACACCATTCATTTCACTTCATCCAGAAAGGTACTATTCCTATCCTGGGAGTGAACATCTAGAAATAATCATCGCCGTTCTATTTGCCTACATACAAGCTCCAGTCATTATCATTTCATGTTATATACTCCCCGTGCTAAAGTTTTGTTTCCAGAGGATTGGTTGCTCTAAAAAAAAAACGAAAAAAAAGAAGAAAGAAAGAAAAAGAAAGAGTAGCCAAGTCCTTCCATTCAAGAAGTTTCAAGGTTTCCAAATAAAGGGAGTCATGTTATCCTCGAAGGAGCAAGTGTAGAAGTAGATGTTCACCAAGTGATCACCCCTCATAATCATTTCCTTATCGTCATCCTATCATCATCTTATCATCCATTTCCTCATTCACATGCACATATGACTTTATTATTATTTTAGTTCCTATTGGATCCATGTCTTAACCGTGCAATATATGCAAGTGAGTTTGAGTGTCTCCCCACCTATGAGCTCCACATAAGCCTATTAGAAAGTAGGGTGAGAGAGAGAAGGCACTTTCCACTATGCCTTAGTTCCATAAATACCACATATTTCGAGAGAAGAGAGAAGGCATACACTACTCATGCCTTAGAAAGGATCCGAAATACCACAAATGAGAGACCCGAAAGGTTCATACAAGGAACTCGAGTTTTATTTCAAAACATTTCAAAAACTCCGGGATAATAGTTGATCAAAGAGCGAGAAACATGGCGCTTGACTTGACCGTTCTATCTTTCAACTACTCAAGACCCAAGTGACGGTTACAAGCCCCATGGTGAAAGGTAATATGAGTAAGTTTTGAGTCAGGATAGTTCACTCTAATCCGGAGGAAAGTTCTTGTTTGAACGCATGTGTACTTGTGAGGAATGAAAGCATTGTAGCAACTCCTGATCCATCACTGAGTCTATCTTTGCTCAGGGACGAGCAAAAGGTAAGCTTGGGGGAGTTTGTTGACGGTCGTTAAGTATCAATTTCATACCGTCAACGCAGCAAGAGAAAGGACTAATTTGAGTTCACTTGTTAGATATAGGGGTTACACCGACGTAATTCCATGAGTTTTGGTGATTGTCTATTTCGCGGGGGTTATCGTAAAGAGAACCAAAGGAGGCCCACATGTCATGATTACATAGAGATAAAGACCGAACGGGTAAAATTGTATAATCTAGAAGACTCCAGAAGGCAACACCTGAAAGCGGGGGCCCACCTGGCAGGCTGGCCAGTCGGCCACCCAAGGGGGGGAGTCGGCCGACTCCCCACCCCAGCCAATCACGTTGAGTCTCGCGGATCCTGCCTCCACCGCCTTTGAGGATGAATAATTATCGTCCATTTAGGTCGGTTTGATCCGAGGGCTGTGGTTCATCCTAGGGGGCTATATATTCAGAGCCCCTGGCCCCTGGGTAAAACCCTAATTCATTAGAATTCATTCTCTCTTCATTCATCGAGAGGATTCGAGAGAAGCCGAGCCACCATCTCAATTAGAGCTCCATAGTTTAGTAGCATAGCTACATAGGAATAGATCTAGAGGGAATCAAGCCTAGCTTGGAGTCCGGATCTGTCGAGTTCTTGGTAATTCCCCTCTACATTCTTGTAATATTCATCATTGTTCGTGATACTATGAGTAGTACTTTATTCTATTCTATTATATCGAGACTTGACTTTGCTCTATTTGATTATGTTCTCAATTATATTGTTCTTAGTTTACTTTGATTATATGTTTAGCATAGTTGGACTAGAATTATGTTTATGCATAGGATCGTATAGCTCTTGCTCATTAGATCGATGGGTGAGTGGTAAATATTGTGTAGGCGTGGTGCCTAGACCGTATTTATCTGCGATTGCACCCTATATTCGGATCGTGAGGTAGATCGCGGGAGTGACAGTCTGTTGAGTCCTTTGTAGCCCTTCTCCCGAGTATAGGTCTAGTAGAACAAACCTATTACATTGAAGTCATTGCTATGTCTCTTGTCTTCTCGGTAATATCACTATGCATAGATGTAACCTTTTCCCGCCATGATTGCTAGATGTTCTTGCACTAATCATTGTATGCTTTGACTTTGTAGTTAGAATAACATAGGATTACACCCTAGATCATCCTAGTCCATGCTAGTGTTATAAGCTTAGAGTGCTAAGTTGAGATGGCTTATTACTATTATTTTATGTGGCTAAATGCTCTCATTTATCTTATGTCATTTATCATTCATTCCTATATTTTATGTGACACTTACCCCGTATGAGATGATCGATACGAGACAAGGTTAAGCTCTCCATTATCGCATGTGCATTGCTCATCACTCATTATCCAGTGCATTCCCTTCCCAAAGTGGTAAAATTATAAATAACGATACCTGGATTACTCCTGGTTAAAATGCTACGATGATATATTCTGTGCGCTTGCGGAACCCTCTTTATTTCAGTTGCACTTAATAGACATCAACACGGAGGCATTGCGAAGGCAAAGATGGTATGAGAGTCAAGCGGCATGACAAAGGCCGGCTCGGCCGACCCCTCCGATCAGCCAAGCCGACCCATCCAGCTCAGCGAAGGTGGCGCCCCAAGCTGCCTCAGCTGGCAGTGATCCTGGCACTTCAAAGTCGGCCAAACCGATTGATGTAATCGGTCAAACCGGCTCACAACCTTCTGAAGGCTCCATTTCTTCTGGCATTCATGTGACCCGCACATTCATTCCACACAAGCCAGAGGTGGGAGTTTGGAAGGAGAAAGTGCAAAAAATCAAGAAACCCATGGTGAAGCCACTTTGTACTTTTGATCGGCTTATGGCGAAGTACAAGCAACAAAAGGCCGATTCCGAGAATCGGCCGATAAAAAAAGAGAGTCTACGCCTCCTAAGCATGAAGATGAAGACAAGAGGCAAAGGGCTATGACTCTATCAGCTGGTCCTTCTTCGTAGGTTGTTCATGCTCGACCATCTCATTGGGGACCGCCGGTTGCTCCAGTTCCACCTGTCCTACTTTTGCCGCAGTGGGGCGCCCAAGGTGTGTGGGTGCCATATCCGAATGCTACATCCATGCATCAAAGGTTTGGAGGTGCTGCTGGCCACCAAGTGAACCCTTCCATCTTTAGCCGATTGATTCAACCATCGGGCTTTAATGGAAGAAGACAAGAGCTTCCACCCAATGTTCAATCTTCGCCGAGGAAGGGAAAGACATCCATGCAGCAAGCTTACGCTCCCAAGAAGATTGAGGCTCCAAAGAAGGTGGAGGCGCCTAAGGAAGTTGCACCAAAGCAAGTTCCTGCACCACAAATCATCATCGGGTCAATACCGGCTCCGGTAGTTGCCAGCAGTGAACCGATTGTGGTTGATAGCAAAATTCCAGCAAACAAGCAAGATCAAACTATGAAAGAAGTTGCTGGAGAAGAGAAGAAAGAGAAGCTGCCAAGGGATATAAAATATATACAACCCAAGTGGTGCCTACCTAACTTGGACAAGACCCAAAAGCGGAAGTTGCAGCGCGCCCGTGCTAGGAAGTTAAAGAAGTAAGCTCTTGAGAATCATCAAGAGAGCTTGCCAATGAAGGACGACGGTGTCACTATGGAGCCGGCGCCGGTGGAGGTGGCCCAGCCAGCGCCAATGGGTGAACCGACTAAACCGATTGAAGAATCGTCTAAGCCGATGGATGCTAGTTCAGCTGTTCCGGCAATCGTTGAATCAGTTTTGATTCCTTCCGAGGTGTCCGTACTGATTCTGGTGGTTTCTGGGGACCTTGGGGAGGATCCCAAGGAGTTTGCTGCTGTGGTTGCTAATGCCATAGGTATGGAAGCTCCGGAGGAACAAGATGATGAGATGGTGGACTATGAGCCATCTCCGGAGCGAATCAACGTAGTATATCTATCTTCGGATTACTACGTGATTCATCATGATGAAGAGGAGCCACCAGCAGTGGAGTTGGTGTTTGCAGTGGAGGATGCTGTGTTCAAGAAGCCAAAGACCCGAGTGGACCATCTTCGGCCTTTGAATTTGAAGGGGCACATCAACAGAACTCTGGTGCATAGCATGGTAGTGGACAGTGGTGCGATTGTTAATGTTATGCCTTACACGCTGTGCCGCAAGCTTAGAATCAAGGAGGAGGAGTTGATCAAGACCAACATGACCATCACGAGAGTTGGCAGAGATGCTCCAATTCCGGCCAAAGGTATTGCTAATGTTGAATTAACCATTGGGAGCAAGACCTTGGCTACTTCTTTCTTCGTCGCCGACATCAAGGGGAGCTACAATGTGATTCTTGGGCACGATTGGATACACGCCAATGAGTGCGTGCCTTCCAGTCTTCACCAACATCTCATTCAGTGGAACGGTGATGCTGTTGAGATTGTCCATGCGGACTCATTAACTGAAGTTGTTATTGCCGATTCATCCAAATCCGGGGGCATGGAGCTCTTGGTTACTTGTTAGGTAGAGATCTTTCTAACTATGATTATGTAGATTACACCAAGGGTGGCTTTGTTTCTGTATCTCTTAAGCCGATTGATAATCGGCTTAATACAATTATGTAATGGATAATCGCGAGTGGTTAAAGTGTCGTTTGGAATAATATCGGGCTAAAAAGACCGATGCTTGTGAAGCTATTGATGACTTTGATGAGCTCAATAAGTTGGGTCAAGATTTCATGTCGGCCGACCCTTTAGAGCAAGTTGATATTGGGGATGGCACTACACCATGGCCGATGTTTGTGAATCAAAACTTGGAAGCCAATTTTAAAGCTGAACAAATCACGCTTCTCAAGGAATATGTGGATTGCTTTGCATGGAATTACACTGAAATGTCACGGTTAAGCCGAGATCTTGTTGAGCATCGGCTCCTTATTAAAGATGGATTCAAGCCTGTCAAGCAACATTCAAGGCGCTTCAATTCGGCCATTCATGACCGAATAAAGGAGGAGATCAATAGGTTGTTGCAAGCTGAATTCATACGTCCATACCAATATACGGAGTGGGTCTCTAATATTATGCTGGTTGAGAAGAACGATACCGGCAAGATTAGAGTATGTGTTGATTTAGAAATTTGAATAGAGCCACTCCCAAGGATGAGTACCCTATGCCTATAGCTGATATGCTGATCAATGATGCTTCTGGACATAGAATGATTAGCTTTCTTGATAGTAATGCAGGATACAATCAGATTTTTATTGCGGAAGAAGACACATCAAAGACAGTTTTCATTTGTCCTGGCTTTGTCGGCTTGTTTGAGTGGATTGTGATGACCTTTGGGTTGAAGAACGTAGGAGCAACCTATCAAAGGGCAAGGAATTTGATTTTCCATGATCTAATTGGGGTGATCATGGAGGTATACATTGATGATATTGTGATCAAATCGGCTGCCCATAAATCTCACTTAGCCGATTTACGTCTTGCTTTTGAAAGGATGCGCCGCTATGGTTTGAAGATGAATCCACTCAAATGTGCCTTTGGAGTATCGGCTGGAAAGTTTCTAGGCTTTATCATTCATGATAAAGGCATAGAGGTTGATCCCAAGAGGATTGAAAAGATCAAGAGAGTTGAACCACCTACATGCAAGAAAGATGTACAGAAATTCTTAGGAAATGTCAACTACTTGAGAAGATTCATTGCTAATTTGTTTAGGAAGATTATTCCTTTCACCTCTATACTCAAATTGAAGGATGAAACTAAATTTGCTTGGGGTGCAGAGCAACAAGAAGCATTCGACAAGATAAAGAAATATCTATTATCACCGCCGGTTCTTCGTGCACCAAGAAGAGGAGTGCCTTTCAAATTATATATTGCTACCGAAGATAAAGTCATTGGGGCTGTGATGACTCAAGAAGATGAAGGGAAGGAGTACGTGATTGCTTATATTGATCATTGTCTTCTTGATCCCGAGACAAGGTATGCCTATATTGAGAAATTATGCTTATCGTTGTACTTTGCATGCCATAAGATGAGACATTATTTGCTGTCAAGTACATGTGTTGTAGCATACTAGGCCAGTGTTATTAAGCACATGTTGCATCGGCCAATCCTCAGTGGGAGGTTAAGCAAATGGGCATATTCTTTAATTGAGTATGACTTGGTCTTTGAGCCATTGCGAGCAATCAAAGGTCAAGTCTTTGCTGATTTTATTGTTGAGCATAGCATAAATCTTGATGATGAAGTCAATTACATTACTATTGCTCCATGAAAGCTTTATTTTGATGGATCGGTTTGCAGTAATAGTCAAGGTGTTGGTATTGTCTTTATCTCTCCTAATGGCCTTGTGACCGAGATGTCTAGCCGGTTGGATTTTTATTGCACTAACAATCAAGCCAAATATCAAGCTTTGTTATTCGGATTGATCATGTTAACTTCTATGGAGGTGCCGCATGTTGAGGCTTATGGTGATTCATTGCTAGTAGTGCAGCAAGTTAATGGAGAATTTCAATGTCTAGATGGATCACTTCGTTCTTGCCTTGATTCTTGTCTTGATCTTATTTCCAAGCTTGCTAAATTTAAGATTCGGTATGTTCCTAGACATAAAAATCAAAAGGCTAACATGCTAGCTCAACAAGCATCTAGCTTTGACGTTGGTAAGCGTAATTTTCACATACAAGATAAGCCGATGCATGAAGATATTTATTTTTTGTGCAGGAACAAGTGAATTGGATCAATCGACCGTAATTGTCGGATTAGCCAATTCTTCTGATGCATATGCCACTGATGACGTCCCAAATCGGTCTAATTCAGATTCTAGTGATCCTAGTACCGATTCGGAGGATTGGAGGACTCCCTTAATAAATTTTCTGCAGGATCCTAACACTAAAGTTGACAAGAGCATCCGGCGGCTTGCGTTTAAATATACATTGCAGCATGATGAATTATATAGAAGAACAGCCGATGATTTGTTGCTTAAATGTTTTGGATCCGATCAAGCAAGAGTGGCTATGGGAGAAGTCTATGAAGGTGTTTGTGGTATGCATCAATCCGCTCCTAAGATGAAGTGGTTATTGAGAAGGGCTGGTTTTTGTTGGCCTACTATGCTTGCCGATTGTTTCCGTTACTACAAAGGTTGTGAAGGGTGCCAACGGTTCGAAAATATTCAGATGGTGCCCGCCTCAGAGCTCCATCCTATCATGAAGCCGTGGCCATTCAGAGGTTGGGGGCTTGACTTCATTGGCCAAATACATCCTCCATCTTCAAAGGGACATAGGTTCATCTTGGTTGCTACAGATTATTTCACTAAGTGGTGTGAGGCGGTTCCTTTGAAGAATATGACACATACGGAGGTGATAGAATTTATTACCGAGCAGATTATTTATAGATTCGGCATTCCTCGATCATTGCATACGGATCAAGGAACATCTTTTATGGCCAAAGAGGTGAGGGCTTTTGCCGAATCATATAGAATAAAGGTTGTTAATTCATCTCCATACTATGCTCAAGCTAATGGCCAAGCTGAAGCTAGTAATAAAACCTTGATCAAGCTCATCAAGAAGAAGATTGAAGAGACCCCGAGGAGGTGGCATGAAGTCTTGTCAGAAACTTTGTGGGCGTATCGCATATCAAAGCATGGTGC
This sequence comes from Themeda triandra, assembly GCA_018135685.1. NCBI lineage: Eukaryota > Viridiplantae > Streptophyta > Magnoliopsida > Poales > Poaceae > Themeda > Themeda triandra. The sequence goes on from JAENPR010000493.1 coordinate 206,572, forward strand.
TACGAAGGTTACTCCTTTTGAATTAGTTTATGGTCAAGAAGCTATGTTGCCCGTTGAAGTGAACTTGAGTGCATTCAGATTTGCTAAGCAAAATGATTTATCTGTCGTGGTGTACCATGATCTCATGATGGACAACATAGATGAAGTGACCGACAAGAGATTGAAAGCTCTCAAGGAGATTGAAAAGGACAAGATGCGTGTTGCAAGGGCCTACAATAAGAAGGTGAAAAGCAAATCTTTCCAAGTAGGAGATTTAGTGTGAAAAACCATACTCCCTATTGGATCGAAGAGCAGTCAGTTTGGCAAATGGTCTCCTAATTGGGAGGGTCCTCTAAGAGTGATCAAGGTGATATATGAAAATTCCTATGTGTTAGAGACAATGAAGAAGGAGCGTCTCACAAAAGCAATCAACGGGAGGTATCTTAAAAATACTTACCAAGTGTTTGGCAAGAAGCCTAGTGCTCTTCCAAATAATGACCGATACATGTATCGCCCTTAGAATAAAAATAGCTGATGTATACATCGCCCTTAGTCACCGGCTAGCCGACGTGATGGATATCGTTGCTAGTTGGTTACAGGTCAAGAAGTGTTTTCAGGATCATCGACATATTCACTTGAAAACAGGGGGGCATGTGTTGACGCTCAAAAATGGCAAAGGAAGGTCAACGCATTGACGAAAGGCGAGATGAGCGACTCCGGCGCAGGAAACAGGCGCTGGACGCGCAACAGGGTAGCGCCGGACGTGTCCGGAACGCGTCGGATGCTACCCAGAGCGGTCCGCGGGCGGCCCTGGCGCCGGACGCGAGGCGTCGGACGCTCCAGGCCGAGCGTCGGACGCGGCTCGGGCGCGCCACGCGCGGGCCAACATGCTGGACGCGGATGCCAGGCGCGTCCGGCGCGCGCCGGACGCTACTCAGAGCCGTCCGCGCGCACGGCAGCGCCGGACGAGCGTCCGTGGCGCCGGACGCGTCCGGCCCATGTCGGGAAAACCGACTCAATTACGAGTCGCGTTTTTAGAAATTTTGCTCGTAAGAAACTTGATGTATGAGTTTTGGAGATGTTTCCTACTGGGATAAGACCACCCCCTCTATATATGTGAGAGGATCATGACCGATTGATCCAATCCAATCAATCGAACACAAACACAACACGATCGACATCGATCTATCTACCTTCTTCTACCTCTAGCCCTAATTCTCTCTTCAACCCATCTACTTGCTGTCCGGCGTCTCTCTCCGCGAGTTTCCCGGCAATCCTAGGCGTCATCCGCTGGTTCCTAGGAGATCCTCTTCGTGCCTCCTCCCGACGGGTCTTTCCGGAGGTGGTTCTAGGGTTTTCACGGCCGTCGACGAGCTCCACACCGGCTAATCGATCTCTAGATCGGTCTTGCCGGTTATGCTACGTTGCCGCTGCGTTGCAGGTCGCTTCAAGCTACCTCTAGGGTGTCCAAAGCCCACCTACCCTGTGTGTTGATCCGATCCGGCGGATTCCGGCGTCAACAAAGGTCTCTACAAATTAATTTTCTAGTAGTGCGTTCAATAACTTGGTGGTGGAATTAGAGGGTGTTTGACTGATAAGAGACTAGCTGTCGTACATGGCAACGGTAGCAACTTGGGACGAGGGGCCATGACTGGATTTCATATTTTTAAATAATAATATTACAAAAAATAGTGAACACGCACATAAGACACGCATATTTGAGACTACCATATATGGCATCATATTTTCTCATAAAAAACTCAAAAATTATAGGATACTTGAAGCAAGTAATGTTTTATAATTTTTCTTAAGGGGATATATCATCGTTCTTTTTATAAATTATATACTTTAACCTATGAGGCAACCACACTCTAATTAACATTATATGTAAAAATGTTTATGGTAGTCCTAAGATTTGAGCTGGAAAATTCTAATCAATTCGAAACCTATCTTCATGAATGTTGACGCCGAAAAGTGATCCGGCGCCTAACACACCACACGTGGGCCTTAGACGCCCTCGAGGTAGCCTTCGCGACCTGCAACGCGGTGCCTTCGACACGTGACCGGCAAAAACCGATCTAGAGATCGGTTAGCCGATGTAGAGCTCGAAGTTGACCGATAAAGCTCCCGAACTCGCTCCGGAAGGATCCGTCGGGGATGAGCACGTGGAGGATCTTCTAGGACCGGCGGATGGCGCCTAGAAAGCCAACGGAAATCGCGGAGATAGCCGCCGGACAGCAACTAGAGGGGTTGAGGAGAGAATTAGGGCAAAGGAGATAGGTTTGTTGTAGTTGTTTGATTCGATTGATAGATGGGATCAATCGGCCGTAATCCCCTTGTATTTATAGGGGGGTGGTCTTATCCCGTAGGAAACAACTCTAAAGCAAATACGACAAGTTTCCCACGTCAAAAAATACCAAAAACGCGACTCGGATCGGAGTCGGTCGCGCCGACAAGGCGCCGGACGCGTCCGGCGCAAGGGGAGGCGCGTCCCGACGCCCGCATCTACGCCGCGATCGCGCGCTCGGGACGTTTCTGTTCCGCGTCTGGCGCGGGGCAGACGCGTCCGGCGCTCGCGTGTGCCGCGTCCGGCTTCTCGGGCGGCCGAAGACGGCTCTGGACCGCGTCCGGCGGATGGCGGACGCGTCCGGCGCGATTTGGCCGCGCGTCCGGCGCTCCAGTCGTCAACGGTTGCGTTTCTTCACCCGTCTTCCGCCGTTTTCGCATGCGTGAAGATCCTATTTTCCCCTTGGACATTTTTGCACGTCAACACATGCCCCCCTGTTTTCAGGTAAATTTGTCGATGAACCTGAAAACAACTCTTCACCCGCAACCAACTAGCAACGATACCCATCACATCGGCTAGCCGGTGACTAAGGGCGATGTATACATCGGCCATTTTTGTTCTAAGGGCGATACATGTATCGGCCATTATCTCGGAAGAGCACTAGGCCTCTTGCCAAACACTTGGGAAGTATTTTTTAAGATACCTCCCGTTGATTGCCTTGTCGAGATGTTCCTTCTTCATTGTCTCTAGCACATAAGAGTTTCCGGGCACTACCTTGATCACTCTTAAAGGACCCTCCCAATTAGGAGACCATTTACCAAATTCTTTGCTCTTCGATCCAATAGGTAGTATGGTTTTCCACACTAAATCTCCCACTTGAAACGATTTACTCCGCACTCTCTTGTTATAGGCCTTTGCAACACGTGGCTTATCTTTATCAATCTCCCTAAGAGCTTGCAATCTCTTGTCAGTCACTTCATCTATGTTGTCCATCATGAGATCATGGTACATTGTTGGAGATAAATCATTTTGTTTAGCAAACCTGAATGCACCCAAATTCACTTCAACAGGTAACATAGCTTCTTGACCATAAACTAATTCAAAGGGAGAAGTATTTGTAGCACCATGCTTTGATATGCGATACGCCCACAAAGCTTCTGACAAGACTTCGTGCCACCTCCTTGGAGTCTCTTCGATCTTCTTCTTAATGAGCTTGATCAAGGTTTTGTTACTAGCTTCGGCTTGGCCATTAGCTTGAGCATAGTATGGAGACGAATGAACAACTTTAATCTTGTATGATTCGGCAAAAGCCCTCACCTCTTTAGCCATAAAAGATGTACCTTGATCCGTATGCAATGTTTGAGGTATGCCGAATCTATGAATTATATGTTCTTTGAGAAAATCAATCACCTCCATATGTGTCATATTCTTCAATGGGACCGCCTCACACCATTTAGTGAAATAATCTGTAGCAACCAAGACGAACCTATGTCCCTTTGAAGATGAGGGGTGTATTTGGCCAATGAAATCAAGCCCCCAACCTCTGAATGGCCACGGCTTTTTGATAGAATGGAGCTCGAAGCGGGCGCCATTTGAATATTCCCGAACCGTTGGCACTCTTCACATCCTTTGTAGTAACGAAAGCAATCGGCTATCATAGTAGGCCAATAGAAACCAGCCCTTCTTAATAACCACTTCATCTTAGGAGCCGATTGATGCGTACCACACACACCTTCATGGACCTCTCCCATAGCCACTCTTGCTTGATCAGTCCCTAAACACTTTAGCAACAACCCATCAGCAGTCTTCCTATAGAGCTCATCACCTTGAATGCAAACCGCCGGATAGTTTTGTCAACTCTAGTGTTAGGATCCTGCAAATATTTCATTATAGGAGTTCTCCAATCCTCTAAATCGGCATCAGAATCATTATTTGAACTAGACCGATTTGAGACATCATCAATAGCACATGTTTCTAAGGAATTGGTTGATCCGATCATATTGAACGGTTGAACCAATTCATTTGTTCCTGCACAACAAAAATTTACATCTTCATGCATCGGCTTTGTTTGTATATGAAAATTTCGCTTACTAACATCAAAGCCGGATGCTTGTTGAGCTAGCATATTAGCCTTGTAATTCTCATGTCTAGGAATATGCTGAATTTTGAATTCAAGCAAGTTTAGAAATATAACCAAGACAAGTATCAAGACAAGAACGTAGTGATTCATCTAAACATTGATATTCTCCATTAATTTGTTGAACCACTAACAACGAGTCACCATAAGCTTCAACATGCCGTACTTTTGTGGGATCTAGTACGCCATAGGCTTCAACATGTTGCACTCCCATAGAAGTTAACACGATCAATCCGAATAACAAAGCTTGATATTCGGCTTGATTGTTGGTGCAATCAAACTCCAACCGGCTAGACATCTCGGTTACAAGACCGTTGGGAGAGATTAAAACAATTCCAACGCCCGACCGTTGCCGCAAACCGATCCATCAAAATATAGCTTCCATGGAGTAATAGTGACATAATTGATTTCATCATCAAGATTAATGCTATGCTCAACAATAAAATCAGCAAGAACTTGACCTTTGATTGCTCGCAACGGCTCAAAGACCAAATCATATTCAATTAAAGAGTATGCCCACTTGCCTAACCTCCCACTGAGGATCGGCCGATGCAACATGTGTTTAATAACATCGGCCTGGCATGCTACAACACATGTACTTGACAGCAAATAATGTCTCATCTTTTGGCATGCAAAGTACGACGATAAGCATAATTTCTCAATATGAGCATACCTTGTCTCGGGATCAAGAAGACGGCGACCAAGATAAGCAATCACATATTCTTTCCCTTCATCTTCTTGAGTCATAACAGCCCCAATAACCTTGTCTTCGGCAGCAATATAGAGTTTGAATGGTACTCCTCTCTTTGGTGCACGAAGAACGGGCGTGACGACAAATATTCCTTTATCTTGTCGAATGCCCTTTGTTGGCTTGCCCCCCAAGTGAATTCAGATTCATCCTTCAACTTAAGTATAGGAGTGAAAGGAATAATTTTCCGGACAAGTTAGCAATAAATCTTCTCAAGTAGTTCACCTTCCCTAAGAATTTCTCGCATGTCTTTCTTGCATGTAGGTGGTTGAACTTTCTTGATCTTCTCAATCCTCTTGGGATCAACCTCTATGCCTTTGTCATGAATGATAAAACCTAGGAATTTCCCAGCCGATACTCCAAAAGCACACTTGAGTGGATTCATCTTCAAACCATAGCGACGCATTCTTTCAAAAGCAAGACGTAAATCGGCTAAATGAGATTTATGGGCAGCCGATTTAATCACAATATCATCAATGTATACTTCCATAATCACCCCAATTAGATCATGGAAAATCAAATTCATTGCCCTTTGATAGGTGGCGCCTGCATTCTTCAACCCAAAGGTCATCACAATCCACTCAAACAAACCGACGAATCCGGGACAAACAAAAGCCGTCTTTGATGTATCTTCTTCCGCCATAAAAATCTGATTGTATCCCGCATTACCATCAAGAAAGCTAATCACCTTGTGTCCCGAAGCATCATTGATCAACATATCGGCTATAGGCATAGGATATTCATCTTTGGGAGTGGCCCTATTTAAATCTCTGAAATCAATGCACACTCTAATCTTGCCGCTGTCTTTCTTCTCAACCGGCACAATATTAGAGACCCACTCCGCATATTGGCATGGACGAATGAACTTTGCTTGCAACAACCTTTCGATCTCCTCTTTTATTCGGTCATGGATGGCCGAATTGAAGCGCCTTGGATGTTGCTTGACGGGCTTGAAGTTCTTTTTGAGAATGAGCCGATGCTCAACAAGATTTCGGCTCAATCCCGGCATCTCGGTATAGTTCCATGCAAAGCAATCAACATATTCTTTGAGAAGCGCGATTAATTTAGCTTTATAATCGGCTTCCAAGTTTTGATTCACAAACGTCGGCCGCGGTGTAGTACCATCCCCAATATCAACTTGCTCTAAAGGGTCGGCCGACGTGAAACCTTGGCCCAACTTATTGAGCTCATCAAAGTCATCAATAGCTTCATAAGCATCGGTCTTTTCGCCCGATACTCTTCCAATCGACGCTTTAACCATTCGTGACTATCCATTAAACAATTGTATTTAGCCGATTGTCAATCGGCTTGAGAGATACAGGAACAAAGCCACCTCTAGCATAATCCACATAATCATAAGTAGATAAATCTCTTCCCGATAAATGCCAAAGGCGCCATGCCCCGGGTTCGGACGAATCGGCAACCGCAACTTCAGCCGATGAATCCGCATGGACAATCTCAATAGCATCGCCTACCCACTGAATGAGAAACTGGTGTAGACTGGAAGGAACACACTCATTAGCATGTATCCAATCACGCCCAAGTATCACATTGTAACTTCCCTTGATGTCGGCGACGAAGAAAGCGGTAGCCAAGGTTTTGCTCCCGATGGTCAACTCAACGTTAGCAATGCCCTTAGCTGGAATTGGAGCATCTCCGCCAACTCCCGTAATGGTCATGTTGGTCTTGATCAACTCCTCTTCCTTGATCCCAAGCTTGCGGCACAACGAATAAGGCATGACATTAACAATAGCACCGCTGTCCACAAGCATGCTGTGTACCGGAGTCCCATTGATGTGACCTCTCAAGTTGAGAGGACGAAGATGATCCACTCTAACTCCTGGCTTTTTGAACACAGCATCTTCCACTGCAAACACAAGCTCTGCGGCTGGTGGTTCCTCCTCATCATGGTGGATCACATAGTAATCCGAAGATAGATACACCACATTGATCCGCTCCGGCGATGGCTCATAGTCCACCATCTCATCATCTTGTTCTTCCGGAGCTTCCATACCTAGCACATTGGCAACTGCAGCAGCAAAATCTTTGGGATTCTCCCCAATACTCTCAGAAACCATCGTTATCGGTTCCGTCTCTTTGAGAGGAATTGCAACCGATTCAACAACTTCTGAAATGCTTATTTCAGCATCTACCGGCTTAACCGATTCTTCAATCGGTTTGGTCGGTTCATGCTCCATTGTTTCTTGAGTCACCTCTACCGGCTTGACCGATTCTTCAATCGGTTTGACCGGCGCCGGCTCTGCAGCAACGTCCTTCTTCGGTGCACCTTCTTGAGAATTCTCAAGAGCTTGCTTCTTCAATTTCCTCGCCGGCGCGCTGCAATTTCCGCCTTTGAGTTTTGTCCAAGTTTGGTGGACACCACTTGGGCTGCATGTACTTAGGATCTCTTGGCGGTTTCTCCTTCACCTCTTCTCCAAGAACTTCCTTTGCAACTCCCTCTTGCTTGCTTGCTGGAATTTTATTTTCAATCACAATCGGTTCATTGTCGGTAACCACGGGTGTCGACATTGACCCGATAACGATGCTAGGTGATGGAGCACTTTTGGAAGTAGACTTTTCAAGTTCTTGCACCTTCTTTTGAACATATGCTTGCTGCGTTGGTGCCTTGATCGTCTTCTTTTGATACACCTTGCTAGAGCTCGATTGAAATTCCAATCGGCTAGAGACGGGGTGTCTCACATCCTCCAACCTCGATGAACTGGAATACGAGCTTGAGGATATGGAATCCACACACCTTGAGTTCCCCATTGTGGCAATGGCAACTCATGTGGAGATGAAATAACCGGTGGCCCCCAACGAGTTGGACGAGAACGGACAACCCGCATAGAAGAACCAACCGATTGAGCTACACCCTTTTGCTTCTTATCTTGCTTCTCTCTTAGGTGGTGTAGACTCTCTTTTTTATGGGCCGATTCTTGGAATCGGCCTTCTCTTGCTTGTACTTCGCCATAAGTCGATCAAAAGTACAAAGTGGCTTGACCACAAATTTCTTAGGCTTCGCTCTTGCCGCTTCCATACACCAATCTCCGGCTTGTGTGGTATAAAGGTGCGTGTCACGTGAATACCGGAAGCAATGGAACCCTCTGGAATTTGAGAGTCGATTTGACCGATTGCAATAATCGATTTAACCGACTTTGCAGCTGTAGAAACATCAGTGGGCTGTTCACCTTGGGGCGCCTCTTTGCTCTCAATGGTCGGGTCGACCTGGTCGGCTGGAGGGACGGGCCGAGCTGGTCTTTGCTGCACCGCTTGATGCTCATACCACCGTTGCCTTCGCAATGCTTCCACTGAACTAGCGGTGATTGTAAGTTTGCTCTTGCCTTGATCATCCTTCTTAAGTGCCACTTGTCGCCCCGAATTCCTTTGGATATTCGGTGCGGGACGTGGCTCACCGATAATTACATTCTTGCCTTTAACTTTATCGGCTTGGTGAGGACGAATCAAGATAGCCGGCTTCCCTGCTTCAATGGTATTTGTAGGAAAAGGATTTTTCTTGATCTCCATATCAGCAAGGCTTAATCGTCCCTCATTAAGGGCCGATTGTATCTGTCGACGAAAGTAATTACAATCATTAGTTGCATGAGAATAAGAATTATGATATTTGCAATAAGCTCTCTTCTTAATCTCATCCGGCGAAGGCATAGTGTAATTGATTCTAATGTGTCCGATTTTAAGTAACTCATCAAAAATCCGGTCACATTTAGAAGTATCAAAAGTATACTTTACTTCTTCATACCGATTCTTTTGAATCGGTTTGAGAGAAGGACAAGTAACTTGCTTATTCTCTCGCTGGCCACCTAATTTCAGCAGCATTGCACTCATAGTTATCATCATCCGAATATTCCGAAAAAGCATCAAAAGTATGTGTATTCGAACGATGTGACTTATAAGTCTCACGAGAATCTTTAAGGCGCGATTCCTTAAAACGGCCCTCTCCATGAGATGATTGAAGCTAGTAAATTGAACATTCTCTAGTTTCTCACGAATCCTAGAGTTCAAACCATTAAAGCATATATCCACTAGATCTCTTTCGAAATACTAAGATGAAAACATTTATTCTTAATTTCTCTAACTCTAGTGAAAAAATCTACACAAGCTTCATCACGCATTTGCCTAACAGCAGTAAGGTGTGCCGTCTAGTTTCTTGGGTTCCGGTATAAAAATGATTATGAAACCTTTCCTCTAATTGAGCCAAAGAATTAATAGAACATGGTGCTAGAGAAGTAAACCATGCAAAAGCAAGTACAGTCAATGATAAAGGGAAATTACGAATTTTCATATACTCATGAGCACTATGTTCCCCTAATTGAGCAAGATACATACTAATATGTTCCATGGTAGTTTTATTACTACCATTAAATTTCTGAAAATCAGGTACCTTCCACCCTTCAGGATTTCTCATGCAATCATAAGCATGAGGATATGGTTTAGTATACAAATTCTTAACCGTCTTCAAGTTGATACCTGGACTCTCTTCGAGGGACTTAGTAAAATCATCCCTAAACCGATTCAACATGTCATCAAAATCGGTAGAGGGAGGATTATAAGTGTTTTTGCCCTCAAAATCAGGAATTGGGCTAGGAGACTTCGGTGGGTTAGGTAAAACCTTATTTCCTCCGAATCCTTTGATGCCCTATGATCGGTTCGTAATGGAACCGATTTAGGAACACCACCCGATGTGCTAGCTCCGGGATGACCGGTTCCACTAAGTGGAGCCGATTTCAATTTGCTAGCATCGGCATAAGATGACCGATCTTTATAAAATCCCGTGGCATGCCAAATTCAGGTTGTGGCAATACGCCCGAACTTTACGGTTCGGTCTTCTTACCCATCATCTTATTTATCGAGCTTCTAACGAATAATGTGATTTTTTAATCATATCGGTTAGAGCAATATTCTCGAGTTAACAACATCTTAGCTACACCGGCTTGATCAATTGGACCTTCATCATATTTAACGTTAGTTTCAAGGTTTACTGTTCCTCCGCCGATGCTCCTAAGAAGTCATCGAACTTTGGTTCTTCCTCCGGAATTATCCGTTGATGACGATCTTTTACGCAACCGTCCAGAACGCTTGCCGAAAAGCCGCCATCTTCTCTTCTAGTTGGGCCTTCAATTCGGGAGATAGCTCCTCCACGGAGGTAGGTCGAATGATATTGCCGCCATGGACTTCGCTTTTGTCTGCGTTGAATTTTCACCCGCCATATCACCGTTTGAAGAAAACTTGAGCTTACGCCTAGATTTCCCCGGAGTCGCCAAAAAGTATGTTGACGCCGAAAAGTGATCCGGCGCCTAACACACCACACGTGGGCCTTAGACGCCCTCGAGGTAGCCTTCGCGACCGCAACGCGGTGCCTTCGACACGTGATCGGCAAAAACCGATCTAGAGATCGGTTAGCCGATGTAGAGCTCGAAGTTGACCGATAAAGCTCCCGAACTCGCTCCGGAAGGATCCGTCGGGATGAGCACGTGGAGGATCTTCTAGGACCAGCGGATGGCGCCTAGAAAGCCAACGGAAATCGCGGAGATAGCCGCCGGACAGCAACTAGAGGGGTTGAGGAGAGAGTTAGGGCAAAGGAGATAGGTTTGTTGTAGTTGTTTGATTCGATTGATAGATGGGATCAATCGGCCGTAATCCCCTTGTATTTATAGGGGGGGGTGGTCTTATCCCCGTAGGAAACAACTCTAAAGCAAATACGACAAGTTTCCCACGTCAAAAAATACCAAAAACGTGACTCGGATCGGAGTCGGTCGCGCCCGACAAGGCGCCGGACGCGTCCGGCGCAAGGGAGGCGCGTCCGACGCCCCGCATCTGCCGCGATCGCGCGCTCGGGACGTTTCTGTTCCGCGTCTGGCGCGGGGCAGATGCGTCCGGCGCTCGCGTGTGCCGCGTCCGGCGGTCCGCGTCTGGCTTCTCGGGCGGCCGAAGACGGCTCTGGACCACGTCCGGCGGATGGCGGACGCGTCCGGCGCGATTTGGCCGCGCGTCCGGCGCTCCAGTCGTCAACGGTTGCGTTTCTTCACCCGTCTTCCGCTGTTTTCGCATGCGTGAAGATCCTATTTTCCCCTTGGACATTTTTGCACGTCAACAATGAACAATAAAAAGTTGAAGTGTTACTCACGTCGCATTGAACTCCTTGTGTTTATCAGTCGGGATGTCTTCTGTATAGATGTTTAATAAAAAAATAATTTCAATTTAATAAGCATGGTTCTAAATCAAAACCAAATTGTACAACCCCTAACAGCCAGATTTTTTAGATAATTGATAGTTTATATCTAGCTTTATCTATCGAATGATAAAATCAGGCCAATTATTACAAAGTCTTGCCCACAAGCACAAACACGGACTGCAAATAACTCCAACTTACAATCCGACAAATGGCTAACCGACACGAAATGAGGTTTAAGCTAAACATGACTATATATCTTGACCATAATCATCCATTGGAACCGAAGAAAAGTTGCTAACAATTTGGCTAACCAATGATCAGACAACTGCCCTGTATCCAGGAACGACAGGCCAGCAGCCCAGCATGCCACAGAGGGCAGCACCATCAAGTTGTTTGTCAGTCAATAGTGGCGTCTGGCGACAGCCACAGACATGCCAACCACCGGCTAAGCCATGCTTATAGATATGTCCATGAGCTTAGCCTATTAAACTAAAATAATAAGAAAAATACTAAAATCAATTTGATCTTTATGTATCAATAATAATTTTAAATTATCTAAAAGTTACTTATAGATATACTATATACACAATTTGTGTATTCATGAAAAAATACTTATAGATATACTATTGAATGGGTTCAATGCATTATTAGTAATGATAAAATTAATAATTGGTCACTTGTTATGATGAGAAAACTTTTAAGTAGGTTCATGAAACCTTGTTTTCCTTGCGGAGTGTCGGATATTGCTGATTACAGATCTGGAATGAAATACAGAAAAACACTGAAAATGAATTCGGATATATCCATTTAATATCCATAACAGAAACGGATACAAATATAAATATTTAATATCCATAATAGAAACGGATACAAATATAAATATAAATATCCATATTACAAGTTTTAGCGGATATGGAATTACGGATATCGGAAAATTCGGATATCCATTGCCGTTTTTTCATCCCCAAATGATCCCAGCAGCAGCCCACCTAAACTCATGTAAACCCTAAACTCAATCAGTCTCCACCCTCCAGTGCCACTCCCCGTGACCCATGAGGCCGTGACCGACCCCGACAGGCGAGTGCCGACAGCGCCACCGCCACGCTCCTCGGCTCCGTCGATCCGCGCCGCACGTCCGTTCCTCGGCGTCGTCGGACGACGGCCCGTTGGCTCGGGCTCTCGGCCTCGGCCTTGGCCCTCGCGCCGTCCCCATCTCCCCGGCGGCCGTGACAGTGGCCGTGTCGTCGTCGTCGCCTCGTCATAATATGCCCCTGTCATAATCACTCCAATAAAAAGCAATTTGAAAAAAGAATCATCGCACTGTACGTAAGGGATTGGGACTTGGCGAAGCATATCTTTGCAAGTTGCAACAGTGGCCATCTATATTATGATGAGTTTGTGTCCTGTGAGCCAACCATCTTCCAACTAACTCTCTACATCCATCTTCATCTTCTAACTAACTCTCTACGTCGATCTCCATCCAAGAAAAGTAAGACCATACCTAATTTGCCAAGACAAGAAGAAAATGTTCCAACCATCAAGTAAATTAGTTTTCTTGGGAGCTAACACCCGCCAAGTAAATTAGTTTTCTTGGAGGCTAGCAATCTCCAAAAAAAATTATGTAAACCGCCAAGTTAATAACTACTTCCTTGGTTGTCCTTAACCTTCAAAGGAAATTGTGATTTTCCTTGGCTGCCATTGACGACAAACAAGATATCCTCAAGGAAATGCATACTATCAACAAAAAAATATTGCCATAATAAATTACATAATTCTAATCACTAAAATCAACGGACACATGCTGATGAAAAAAACATATAGATAATTTTATTATGGACCCAACCATGATATTGATTTGACATTTCAATTACAATTTGCAAGTCCATTTATCAATCATCATGCATAATTCCATGAAGTCCTTGCATCCTAACACAAGTCCACTAATAGTTTCCAATGGTAGGAATATCAGCCGTGTTGTATCATTTCCAGTCTCAGCAGTGCCATTCTCTACCTTCAACTTGTGCATCAAATAAATGGGCTGTCCGAATGGCTATATAATGGTGCAATACTCCAACAAGATGTCATAGAGCGCCAGGCATAAAAACAAGTTTGTTTGTTGCGGCCTTCAGTTCTAGCTGGTACATATGGATTCTTCCAAGGCAGGAGCGGTGTCTATTCATCCTAATGGCAACAGGGCAGCTATACTAGGATTAGGTGCGGCCGTCCCAGAGCATGTGTGGCCACAAGAGTCCTTTCCTGATTACTACTTTGAGATAGATCAGATAGTAATCACATGGTGGATCTAAAAGCTAAGTTCAAACGAATTTGTAAGTGTCTCCACTCTTTTAGCTAGAAAATTAAACCATCATGTCTTGGTCTATCTGATGAATATAGTTTGATATCGCATATGCATGCTGTGCGCTTTTCTATAACATGGACAAAAGACAAGTTTGCCTTCAAAGAAAATGCTAAAATGGAGTTAAAATTTGGAACGGAGTATACTGGTATTGAAATTCCTAACCTTGTGATTGGGTGGTTCATTAATTCTCTAGTCATCTCCATCTCTAATGAACTCTAACGACTTTGGCAATGAGGTGGACCGGTCGAATACACGCACAAGAAATTCTACATTTTAAAATGTAGAAATTTACTCTAGTTTTCACTCCAATCGACTTTAAGCTCAATAACGGAGAATCAATCTCGAGGCCCTAGCAAACTGCCCCATCTACAGCCTTTGCCCGCATATCCTTTAGTCCCGTTTGACTCCATGCCTCGATCAGGATTAATTAAGACTAACCTTAGCCAAGAATAATCGATCCTAGATTTGACGGTAGGCACTAGGCAGTGTCACCGAGGTAAGGCTTGTGTTGACTCAAAGATTGGAGACACACATCAGCTAGGACTGCACATCCGAGTGGCCATGGCATGGATCGACGAACGCAGCGGGTAATAATTAACATGCTTTGATGATAATATAAGGTAATGTGAGTACCATAGCAAAGCGTAGCTTATAGGAGATTGAACGGTTCAATTCGAGGAATATATGGAAAGGGGGTGTGTTTCCTTATATAGCAAACTTCCAAAATCTATTGTGTGAACAATATACTTATGTGATTGAAAACATAAACCATGATTGAAAAGCGACACGTGTCCATGTCGGACGAGTTCCTGAGGAGTAATCCCTGTCTCAGCAGCTACAAGTCTCCGTCACTTAAGTTGCGACAAGAGCTCACCGATACCACCCTACCTCAGCTCGGCGCAGAAGCAGCAAGGAAGGCCATCGGCGATTGGGGCTGCCGCCGGCAGGCCTCCGACATCACCCACCTCGTCTTCTGCACCTCATCGACCGGATGCATGCCAGGCACTGACTTTGAGGTGTTAAAGCTCCTCGGCATGCCACTCTCTACCAAGCGCTTCATGCTGTACCAGGTTGGGTGCCATGGCGGCGGTTTGGCGCTGCGCCTAGCCAAGGACCTAGCCGAGAACAACCACGGCGCCCGGGTGCTCGTCGCGTGCTCGGAGGTGATCACTACGACCCTACGGGGGGCCCTCGGAGACCCACCTAGGGAACCTCGTTGGGCAGGCCATATTCGGCGACGCTGCAAGCGCGGCCATCGTCGGAGCAGGCGTCCCGCCCACCTCGTCCGGCGGCGACGAGACGCCATTGTTCGAGATTGTGTCAGCGTCGCAGGACATCCTTCCGGGGACGGAGCTGGGGGGGGTGTGCTGGCCAAGCTGCACGAGGAAGGGATAGTGTACACTCTGCATCCCGACATGCCAATGCACATTTCCAACAACATAGAGGAGCTCGTGAAGCGGGCGCTGGCGCGGGCCGGTCTTGTCTTCGAGGACCGGAGCGAGGAGTTGTTCTGGCCTTCTGGGTGGTGCACCCCGGCGGCAGGAAGATCCTAGACGCGGTAGAGAGCGCGCTGGGCCTGGGGAAGAAGAAACTGGAAGTGTCGAGGGAGATGATGAGGCGGCACGGAAACACGATGAGCTCATGCGTCCTCACCACCTTGGAGGAGATGCGGCGGAGGTCGGCGGACCGGGGGCTGCGCATGCTGGGGGAAGGCCTCGACTGGGGGCTGCTCTTCGGTTTCGGCCCCGGCATCACCGTCGAGACCATCCTCCTCCGTGCGCTGCCCATCCCCAACGATGACGACCGAACCACACCACCTAATTAATCATTCAGTCGTACGTCCCCATGCGTGTTTTATTTCCTGTATCCTGTAACAAAGTTCAATCGTACGACGGGTCTTACGTGCTATTGTGACATGCAGCGGGTCATGGATGGAAAAAAAAAATTGCATGCATTCACGTGGACCCATAGACACGTGCATGTCTCTATCTGCTTTTGTGCGTATGTATGTGTAATGTATCATCATTGTGTATGATTTATGAAAGTAATGTGCTTCATATCTAAAATTTGCATCTATGATGTGGCCAGTGTTAGTGATGGGTAAACAACCGTCTCAATAGTAAAAGAGATGCTTCATCATTAACCGTCTCTGATGCCTAACAAAAACTGACAACAGCTAAGATTTGCGACCGTCTCTAAAGAGTGTAAAATGTGACAACTCTTTACACCAAAACCATATCCGATATGAAGAAATTGCGACCGACTTTCTACAGTTGTTGTCCATGTCAGACCTGTCCGAGACGGTGAGATAAGCCGTCTCCTGCTATGTAGCACCCTGCGACGGCTAAAATGCCAGTTTTGTATCAATATTGTGATGGGTGCCAGCACCGTCTCAAGTTACAAATAAAACAGACGGCTAAATAACCGTCTTTGGTTTGTAGCTAGATTGTGATGGTACTGAGCACTGGTCTCATGTAACAAATTATACAACCAAAACAGTCAAGTCCTGCAAAATGCATTAGGTTGAGATTTAAGGAGGGGGCGGGGTATACCTAGAACCCCGATTGCTCCAATCGATGGATGCCCCCGTCGTTGGTCTGCTGAAGACCTAGCTAGTTAGCTCCGCGCGTGCAACTCGCCGTCCGCACGCCGGCCACACTAGCGCCGCGCATCGTGGTCCTGGGCTGGATGGCCCATATACGTGGGAAGGGATTGTCAGGGTAGTGTACACAACTTTGGGAGTCTGGTTTCATCGACGTTACGGTTCGGTTGGAGATGGAAACCGAAACCAAAGCCACTCACCAAGGTTCTCAAATGTAAAAACCGAAACCGAACCAAAAAAACCAACATTTTGGTTTGGTTTCGATTCGGATCTCTACTTTCGGGTTAAATGTGCACACACTGAGTTTTAATATTGAGTGTGAGTCTCCTTAATCTTGCTTAGAATGGCTTTCTCTGTTGCCTAGGTGAAGCTACTTAAGGAGCTGTTGGAAGCTATGCCAGTGAAGCTACTTAAGGAGCTGTTGGAAGCTATGCCAAACCGACCCTAACAAACATATAACATGATACATCTATGAGCATTGTGTTATTCTGATCTATGTTAATATTTTCAGTACGCAAGAATAAACCAAGAATTGACCCACAGTTATCGTAAACAAATTAGTACCCTGCTAATTAGATTAGTTATATATCAAGCCTATAGATGTTCAGATTAATAACATTCTACCATTGCTGATGAACTGATTACAATTACAAAAGAATAGATTCACAAAATTTCAGCAACAGATAAAGAAAAAAAATGACGATTGATCGATGGAATGGATCCTTCTAATCGTTGACGGAGCTTGCGGCGACGATGGTTTTCTTGGGCGGCTGCTGCTGGATGACGAGGATGGAGACCTTGGAGGCGAACTCCGCGGAGGCGAGCATGTCCCCAAGCACGCCCAGCTCCGGGAACTCGCTCCACTCCGAGAGCCCGCTGGTGAGCGCCGTCGACCCCTCCGGGTCACCCTCGCTCTCCCCGCCGCGGCGGCCCACGATGAGCAGGTCGAACTTCTCGCTCATGGCGCGCACCACCGACGCGGTGCCCTCGGCGTCCTCCACCGTCTTCTCCACGTACACGACGCGCTCGTTGTCCCTGTGCCTGCTCCAAAACTCCTGCAGCAGCTCCTCGTCCCTGGCCTCGTCTTCCCCGCCCATCCCGACCCAGTTCCGGAGCTTGAACCGCACCACCGTCAGCGACATGGTCCCGGCCTCGGGCATCCGCGCGGCGTACGCCAGCGCCTCGCGGTCGTCGGCGCCGCCCAGGAAGTAGAGCGCCGCGCGCTGGAGCAGGCTGTTGGCGGCGGTGGCGCACGCCGACCCGGACGCCAGGCCGTGGTCCACGAGGATGGCGACGGAGCAGGGCGCGTACTGCAGCACGCTCCGGTTGATGGACCGGATGGCGTTGTTCGCCATGCTGCGCGCGCCGTCGGAGGACTTGTGGAAGGGCAGCAGGATGAGGTTGGCCTTCCGGCTGTGCGCCAGCGAGCACACGTCGTGGTGCATCGAGCTGAAGGGCGCCTGCGCCACGTACGGGCTCACCGTCACCGCCCCCGGCGCCGCCTGCTGCTGGAAGTAGCGGAACGCGTTCACGATGCGGTCCGACGGCGTCGGGTCCGACCTGGAGCTCTTCCGGTGGGGCTTCAGCACGGACGCGGCGCGGCCGACGAGTTCCGTGAGGTGGAGCACGATGAGCGACATGGGCGAGTCGCGGGAGGAGCCCGACGCCTCGAGCAGGTCCATCAGCGGCGCCGCGTGGTCCTCGCTGTAGAGGCAGGTGAGCACGCGGAGGTCGGCGCTGAGGCGCGAGTGCTCCAGCGACCGCCGCTTCGCCCGCGCGAACTGCCCCGACGGATCGTACAGCAGCTTGATCAGCGGCGTGGACACGGCGGTGATGAGCACCATGGACATGGTCAGCGTCGAGTAGTGCTCCGCGGTGGCCTTCATCGTGTCGCCCCAGTTGTTGATGGCGGCCACCTCCACGATGCCACGGATGTTGAGCATGAGCGCCAGCACGACGGCGTCCCGGAACGGCATCGTGAAGAAGAGCCCCGCCGCGACGCAGCCGACGAGCTTGCCGGAGACGCAGAGCGCCACGAACAGCTCCAGCGCGCACCACTTCTCCGCCGCGTGGGCCTGGGACTTGGTGGTGAACTCGGCGAGGTCGGTGCGGTACCCCGAGAGCGCCATGTAGACGGGGAGGAAGAGCGCGATGAAGAAGGAGTCGAGGCGCTCCGTCATGGTGGCGCCGATGGGCATGCCGCCGGGGAGCGCCAGCCCCAGCATCAGCGGCCCGATCATGTACTTGAACCCGATGGCGTCCGTCACCAGCGCCGACAGCAGCGCCGCGATGACCACCACCACGAAGGAGCCCTCGGAGAGGAGCGCCCCCGTCGGGGTGCGCTTGTACGCGATGTACCGGCCGGCGGGGCGCGCCACGAAGCCGACGAAGAGCACGAACGCCACGAACGAAGCCAAAATCTTGGCCGTGAACGCCGGCGACCGGTTGTCGCCGATGAGGATGACCGCAGCGGTGCAGGCGCGGATGAACCAGGAGGTGACGTCGGTGATGAGCGACGCCGTGAGCGCGATGCGGCCGAGGTCGGTGTTGAGGAGGTCGAGGTCGGAGAGCGCGTCGGCGATGACGGGGAAGGACGAGAGCGAGAGGCGGACGGCGAGCTCGGTGATAAGCGACGAGCCCTTGAGGTCCTCGGGCAGCGTGGGCTGGAGCGCGTGGAAGACGGGCAGGGTGACGGCGAGCGGGACGACGGCGCCCATGATGCCGACGGCGACGGCGCGGCCGCTGGGGCGGCGGAGGAGGCTGAGGTCGGTCTTGACGCCCATCGAGAACAAGAACAGGATGAGCGCCACCAGCGACACGCTCTCGAGGATGTAGGTGCCGCGCTCCGAGAAGAGCACGTCGCGGAAGGACGCGCTGCGGCCCAGCACGGAGGGACCGAGGAAGATGCCGACGAGCATGTGGGTGACGAAGCGCGACTGGCCGAGGCGCCGGAGCACCAGGTGCGCCGCCGCAGAGAGGACCAGGATCAGGGAGACCTGCACGAGGAGGAGCGGCAGCGAGAAGCGCAGCGGCTGGTCGCCCAGGAACATGCCCTGCGAGTTCACCAGGTTGTTGTCGTAGCATGCCGCCGCCAGCGGCTTCACCGTCGGCTCCAGCGCCTTCGACGACAGGTTCGCCACCGCCGTCATCTCGCCGGAGGCGTCTCTGCTTCTCTATTGGAATTGGATGCTAATTAAGTGATGATCTTGTCAGCTAGTACCTAGCCTGCTATGCCATTGCATTGGTTGCTGCCATTCTTGGAATTCGATCGATCGAGGTGTTCTTGAGTTTCTGGGCAATGGTTGCTCTGCGTGGGGGGCATCAATTCAGTGTGGTTGTGAGACACTGAAGGGCAATGCACGGATGGCAGACAAGGGGCTTTTGATTTGGGCTATTTTTAGTGGTGGTTTGTGGATGGATGAGAGGGACAATAGACGGAACAAAATATTGGCCCATAAATAGAAATAAGGATCACTGTGACAAGAACAAGTGCGTACATCAGGGGCGTTGCAGTTGAAGGCAAACATTGGATTCACTGAATTTTAGTACTGCACAAGCTGAAGATATGGGATGATGCAGCTTGATGTTGGGTAACTTAGTCGGTCTCAAATTTATATTGATTCTTCTGCAATCGACCTGTGTAGGACGCCGGCAAGGGCTCATCAACGGATGTGATCGGAGATGGACACGCTGGCCGGCGGCGGCAGAGGACTACGACGTCTAGCTCC
Source organism: Themeda triandra (assembly GCA_018135685.1). Lineage (NCBI taxonomy): Eukaryota > Viridiplantae > Streptophyta > Magnoliopsida > Poales > Poaceae > Themeda > Themeda triandra. Next base: position 226,602 of record JAENPR010000493.1, read on the forward strand.
AGACGGCGGCGTTGCCATGGCGCTCGCGTAGACAGGGCAGAAAAGAGCGCGCCAGCCTCCAGGCCTCGTGGGCCAAAAGTTTTTAGATTTTTTTTTAGAAGAGCCAAAAGGTTTTAGATGGGGACTCTAAAAAAATATCAGGCTCATGTAGTTGGGCCCTGTTCTCGCCCAGCATACTTCATTTTTTTTTTGAACTCCGGGACTTTCATTACTTGTTGGCTGAAGAATCAGCACACACAATTACATTAATTTAATATAGGAGAAGTCAATAATTATATCTCCCTACCTACCTACCGTTGTAATCTGTTTTTCCTCTTTTAGCTCTAAAAACAGAAATGTTATAATGTTATTATCCTCTCTATAAAATCTTGGAACCGTTCAAACTACCTGAATGTACTGATTTAGAGTGGTTTTGTCCTTCTTTTATATGAAAAGTTAAAAAACCAATAAATACTTGATAATATTTCTAAACCATAGAAAATGTATCTATGATTTTGAAAATATCAAAAACAATACCAGAGACAGATTAGGATATATCGAATTTAAATAAAATATTAAAGGAAAAATGCCTCTTCTATACTAAGTTATGATCAATCGTGTTTATTCCAAAAAATGAAGAACACCAATATAAAGAAACAGATTATTAATATGACAAGTGGGTTGACCATGGCATTGGATCAATAGGTTCCAACCTTATTGATCCATTTTGAAATTTAGGGCCATTCCTATGACGCATTGACCCTATTTTGCCATTTCGATCCATAGCCAGCCCGAGCTTCATCACCTCCTCGTTGGACAGTGGAAACAAATTCGATACGGTGGGTCCTCAAAAAAATACGGTGCGGATGTGTGGGATGGACCTCACCAAAATACGGTGTGGATGTGCATCTAACATATGGATTATGGGCCATCTGATTTAGCATGCGTGGGGTAAAAATAATACTGTGGTCCACATGTTAGCCGAACAGTCCCTACCACGTCCTAGTAGGGATGGTCCTCACCCAATTTATTTCATCGACAGCAGATCAGTTGGTAGGACTGTCCAGTGGACGCTACCCACCAGGGTTCAAATCCTGGTGTTCGCACCTTTACCGGAATTTTCCTAAGATTTACCGGCGCTATGCATTAAGTGGTAGGCGACGTCCCCGTCGACAGCGAGGCGCTTGTGGTGACTTTGTGAACTTCAAGATCTGCGGCTCAGTCCTTTGGAGGTGCTCATAGGGGTAGGGTTTGCGTACGTGTATTCTTAGGGGTGAGTATGCGTGCGTGTGTGAGCATCTGCGTTTGTACTGTGTAATCTAAAAAAAAAAGATTTTCGCGGAAGGAAATTTAAATCTTGTTGCTCATTCTACGCGTAAAAGCATATCATTATCAGCTAAAACTATCATAGCAGTAAGTAGACGACAGGGATATGCACGTATGGTTTCGGTTAACATGCAATTTGTTTTGTGGGTCCAATCTGAAAGGGATTTATGCTATCGTGTACCCATTTGAAATAGAACTGCATGTTTCACTCAAAAAAAATAGAACTGCATGCAGGGCCTTCGTGATTAAAGAGACCAAGGACTATACAGTGAGTGGACTGAAAGAAAGATACCAAATTAAGCCTCGAGTAGAGCAGGTTGTCTTTCAGTTTGGTTGAGACCGACCCTCGGCAAACAGCCTAGTAGAGGCCTGAAAAGGCTGAAGCTGTCATCATCTTCCTCAACTCAAGGAGACCAGCAAATAAGCTGCTTGCTTTAGAGTTTGGACAGAGTCGTGAGGCAGCATGCAAATGGCGGAGGCAGCGGTACAGGCTCTGGAGGAGTCCATCAGGCGTTCGGGCACCCGCACCCTGGGCCGACTGGCGCCCTGGAGCCAGGACACGCGGGAGCTGGCGCTCAACCTGTCGCTGCTGGCGGAGGCGTTCCTGCAGCTGCTCGCGTCGGGGCTCGGCACGCTCGCCCTCGTCTGGGCTACCGTCCTCCTCGGCGGCTACTCCACCGCGCTCGTCAGGATGGACTTCTGGTTCACGACGGCAATCGTGTTCGTTCAAACCGCCAGGTAATAACGTGCTTTCACACTCATCTGATCTTAATCTTTTTTTTTCTTTCGAAAAATCCTTCCTTTTCTTTTCGAAACCTTCGGATTCGATCGGTATAACTTTAGGCCGCATTTGCAACGCAAGTGCACCAATTGGAACGAAGGAAACACGAAACCTTTCCTCCGGAATCCTACAGAAAGATCGATGCCGATTTAACCCCAGTCCCAGCCCTTGTTTCCTCTTGCGTTGCATAAGTCCGAGGAAGCTCCGCTGCGTTCCTCTTGCGTTGCATAACCTTGCTTGGTTTTCGGCGAGTGCGAGCGTATCCTCTTGCTTGGTTTCGGCGAGTGCGAGCGTGGAAAATACGGCTAAGATCCACTCTATACACGTTGAACGGACCACACCTGACAATTAATTAATTCTTTTGAGCTTTCGTCCTCGCTTCGCTCAAAAAATTCAAACCGGAGCTATTTCTGTTTCGGTGCCTTGGCTTTTAAGTTGGTTCTACTTCCTCTTAACTGGCAGTATGGTACTAAATTCGCGCAGCTACAGTGTCCCGCGCTGCTACAGTGCCCGCAACACCTTGGTGCTACAGTACCCGCGAATCTAGCCCGAGCCCAGTAACGGCCCATCATCTTGGCCCATTAGCAGGGTCTCACATAAACGATGGCAATGGCCGGGAGCCTGGGAACGGTGGGTGTAAATGGATAAGAATAGCTTGGCGCGCGCCCGTGTAGGCAACAATTTTGTGTGGCTTGGGGATTGACATGACATGACTGACATGGCTACGTGTTCAGTACAGTAAAGTATGGTTTTAATAGAAACATAAGAAAATTGGATTACATAGAGGACCAACGCAATTTCTAGTTAAAGCACGAGGACACATACATAGAAGTAGCTGCATAGATACAATTTGTAGTTTGGTAGCAGACATGGTTATCTTTATCTGTAAAAAGAATATACATATGACAAAGAATAGGTGTGACCGAAAAAAAAACATTGATATATAATAGGGTGGCACAAATACATGTATTAGAGAAAACAGAAGACATGTTGTAACTGTAGCAATCCATCTAAAATGCACTGGCCATCTAACTATTTATCAAGCTGCCTATTTACTCATCTGAAGTGGAGATTGGAATGATCTAACTTGCTTGGATCATGAAACAGGTTTAGTATCACAGTTCAACTAAATTGACTAAATTTTGGTATAAGTAAGGTAGGTGACCTCAGGATTATTGTCCAAACAATCATCATAGTCCAAGCATCCTGTTACAGGAGCTTCTCATTGAACTAAAGCTTCTCTTGGCTGTCATAAGTGCTTCAACAGGCATCAAAGTGCACTAAGCTGGGTAAATGGCCAGGACTGCTATGACTAACATGTAATATCCTGGAGCCATAAAAATGACCAGATCAGCTGAAAAAATAGAGATGGGCATTAAAATAAACAACATATCCAAAAAAAAACCGAGCATCTAAATGACCTATGTCGAACATTGAAGGAAACAATCAGCAGTGATTAATAAGCAGGCAAGGTAGATGGACGATCTGAAGCACAATGACATGGACGATCCGAATTTATGACTGCTCTTTTTAGCATGTTTTTTTTTTAAAACTATACTACTATCTAAATAGTGACATCTTTTGAATATAATCATGTACTGAAAAAACGTAAATAAGACTCAGTGACAAAGTTTCTAGCTTAGCAATACCATACCATAAGATTCAGTGACAGAAATATAGTATGGTATGTTTGCTAGGCATCTCTGAGCCAAACCAAGCTTTAATACAAAAAGTGAGCCAAACAAAGCCAACATATCTAACAGGTACAGAATTTCCATCAGAGTACTAAACCCTTTCGGAATTCTTCTCGCCAGTGATTTAGGCAGGCATCTCTGAGGCAATTCAAGATTCAATAAAAATGCACTGCCAGAATTATTCCCAACATATCCGCCAGGCACAGGACTCCCATTGGAATCTCGTGAATAAATAGGAAATAAAAATATGGCACCTTTCCGTAACTGATATCTTCAAGATGTAAGATTTCATTTGTCAATTATATATGGCTACTTTAAGCAAATGCACTGGTTCTACCATTCACAGGTATGTAGCCATTTTGTATATACCATTATCTTTTGCTGAGAACTCATGAAGCAATGCAAGGACCGATATTAACAATACTGAAACTAACACCTGATATCTTCAAGATGTAAGGTTTCATTTGTCAATTATATATGGCAACTTTAAGCAAATGCAGCGGTTCTACCATTCACGGGTATGTAGCCATTTTGTATATACCATTATCTTTTGCTGAGAACTCATAAAGCAATGCAAGGACTGATATTAACAGTACTGAAACTAACACACCACAATATTACTTTTAACTAAAATAGAACTGATTCAATAGGTGGTCCTATCTTCTGTGAGACTACAGCTCACCTACAGAAGTGTTTCTGCAACACAGAGAATGCAGTGACCGTGGTTTGAACCCGGTGTAGATAACAAAGTTTGTTTGCTTTAATGTCCAAAACCTGCAAACAAGGTGCCTTCCATATTAACAATGTAGGAAAATTATGGCTGCAAGCGGCACCTGTAATTAATTACCAAAATACAACTAAAACAAAGAGTGATTACCTTAGGTTAAAATCAAAATCCTTGCAGCCAGCCTTTGCTACTGTTTGTCCAAATATCCTAGTTGATCCTTAAAATTGACCATGTCCCTGATGGTAGAAGGTGACCTGCTCACTTTTTGAAATGTGCCCACAAATGCAATCATGCAATGAAAAAGGAATTAAGAAAATAAGATAAAATATATGACATGGAACATATGGGATGCGGAAATATTTCTTTTTAGTTGCCCGTTTTAGTATTCCCACAAATCTCTAATGAGTAGTCCTATGCTTGTTGCAGAGTAAAAGTCCTTACACTACACCGTTGGAACTTCGTGGTAACCGAAATTCATTGGCAATGACATTAAAAAATGCAAATATATTAAGGGATTGCAGGCTATAACAGATATCGACACAGGGTTTCTTCATAGAACATCAACATCGGAGAACTCCAAGAATGGTGGAAGCAATCATAGCAAATCTGGGACCGCTTAGATAACCTCTGAATTTAAATTCAATGTATGTCTTTCTCTAAAACATAGAGAATAGAACATCACGAAAAAACAAAGGGCTTTTATTTTACTTATAGATTTGCCATAAATAATTAGTTTTCCTAGAAAATAACTCTCAGCATGCATTTGTATTGGCCGAAGTAGCTTTTTTCCTCTTAATTAGTAAGAACCACATGATGAATCGTAACTGAAGGCAAATAATAGAAATCACAGTCTATTTGTCAGATTGTTTTGTGAGCTCACATATTTTGTTCTTCTAACTGTAAGCTGGACAGCAGCAAATTAAAAATGCACCAGAAATGGCATTGTCTTATATGATAAACGCAGTAGGTTGCCCTATGTGTGGTGACCTTTGGTGTTTACCTCTGAACCTAAAATTTCATGAGACATGGCCAAATCCTATGTGTATATAACAAGAATACATTGATAGTCAGTGTACATACATCGATAAAAGAAAACTACCAAAGAAAAATTGGCAACTTTTTACAGGTGGAACACATAAGGAACCTGTTATTGTGAATCTACTCAAAATGGACATTAACATCTTGGACAACACTCATGGCAAGTTCAATCATGTTTAGAGGCCAGTAAGACTAATATAGATACAGGGAGGGGAAAAGTAAGCGTCCTGGAGCTCCAACCGGATCTTACCTGTCTCTTAGTTTCCTCTGTAGTCCAAGGCAATGGCACATCGACGACAACCAGGTGGCGTATCGATGGTTTCTATAAATTTCAAACAGTCCTGCAGTAAGGAAGGGCTAATTTTCAGGATGAACTAAATAAACTTAAATGCGCTGGCAGAAAAGGAAAAACAGTCCAAACAGGGATTTGAACCAATGGAGGTTTATGAGGCAGCAATAGCATCGATGGGAACTATGTCAGGCAGTTGAAATCTTGCCTCAACACCTGTAAAGAATATGGTTAAATGTAGCCCCTAAATAAAAAATTCAGAAGGTGCTGTTAACGAACAAAAGGTAGCATGGACTAACTTCTTTTTCCTGGCAAAGAGCTCACAAACCTTTACCTTTTATTGCATAAACCATAATGCAAACAACAAACTGGCTAATGAGTTATGAAAAGCAGTAAGATTTGTTTGTGCTATCTTTACTCTACGCCATCTTTAGCCTACCTAGCTTAGCAAATGCATGCCCGCAATCAACCTAGGATTCTCATTTATGAAAAGATGGCGTAGAGTAAACAGTTAGCTTTTTTGTGCTAGGTAGGCTTGAATCACTGGCTGGAACATGCCAAATTTAGAACTGGCACTAAGCGACAGCAAGCAAATCCACTAATCATTTAACAGGATCAATAAACCAATAAACCTTCATACCTAAACAATTCATAGAGAGTAAAGAAAATCCATCTTCATAATAATCTACAAAAGACCACTGAATGTAAGCAATGAATCCACTATGTTCGATTATCCTGTAATGCAACCTGTGAACTTCTCATTTAACAGGCTTGTATAATTGATAAACCAAAAACCTTCACACCTAAACAATTCATAAAGAGTAAATTAGGGATGAATATGAGTAGAGTAGAATAATGATATAACATTCAGTGAACTCAATATTCATAAGTTTTAGTGCATCAGTGACCCCCTACTTTCTTTTTTTAGGACATCAAACACATACTTTGATTTCATTTGCTAAGAAAATGATAGCTCAGTGCAACGTGGCAATAGGCAATATATATAGATAACCAAAAAATAGGCAGTATATATATAGACAACCAAAAGTGTGGAATATCACTAATTTGAAGCTGACTATTAGTTAATAATATATGTAACTAACAAATTTCTGATTCATTATTTTCTAGGAAGTATAACCATATCCTGCCTAGATTTTACAGATGGTACACAATCCGAGTTTCAGTTATCCCCTGTGTAGGGATGCTGCCACCGTAGTTTTTAGGTAACAGCTCTAAACATATAGTCAAAACAAATGGGGAAAACAAATACGATATAGACAAAGATATTGTCAGCTATGACCTTTTTTCCCTAGATACGGCAATAGTTAGCTAAGGCACATTGAAATATGATATGAGGCATGCTAGACCGAAGTTTTCACTGAAGCAGTTTTAGTACAACCATAATTGTAAAGGGAAGCTTTTGAGTTCAGAGTTATGATATTGTGGGGAATACACTGGAAAATAAGCTCTATTAATTATCGTTGGACCAAATAAGCCAAATAAGTGCTCCAATATTAATGTTAGTTGCTTTGTATGGATGGTTACTTGTAGATGCATGGGAAGAATGCTACGAAGTGAAGGAAGAGAGCACACCCATGGCAGACTTAGAGAGCAGCAAGTATGAGACCGGTCCAGCAAGCACTGGGAGTGTATTATTGCCAAGCAGCATGAGGGGCAACAATATAGGTTTGCAGTGGGATTAAATAGTCCATACTTACTCCTCAGCACATTATCCATGTATAACAATCAAACACTATCGAACATACATTGGAATTTGATATATGTGCACAGAAATTACCTATAAAGAAGGAAGAGCTCCAGAATCCTTACATTATAAAACTGAATTGTCAAGAGCACCTCAATTGCCTTAACCTTGTAGTCATGGCAAGTATCGTTCACAATCCAGTCTTGGGCCTTGCTATAGAATAGTAATCCAAAGTAGCCTTCCGAAGACATCTTCAGAGTCCTTGTTATAAAATTGACCTAAAATTAGAATGAAGCTCAATATAGATATCAAGAACATCGTTGACAAGAGCACGATATATGATCTGGACCTATGAAATTAAAGAACTTCACTCGACATGAACCTCTTTGGAAACATCTGTTGCAAGGTAATGGACTCGCCTCCAGAAGGTATACATCGATTCACCCAAAAACAAAAAAATTGCAACGAAATCCCCAGAACAAGGACATCCAGCAGACTGCACAGAGTAGGGGACAGAGGCACCGCGCGTGGCTGCTGCCGTACGCGATGGCGAGGTTGACAGCCATGGCAAGGGGCAGCTAGGTTTCTTACCGTTGGGAGAAGGCAGTGCCGGGGGAAGCCGCGCCGACGACCACCGCCGGGGCGAGGTAACGCCACTCCGTCACCGGCGACAGCCACAGCCGGATCCCAAGAGGTGCGGTGCGCCGCAGGACGGGAGAGCCACAAACGACCCGTACGGACGAACCCTAGGGTTCCATCACCCAAAGGAGAGCTGACGCGAGCCATCCAAAGAGGCATGGAGGAGTTCGCCAAGAGGATGGGGAAGAGGAAGGGCGCCGCCGGGCCCAGCTGCTCCGCGCCAGCGTGCCGTCCGCCGTCGCTGCCGCCCACCGGCGCTGCAGCCCCGCCCACCGCCGTTGCCGCCCCGCCCACCGCCATTGCCGCCTCGGGGGAAGAGGAGGAGGAGGACGGGGAGGAGGCGAAGGTGGAGGACATGGGGAGGAGGGTTGCCGCCGCCGCACGTCGCACGCGACTGCCGCCGCCTCTGCTGGCGTCGCGAGGATGGGGACGGGAGGAGAGAGAGCTCGGTCTTTCTTTCTTTTTTTTTCTTTTTTCCTTTTTTGCCGTGGAGAGGAGGTGAAGTAGAGATAGGAAGTTTCATGAAGGAGAAGCAGAAGCCTGGTATATATATTGGGCTTCCTGGCTTCGTATCAGAAGCCGAAGAAGATAAGAAAATCAGCTTCACACCAAAAGCTGGTTTTTGACCACTGGATCATGGATCGGACGGGCAGAAAAATTCGGATGACGTGGCTATCCCTCCCTTTCTAGGAGCTGTCCGAGAACATATTGTCTTAACGACGATGGCAGGAGGCAGTGAAACTTAGTTCATGGACAAGGGCCCCACATGTCATACACTTTCTTTCACCCAAAGATTCCCACACATACCTTTTATTTAAATCACGTACACGTCTATTAATTAAATTGTCACTATTTTATCTTTACTCCTTATTACCAAAAAGTGTATCTTTACACATGTTCATTTGTTAATTAAAATTTGACGTTGTAATGACAAATATATGAATAATAAACACGTATTCATCTCTTTTAATCAAGAATCCTGTGTTATAATTTCTACATTTCAAACACCCCTATTTATATTTTCCTGGTGTTTTTTCCATCCTCTGTTTTCACGTGACATCTATACCATGGTTGTTCTTGCGTTTTCTTTTTTTCTTTCCTCCGTTTTGCATTGTTCCAAACGGGTGCTAGTGTTGGTAATGATCATCGTTAAGTCTAAATTACTCCCCTCCACCTAGAACATTGCAATACCCTAGCACGGAGAAAGGGTGAAGGGTAAATCTTGCCTTCATTGATGATCACATTAATGGCCCCCACCTTCCTTGCAACCTTCTTGGCCAAATCTCGCTTCTTCACCAATCCATCCGGCACCCCTTGAATGTGGGGCCAAACCGGAATTTTGTTCACCTTGTACGCTAGCAAGTTAGAAAACCCATCATACTCTTCGACCACCACTGTTGCTCCTTGGAACAGGCACGGCCCACCTTCAATCATTCTAGTCAAATAACCAAGACAATGCATTTGGACCAAGAAAGGATTTCCTCCAAGAACCTTGAAGATCACATCCTTTGCTACTGCCCATGTAATCCTCATTCCACTGAACAAGGCCGCATGACCGAATTGCTTTGTAGTATGAACCCTAAAAACGACAAGCCAGTGTACATCCTTGAAGTCAAGTTTCACTGAAAAATCCAGATCCTCCTCCTCCACTTGCATATTTAAGATTTCCAACTGATCATCCAGGCTTTGGCTCCCTTGACTCCTAGTGCATCCCTTCTCCCAGCTCCTTCGCAGACGATCCTATTATACTCCAAGTAGGGGGAGAGAGGACTAAACCCTGGGTTTGTCGAACAAGGTCACGTCGATATCTAAGAGGATTTCTTGGTGGACTCCAACGTCGCCGCCAAAGGATGTGTAAACCCTAGGTTTAGGGTACTCTTTCCTATTCTTCTCTCATGTAGGACACAAATGGTTGTAAAAAACCATTCAATGTTTTACTATTGCATGATTTAGCTCATCAAACCAGGGTGGCGCTTCGCCGATGCATTGATTATTATTTAACACGTAGGGAGTGAATTAGCATAGAGAGAGAGAGAGAGAGAGAGAACGTACTTTAAGGTTGTTGAATTATTTTTATTAGTAGATTATATTGGTACTTATTTATATATATATCTAGGAATATTTCTTTTTATAACAATAACGTGAGGTAATTTAGAATCAAATTCAAGTGCTTAATATATATATATTATATAATATCTTCGTAATGGCATATGTGGTAAACTCAAAAGCAAATTTAGGAGGAGCTTTGCAGTATCTTTTATATTGATATATGTAGATAATTTAGTTATAATTTTAAATTTCCTAGAGTTATTCTAAATTACGTTTCACATATATATACATATATGCAAAGTTAGGGGTTGCTCTACTGTATTTATAAATAATGGGGAAAACGTTTTTAACGGGAAACAGGATAGATATTATGATCTTATTACATTTTAGAGATATTATTATTATGGCTAAGATAGCAATAATAATGATTATATTATATATGCATGAACTCGTGGTAATATATATGAAAACTCTCCATTCATTTATTTATAATAGGATCATCGGCTACAACTCAGCACCCGAGGCCAAATTCTTTCTCGATGTTCCGGCTGCTTTCTACCATCTGAAACACGTTTTGCGGGTGACAAGTGCAACAAACATCATAGGCCTAGTCGCCATGGGGCCAGCATTGGTTGCTCATGCTCCCATTTTCCTAGCAATAGCATGCATGTCGTTATCACTTATTCGTCTTCTTGGCATCACTAATCCTAGAAGGCATGAGTACGGAGGTCCCAACAACGGCAATCTGAAGCCAGCACTCATCTTGTTCTACAGCCTGGTGCTCGCTCAAGGTGTCCTGTTCCTCCTGTGGTTCCCGGTTGCGATGAATCGCTTGGACATCGCTAAACCTTTGGGTTCCAAGTACTTGGCAAACGAGCTTCTTCGAAGAAAGAAAAACTTGGAAAACTACAGTTCATCAAGAAATAATAGAGAGGTCAACGAGGAGGAGGAGGAGATGGAATTGATGATTGACAGATATGTTACCAGCATAGCAGAGACGTGCATCCAAAAAGGCGTCTCTGGCACCATCAACACTACTCTATGTCGTTTGCAGCTGAATTGTTGTTGCAATCTCAGCACCCTGATGACCACATCTCTGCAGTTTCAGTGCTGCACTCGCTGGTGGTTAAGCACAAATAACGTTCAGATGCAGCCGTTGACCAGATTTGTGCCTCGGAGAAGTTGGTTTGCAGGCTTGTTCGGATGCTACGCTCCTCAGAGAATCTTGTTTCTATTCCTCAACCTCAAAGAATAGAAATTGTCAGACAAACCAAAAACCTTGATGCAGATATCAAGGCACACATCGCAGAGATTGTCGCGAAGCTTGCCTGCAAGCTGCGCCTAGCAGACATACCTGGAGCAGCGCACTGCATATCATCCCTACTTGATTCACATTCCAACAAGCAGCCCCTTTTTCTCCATGGAATTGTGATTCTTGCCAATCTTGCTGCAGACCCGGAGAACTGCACAGAGATGTACAACACCATGGATCTTGTGCCCAAAATCATGGTGCCAATTAGCAGTGGACTACTTATGGTCATCAAGAATGATGAAACAACACTTGAAGTTGTGAGGGAATCCTTACGTGTGGTGGCCAAGCTTACAAGTGGGACAGGTGAGAGCAGTAGGAAATTATGCCACGAATTATCAACAACAAAATATGGCAGGACAGCTGAAAACATACTTGGGATCTTGAGCAACAGTGACGACCAAGAAATGGGAATGCTAGCTGTGGAGATCCTCTCAAGGCTAACTTTGGATGAACCAACAATGCTATATTTTACTGCCGAGCTGCAAGGCCTATTCTTTGATCCTCAGGACAGCCAACTGAGAATTGAGGCAGGGAAAGCACTGATCGCCCTTGTAATATTCACATCCTGCGGGGTCGAGTTTGACATTCAGCAGCTGGTCACAATCATGAGTGCTGATGCCGCATACTGTAAGGACCAGAGCAGATCAGGATCGGAATCGCCTCAGCTCAGTGGCCAATGCACTGTCCACGGTACGTGCACATAAATTAGTTTTGTTCTCACAGAATGATATTGTACTACAATGCGAGTTTGCAAAGATTCATGTTCAGTTTTACTGTTGTTGCAGGTACTTGAAGCGATTGTAACTGATACTACAAACATCACCAAGCTTGACGACAGGAACAGCAAGTTTCTTGCGTCGTTCTTAGGCCTCGCAGTGCAGATACGTGAGAAGCTTGTGACCGCAGAGGCTTTTGGCAAAGCGGTCACAGGGCTTCCAATGGCGAACAATATTTTTGCAGAGAAGCTGAAGAGGATCATCGAGATGACGATCGGCAGCGAGAACGAGTATGAAGTCTGCCTGGCGATCATGGATGAAGTGTGCCTGATGAGCATGGATGAAGTCTGCCTGGCAATCATGAAGTCCACGACTAAGCTAGTTACGTGGATGACGGAAATCAAAACCATCAGCACCGGTTATTACATAGACTACTTCAGGCAGGCCAACATTGTTTAGAAACTGGACATCGCCGAGAAGGCCATGGCTCACCTCGAAAGGTACGTGGTTATGATAGGCGGTGCTGACGACAAGGAAAGCTATGTGACGCTTCAGACGCTTGTGGAAATAGCCAAGAACAAGTTGGTTCCACAGCTGCAGCAGCAGCAGAATTAGGGAGCGTGCAAACCGAACCTATGGGTGCCAGCGCGGAAGTTAAGCTCTTGTCATGTACTCATGTCGATGTTCTGTTCCCTTGGGCGGTTAACACTTGTCAAAAAAAAAAAATGTATTGAATAACTTATATCAAGAAACCTTGTTGTTTTCTTTTCTTATGAAACTTGGCATAGTTTGGAATAAGAGTTTTGCTCCAGTGATCCTATGAAACTCTCACAACCTCTCTTCTCATTAATGTGTCATGTCAGCATATTTAATGCCCATGAAACTCTATGAAATTTGCATTGAGACTGGCCTAATAGTCGCGTGTCTTACCGACCAATGGCAGCTACAGCGCACAGAGGGGCGGTGGCGGAGCGCTGCCGCCGCATGGAGGCTACCAGACCTCAGCGTCGTGTGGCCCCAAGCTCGGGCACGGCGCGCGGGCACATGAGACGTGACATGGCGGCAGTGACGGACTGATGGGTGAGGGACGGCGGCGGCACCACCCGGCCATGCTCGGCCATGCTTGTTTGGATGCTACACTGAGAAACGTGCCAGGCATAGGCAAGTGCTCCTAGGCGCTCGATTTGCTAAGACTACCCGCACTCGTCATCCTCTAAATCCATCCTCTATCTGTCCCAGTCATCAAGATTCTTTCCTCTATACACTTTTCTTCCGCACCCATCATCCTCTATATCTTATACTCTATACCAACTACCATTAGTGGAGTCCACTTATAATTTTATCTAAATATATCCATGTGATATCTTATTTTGAAGGATTTATCGAAACGAATTCGATGGTGTAATCGGAATTAATTTGGTGTTTTGGTTTGTGAGTTATAACATTTTTTAGTTAGTTAAAATAGTGGGACTCACCCTGCATGCACTCTCTCTCTATCTTTTCCCCTCCTCTCTCTCCGTCACATGTGACCGCGCAGGACAAGAGCGGGCCCGCGCCCAGACGTAGCGTAGTCTCGCTATCTCGGTATATTTAGCGGGTGAGCTCGCGTACTGGACTTGAATAGCGTATGCGCTGCAGTGCATTTCTTACGCCAAATGCACATGCACGAGCATTTACCGTCCCCGTTGCGGACAGTCTAAGACTGTCCGCAGCCATGTTACTCCATTTTCTTACTCCACACGTCCTGGTCATCAAGATTCTCTACTCCATATACGTTTCTTCCGCACCCATGAACCTCCATATCTCATACTCCATCTCAACTACCGAAATCGGGCCCACTTATCACTTTATCTAAATATATTCATGTGAGATCTAGTTTTGAAGGATTAATTGTAACGAATTTAATGGTGCAATCGGAATTTAATTTGGAGTTTTAGTTTGTGAGATATAACATTTTTTGGTTAGTGGCAATTGTGGAGCCCACCACTGCATGTGCTATCTCTCTCCTCTCCCTCTCTTGCGCATGCGCGTGTGGGCCCGTCAGGGGCTTACGCCACAGGCTGATCGAACCGCCACTTCTGGCGCTCGGCCGCTCGTTCACGAGTAGTTGGCGTACGCCGCTGCAGCTCATCCAACCGCCATTCCCTCCGCCAAATCCGAGGTGGCGGGATTCCGGTCCCTGTCCAGGCCAAGGCTGCGGATGGTCTAAGCCTGGGTTCAGGATTGCTGCCAGGGTGCTCAGCTGCCTGGCAGGCAGCATCCAAACATGCCAGCATGCGAGCATGCGTCTGCCTCTCTTTTTGGATGGGACACTGCTGAAGTGCTGAACATTGCTCACTGGATGGAGGCCTGACTTGTCATAGCTTAACTTTTTTTTGCAATCACGCCTTTTCATTGTCATAGCTTAACTGTGCTTAACTGATCACTTCTAAGACTGATCAAACCATTGTGTGTTTAACCAAAAAAGGTTATAAGACAACCTTACTGTATCAATTCAGCGCATACCAAACCTAAGTATGAAATATTATTTTCAGTTGTATTAAAAGATCTGATTCATTGATCAAGTTTGACTTGGCTCGGCTAGCTAGCTACATAGGAAACATATGAACTGTGGCAATTTGGGTCCGTCTTATGCACTTCAGTCAGATTGCTGTTGTTGTGTGCAGCTCATGATTTTAACTGAGACGTAATGTATTTGAACAGTAATTACTGTTTATGACCTAAAATACTAGATAGGCTGTCATTAACTTACTATATCTAAACAAACTATGGATGCTATATATGTGATTGAACACCACCATAGCAAATCATTGCTAGAATAGGAAGAACATCATGGAAGTCAGTAATGTACATGAACAAAAGTGTAGCAAAGCCATAGACTATGAACAGACCATATGTTCCTTGTCTGCCTGACCATGTTGGTAGTCCGGCAAGTGATTGGATATGACAAGACAAGTACTTTGGACGCACATTTGAGAGTTACAGTGACACCGAGATGACATTTCACCAACACATCTGTGTTTTGTTTCCATAAAAAGGATCAAAGGTGCTGTTATCTTCCTTCGCGAGATTGGATCAGACTACTGCATTGAAGTGAGGTGAATGGCGGAGATGTTAGGGGTGCTAAAGAAGGCTCTGGTCGAATCCTTGAGAGTGTTCGGCGCCCGCACCCGGGACGACTCGCGACCTGGAGCCAGGACACGCCGGAGCTGAAGCTCATCCTTTTGCTGGTAGCGGAGGCGTTCCTGCAGCTGCTCGCATCGGGCCTCCGCAAGCTCGCCCTCGTCTGGGCTACCGTCGTCCTTCTCGGCAGTTACTCCATCACGCTCGTGACAACGGATTTCTGGTTCACCACGGCCATCGTCTTCGTAGAAATCGCCAGGTAACAACGTGTTCTTCAGCCCACCTCTTTTTTGTTCTGAAAAAAATTATTCAATTCTCCAACTCCGGCTTGATTGCTGGAAAACTAAACGACATCCGGTTGTTAGTAAAACAGTCTCATCGATTCTAAATTACAAGATTTAGGTTGGTCTTTTGATCTGTAAGTCTGTCGGCAAACCGCCCCTCCCCTCCCCCGAGCGCCCAACCCTAGGGCGACTCGGGGCGACCCCGCCGCCACCGCCTAGGCCCCCGCCATGCTTCCTCTCCGGCCGCCGCCGGCGGCCTTCTGTGAGGCCCGGCCGCGTGTGCTACCTCCCCTCCCAGTTCTCCCCGTTTTCCGTCACCCCCCTCCACCCTCCCATCCGGCGTCCCGCGGTGGTGGCCGGCCGGATCCGGGTCACCTCTGGCCGGATCCGCCCCCCGCCGGCGGCCTGCGGCGCGGCCCTTCCTGGTGGCTGGTGGCGGCCCCTCCCGGCGGCGCGTGATGGTGGCGGCGGATCCGGGCTCCTTGGGGCCGGATCTGCGCCCCCCTCCGGCGGTGCCCTCCCGGCGCCTCGCGGCGGTGGTGGCGGATCCGGGCTCCCTGGGGCCGGATCCGCGCCCCCTCCCGGCGGCGCAACCCCTCGCGGCGGCTCGCGGTGGTGGCGGTGGATTCGGGCTCCCGGGCCGGATCCACCCCCACCCCCCTCCCCCTCCGCGCGGCCGACGCCCGGCGGCCTTGCGCTTCCCCGGCGGCCGGCCGGCAGGATCTGGAGCCTCTGCCAGATCCGCGCGATCCCTCTCCCTTGGCGGCGTCGACGCCCAGTGGCCATGCGCTGCCCCTTCCTCGCGCGCATGGGGCCGGGGTCTCCTCTCCTTGGTGCCCGGCCGGCGGTCCGGCTGGATGGCTTGGCGGCAGCCACATCGAGTCAGGGGCGGCTGCGGGCGGTTGTGCCTGGCTGGGCGGGCTGCTCCTGCTCGACTGGTTCGGCGAACAGTCCATTGGGTGAAAACCCTGCCTGGCATCTTGCCTCGGGCCGATGGCGATGGTACTGTGGGTGCCATTTTCCTTGTTGAAGGCGTCGTTGAAGCTTCTATATGTCGCGCGGGTCGGCTGGGCAGCTCCGGGACGAAAGTCCCCCTCGTGCTCGTTCGATGATGCTGGCGTCCGCGGAAGTCACGCCCTCCTTGGAGGCTTCGTCGGAGCACCTCAGTCACGCTCCACCTCTATTGCCAGAGTTGTCGTGCCTGCGTGAGCTCCTGCTCCGCCGTCGTTTTGGACCTTCTAGCTCGGATGCTGGTGTTGCCGAAGTTGGTTGTCGTCGTCGTTGTTTGGCCAATCTTGGTCACCGGCGTCGAGCTTGGCTCCACCTTGGCAATTCCTGCCGAGTGTGTGATGCCCCTCACGGTTGGGAACCGCGTAGGTCTTGACAGCCGTCACGGTTCTCTCGTCATCTCCTGAGCTAGCGCCACTGCGACATTGTATCTTGTTGTGTTGTTTAGGCTTCGGGTGAAGGGTCTTCTCTTTCATCTTGTTGCTGTTCCGCTTTTGTTGTTTGGGTGCTAACCACCTTCTCTGTGGTTCTATAACCGTTTGTGTTCGCTGTTCTTTCGGCCTTCTTCTTAATGAAAATGACATGTGAAGTCATGTTCGAGAAAAAAAAAATACAAGATTTAACCATTGTGTAAAATAAAAAACCCACCAAAAAAGTACAGTTTCACAACAGCCTTTGTATATTTTTACTTGTGTATATTTAAAAGTGACACGTCATCTGAATTTTTCGTCCAAGATCTGATCGCGACCCACGTCCCCTGGCCATTAGCAGTGTCTGTCCGCTGGCCACCGCTGGCCACCACCACCCGTCCTATGGCCATTGGCCACGCAGGTGCTAGTAACTGTTAAATAATTAGGCAATTTTTAGAACAATTTTTAGATTAAAATCAGAAAATAGATCATGACAAATCGATGAACTAGATTAAGCATGTATAGATTACTAGCATGACAGATTAGCATATCACATATACTAGAAAAACATATCATGATATTGCATAGCACGAACATGATAAGTGTAAACATAACTCTACACTGGATAGATTGGACAATATGAAAGATAAGATTAGACCACTAGAATTATACCTGCCGGTTGTAGACATATTTGGTGGTGGAGATGCAAACGACGATGGCGCAAGGTTGAGCTCTTCGAAGGCGAGTTCGATGTCGTAGTCGTTGAAGGCATGGCCGAGATCGTTGTCGCCGATGAGTGGCGGTGGAAGACTTCGCTGAAGTTGACGATGAATACGACGAGACGTAGCGCTGCCTGACTTGGACGGACGACAACCCGTCTTGAAGATTGGGAGCAGTTGCGCAAAGAGCGCTTCCCAAAAACCTTCGCCTTCTCCCGGTGCAGGGTCGCAAAGACGAAGGTTCCATAGACCTGTTCGCCCGGTCGCTAGTGCACGCAAGCGATCAGGCTGGAGTTGCGGAAGCCCTCTGCATCCGGCACCGTGGCCATGCGTGGGGGGTGGACGACAATGGATCTGAGCCTCTCCGGCGCGGCGCGCGCGGGGCGAGGAACATCCCGGCGAGCAGCTGCCATGAAGCCAGATGGAGATGCGCGACGACGATGACTGCGACGTTGCCGGCCGGGGCGAGCAGGGGCCTTGCCACGACCAGGTGGGGGTGAGGCGTCGGAGTCCTCCGGTGACTCCACGGTTGATCTCCTTGGCTCCTGGGTTTGGTTGGGGCCATCACCTGGGGAGATACGGCGGCCCAGCCGGAGGTGCACTGGCTGCCGGTCGTCTGGGGAGGTGGAACGACCATGGTGAGCAGCCGCCTGGTCCCCGACGACTCCCTGGTCCGGATCCCGGACGAGCTCCTCCCTCGACTGGCGGCGTTGTTTTCTCTTCCTCTTCCCACGCTTCCTGGAGGGGCGCTGCTCAGCCTGGATCCGATTGGGATCGATTGTCTCTGCCGGCTGCATCTCGACGGCACAGTGGTGCGGCCGGGGATTGGCCCCTGCCTCCAAGTCCACCTGTGCCGGAGAGCCCCGGCAGACGACATCGCGATTGGATCCACGGCGCGGCGGAGCTGACTCAGCGTCGCTATCTTCATCAGAGAACACGTCGGAGACTTCGACCTCGTCTTACCACCTCCTGGCCTTGGAGCGGCCTGGGGTCGCCATAGGGAAGAAGGGCGCGGTGTTGGGTGAGAGGGAGGACGCCCCGGGGTGGCCGGAGGCGATGTTGGTGGCCGGCGGTGCCGGAGTGGCGGCCGCCGGGCTGGACGGGGTGGAAGGGCGCTCGGTCGCCATCCCCAGCTCGTTGGAGTAAGGCTGCTCAAGCCTGTAGAAATCCTATTTGCATAACAACTGATGGGCGTATGTGGTAAGTTCATTTGCCCGAAATCTGGGTCAGTCGCCGATGACACCAGCTTCACCACCTCCTTGTTCGACAGCACGTCCCAAATCTGCAACGGGTTTTGAATGGCAGGAAACGAAAATTCAGTTCTTGTTCCTCATGCTACAGTAAAACCATGTCATCAGAAACTTCTGTCTATTGTGTAAACAATCATTCTCAGCTAAAACTATCATGAGTTCATGACAATAAAAAGACGACACTTCTTCTTAATGAAACATGTGCAGCGCACGTTATCGAAAAAACAATAAATAGACAACAGTGATATGCATGTATGGTTTCGGTTAACAGTTTCTGTTGTGGGTCTATTCTGAAAGGGATATGTGTGCTATTCTGTACCCAGATCATTTGTAATAGAACTGCATGCATGCAAGCCTTTCTGATTAAAGAAACCAAGGACAATGAATAAACTGAAAGTGACAGGAATCTGAAACTGCCAATCAAATAAATGATCACATTCCCTTTTTATTACCCCGTCAGTAGCAAGCACCAAGAACTCATCTTTCTCAGACAGTTTCCTGCAGTAGACTTCAGGTGTGCAGATAAGGCCATGGTTCTTGAGGCAGAAATCCCCGAAGGCCCTTGCCATGGCGAGGCCGGCACGTCCTGATCTGGCAGCCACATCCTAGGCACGTCTGGTTCATCTTCCATGGCGAACACTCTACCCTTGCAGTTCAAAATCCTTGCGAGCTCGCCTATTGCAAGTGAGCAGGAATGCAAAATTCAGACAAGAAGTGTATTCAGGTGTGTTAGTAGCCATGAAATGAGAAGTTTTGACGCTCACTTGGAAGATCTGGCTTCAAGTCAGTGGTGAGCTGGACGGGGATCAGACGGTCCTTGCTGTCCCGGGTGCAAAGAACAGCGCGTGAATCACCCAAATTGGTAACGATCAAGTGATCACCCTGTAAATTACAAGGACAATTGGGCAACAGAGTTAGTGATATGTCTGCTTTAGATATGTTGATTTAGCCTTTAAGCTGTAGTTTTCAGTATTTGAATCAACAACTGAAACATGATTTCCAATAGAGCTAGTAGTTACAGTACAGGTAAATCACTGAACAGCTATCTGAATTGCCAAAGGAATCCAAATCACCGAAACATGATTTCCAGTTCAGCTGGTAGTTACAGTACAGAATTAGTACCTGCCTAACAGCAGTGAGTGCAGTTGTGCCGCTACAAATGCAGTCGATTCCTGAATGTTGCCTCAGCTCCTCATCCACCTGCTCAAATGTCTTCACGAATATGTTCTTCCAAGTGGACAACAGCTGGCTCTCATCGCTTGTATCATCACTGGACGAGCTGGTAGACTTGTCAAAGGAATCCAAATCTGTATTGCTTGAGGGGTCTTCTTCAGATTTTACCTTGAGACTATTGCTGGAGTTATCTTCTTCAGGTTTGAGCTTCAAATTATTGCTTGAGTCATCTTCAGGTTTGAGATTCAAATTATTGCTTGAGTCATCTTCTTCAGTTGTGAGCTTCAAATTATTGCTTGAGGAATCTTCCTCAGGTTTAAGCTTCAAATTATCGCTTATTGAATCTTCGTCCGCAGTTTTTGGTTTCAAAGCAGAGGCTAGTTTCACTGGAAGGGTGTCGCGAACATGGCGAGTGACTTCCCAGCCAAGAGGGTCATGCCCATCAAATGCTCCACAAGAGGGCCAGCAAAGTCCTAAGCATCTTGATACAATTGCCACACATCAAGATCAAGCGAATCGCGTGTGTGAGAAAAAAACAATGTACTTGCAATGGAGATGCTAAAAGTGGATGTGCCAACATAGCTTTTAATGTTCCGGCCCAGGCAGGTTCATAAACAATGCAAGCTCTCAGGACACTGGTGGTGTGGGCAATAAAGATGCTGAAGTACATAATTTCAGGTTGCTAAAAAAAAAAAATCTGTTTTTTTCCTTTCTACTCTCTCAGGTTGTAAGAATTCAATTCTTAGCAGCTATAGTAGATAGATCCAGTTTGCTCAAACTAAGTTCGTAAATACAACTTGCATTGCAAGTCGCAACAACAACGTGAACAGCTTGCATATTGGCAAAACACACACACAGTGAGAAGATTAGTCATGTACACAGAAGCAAAATCATTATATCATCCAAGATATTTCAGCTTTCCTAATTGCTACAGTATCATTCTTCCTGGTTGGACAAAGTCAAAATCAAGGGGAAATTGGTTTCATAGACGGAGGGATCAAGTGCGGCGAACGAGTGAGTTGAGGGGCTGCAGCCAATCCAAGGCGAAAGCAGAGAAGAGGGAGCAGGGTGAGCCGGTGAGGTCACCTGGGAGACGGTCACGGCGTCCTGGTTGGCACCCTTCCATCCCTGCTTGGTGTGCACGGAGACGCCAGAGCTGGCCCAGAGGTGGCTGTGGAACACGTCATCGTGCATCCATGGGAAGCCCAAGCCCTCGTTGTCGTCCGGCTCCCCTTGCTGCAGCAGATCCCCATTGCTGCTGCCTTGCTGCAGCAGATCCCCATTACTGCCTATGCTTTGCTTGCTCTTGCGCGTGAGCTCCGTCCTCCCCTCCCCTCTCCTCTTCCTCCAAGCAGAAACAGGAGCAGTAGTAGCAGAAGCGGTGGTTTTTTTTTCTTTTTTTTAACAACTGCATATATTATATATCATAGCAGCCAAATTACAAGGAGGTCTTCAAAGGAAGACTTGCATACATTAAGGTCCTTTGACCGGAAAAGCCGACAACAGCGTGGACTAAGGCCTGGGGGAGGACGTTTCTGCCGGTGGGGGTTATACGTAGGGGCGTCAAAGACGCGTGCACCCAGATGGATTGACCACGCACTGCGACGGTGAAAGTAGGGTCGGAGGAGCCGTCGAAGAAGAAGTAGGCCGACAACCGAAAGATAATGTTGATCTCGTTGCCGGAGGTATAAAGAGCTCAATCTGAGAACCCAATGGAGGCAAATTCGTCGATCCAGCGCCGAAGAAGTTGTTGTCTAATTGAAATTGGGGCCTTCAGAACCTGGGGCTGCAGAGTAAACACAACACAGACACTAAAAAGAAAGAGACAGAGAAACCGTGCGTCTCTGTCCGGATGAGGACCTGCGGTCGTGTGTGTGCCGAAGCGAACTAAGACATAAAGGAAAATAAAACCATAAAAAAGAAAAGGAAGATGAAGCTTAATGGAGAAGGCATGCAATGGGCCTGAAGATGTGGTCGTGGACAGGCACGGAGTCCTTGGCGCATTGAGCCCTGCATGGCTTCCACGTTGGCTTGGTGGTCCCCCTGGAACAGTTGCTGGGCCCCGCCACTAGCAACAGGGAGACGTGGCCTAGTCAGCAACCTCACCCATCGGAACCTCCGAGAACTCGCAGCTGAGACGGATGCCGGCGTCACCACCGGCTTCAACAGCAACTCCGGCGAGCAGCATAGGCAGGCGCGCACACGGGGTGGCCCAGCCCCCCACCTCCACCGGTGGCTTCAGTAGCAGCTCCGGCTAGCTGGACAGGTGGGCGCGCGCACAGGGCAGCCCAGCCCCCACCTCCACCACCGGTGACTTGAACAGCAACTCCGGTGATTTGCGCAGGAGAGCGCACGCACGGAGCGGCGCAGCCCCCACATCGACCACCGGCAGCTTCAGCTTTAATTTCGGCGAACCGAGCAGGCGGGCGCAAGCGTGCACATGGGGCATCCCAGCCCCCACCTCCAGCACCAGCTTCAGCTTCGACTCCGGCAAGTTGGCCAGACGGGCGCACGCATGGGGCGGCCCAGCCCCAACCTCCACCGCCGCAATACAGGATGCGGGTTGCAGTAGCAGCGGTGCTCAGATCGACCTCCGGCTGGCTACGAGGAGGCAGATCCCGCCTGACCTCCACCGAAGAGGGCGACGCTGTGGCCAAAGCGGACATGGCCAGTGATATCTCGGCCACCAGTATTGAACTTGAAGACACTCCTTTCTACTCGTGGTCGAGTACATCTGCCACCACTTTGTCACCGTCTTGTCTCCTTGCTGGTCCATAGCTTCATCTCCATAGATCGGACTAGTTATATTGGTCATCGAGGGAATTTTATAAGAGGGAAGAGAGGAAAACGGGGGTGGAGGAGGAGGGGAAACTGGCCCACCTGCCCAACCATCGACGAGGACGCCGGGGAGGCAGGGGGCTGGCGGGTGGGCGGCGGTGGAAGCTAGAAGAGCGGGCAGTGGTGGGCAGCGGTGGAAGCTAGAACTCGCACGTAGGCGACTCTCTCAAATTTATGCATGGTTCATTGGTTGGTTCGTAGGTGTGGTAGAGGGCATTAATGACAGGACCGCTAGCGTTAGGGTAGCTGGGTAGGGCAGCGTATAACGACGGACCATTTTAATTTCTATACAGGAATCTGTCACACATGTAATGAAGCGTTGAATTGAAGCTTCTTCGGATGGAACTACAGTGCGCTACAGTGCCAGAACAGAAATTTTGCCACTCAAGAATTGGGGAACTAAACAAGGCCTAAGGAAAAGGGCTCGAGCAATGCAGCAGGTGGCAGCAGCTGCGCTCTGCCCTGGGCGCAACGGTGAGGTGAGCCATGGTGGAGGGGCGACGCAACCCGCAACAGCAGATGGAGATGGAGATGGCATGCATTTACTCATCAAATGATAAGGGTGAGGGGATCACAGACGGGACGGGAACATCGGCCGAGCTACCCGTGGTTGGCAAGGGATTTTTAAAATAATATTTTTTATTGAATAATTGCAAATCTAGAAGGTGTTATACAAAAATCGCAAAGATAGTACCCTGCCGGCCACTGGACAGCCGACAGAGTGCTTGTTGGAGAAGCTTGTCGGCGTCGATAGCAGACTTGTCGGCAGGTGGAAAGCCGACAGGCTCAGTCGGCTCCTGGTTGGCCAACAGGTCCGTCGGCCTCCCGGCGGCCGATAAGCCCGTAATGCCGGCGTTCAGTGCCAACGGCAATGGCAACTGCCTGTTCGGCACCAACATGATGCCGCCGCGCCCACGTCGCCTCGCTCTCGCCCCTGCTAGCCGCGCCCACGTCGCCTCTTCCGAAGGTCTTGACATCGTTCTTGCCGCCCGGGCACCTGCGTTCCTCATCGGCCGTGGCTTCTTCAGTCGCGCGTCGTTACGTAGGCGTTTCTGGGCGAAGGCGCTGGCAGAACACGCGCGGCCGCGATTCGCTGGTGGCCGGCCGCGAAGCAAGCGGAGCCTGGGCGCTGGCACTGGCCTCGGTGGACCACTTCATGGCCGGCCGCGCCGCCGTCCGCTTCGTGCTCTACGCCGCGTTCGTCCGCCCGGCCGGGCAATCCACTGCGCCTACGTGTGCAGCGTCACGCATCGGGAGGGGAAAGAAACAACAGAGGATGGCGGCACGCGGAATAGGAGGCACGCGACGATTAGCAATGAAGCAAAACACGGTGTCATCTAAGGATCGTTCTACCCGGATAGTCATTGGATGGACAATCTAGGCCGATTCGACGGAGGAGATCTGAGACGGGTGTACCCCGATTCCTACGCTCTTTTATAGTATAGATAGATTTGGGTTCCATATACAATCATACGATGTGCTATATTTTGTATTTCCAGCTTGATGTCCCGTGCCAAGCACAGGGGTACCTACTAGTTTAGTACTAAATTCTGGTACAATGCTAAACTCAACTTATACTTTGGTACCTACGTACCAAGATTTGATATCTTTTATTCTGTGTCTCCGACGACTAACTTGTTGAGAAACACACGGACTTTCTATCCTAGACGGAAAGGAGAAGGAGGAATTCTAATCCTAGTCCGTTTGTATGTGGGCTCTTACCAAAACTCTTAGATCTTGACCGGACTATATATACGTGGGAGATCTATGTTGTAATGACGAATATTTCAGAAATAAAGAATAGTCTCCCTACATTTTGTGTCTACTTGTTCTACTTTCATCTACCATGTTGATCATGAGAGACGGTGAGGGGAAGGTCCCAACCGCTGGCAACTAGTTTCTTAACACGTTATCAGCACGACAAGCTCTTCGCCGACATCGCCGTTGAAGCCGCCGCCGACCTCGACGTCGACGTCCATGCCGACGTCCCTGCCGCGACTACTTCGACGACGTCGACGTCTCCGTCGTTGTTAGCGGAACGGATCTGCTTCCTCTACTTGCAACCGATCTGCACTGCATCGACATGTACCGTCGTCATCAAGCATGCAGGTCTACGACAATGCCAAACGCCCTACGCGGTATGTGTCTACCAACCACTACCCTACGCGGTATGTGACGTAGATCAAAGTGGCATCCTCTACGAGGTACGAAGTCAGATTGCTTGTGCTCGTCATTGAGCCGGTTTATATACTCTATACATTTTGAATCCTACACGAAGTACCTATATACTTGAAGTAAAAGAAAGTACAAACTAATGGCGTACATGAAGTACATACTGTTCTTTACATGAAGTACACACGTATATGAATATATATATATACAATATATATATATATGTACATACATTTGCATGTGGACAGTGGGCACTATATGAAACTTTATCTCGGCGTATCATGCTCCAGCATGAGCTTGTTACACGGTTGACACGGCACCGGCATCAACCATGGCTTGCACGCCGCTATACTGCCGACGCCGGCGGCACCCGCACTATTACGAACCATCTCATCGGCATTGAAATTACTGCCGTGTTGCTTCTTCAATACCGTGACCGAGAACAACTCTATATGATGATATGTTGATGTGAACATGCATGGCAAGTAATTGGCGACCCTGGTTTGACGGCCGCCACGAGAGGCCTGTGCAGCCGCTCAAGCGCCCTCCTCCCGCAAAATTTACTACACGAAGTAGACAGTAACAAGTACAAGTAGTATGTATATGTACAAGCACCGTTGCATATAGAAAGTAATTGTTTCTGGTATTGACCCGTAGTCGAATTGGAACTTGGAAGGGATTGCTTCGCTGACCGAATCCGGAGCAAACTCTGCTAGGCATGCAGCCGCGCGCCATAGTGTGCATGTCTTTTGTCAGCACCTGAAGACTCGCGTTTTCTTGCCGCTGCATGCGGCTCGTAAAGCAATTGAAAAGAAAAACAGATTTTGAATTATCCATAGCCGATTGTTTGCTGCCTCTGTCAGCCTGAAGTTGAAGAGTTTATGCAAGCATCATCAATCGTAAAGTTACCACTCCACATGCATGAGCCACAGACAACTGTTTGTACGAGGTCGCTGCACGACCTATAGTATTTATTAACTATTGATAAATAAATGTATATATTCTTATGTTATTTTCAATGTATTTATTCATCATATATTATATGAATTGTACACCATGTAATTGTAAGAATAATATAGTTACAATAGAAACATGGTACATATGGTTTATGAGCTCTTTAAATCCTGCAGACCTTAGACCACCTTTGGGAGTCTCATATTTATTTTTCCTAGTATAATGAATTTTTAGGATCGACGAATGCTTGGTATTAATTCAGAAGATTTGAGTATACCATGATCTTGAAAATGCTAGAATGCTTCTAAGAATATTTTAAATAACCATCCACTATCTTTTTGCACCTTACTACTTGGTTAATCGCAGTAAACCTATATGCACATGGTTTGTTATAATGGTATATGCATACTTTAATGAAGAAAGAATATCCTGTACTTGCCCTGAATGGTATAATTATTTGTTACGGTCATTATTAAATTCATATTAGATATTTGACTACCATTGAAGTGTAGTGATAATTACTCTCCATAATGAGTATACGGCTGAGAGAAGTAACAAATGCATTGTGAGACTCACTGCATGAGTAAAATCTCAAATTATAATTATATCATATTGCACTGAAAGTTGAATTTTCAACCTTGTATGACTATAGTTTGAGGTATAATGCTACTCTACAAATAATAGCTTGAAGCTTTGTACTAAATGTCTAGAAGACAAGATGGTAAATAAAATTTTATCAATGCATATTCTCGAAGAAATGTCTCTTGTGTATAGAATATCACGAGATCAATGTAATACCTGAAGTATTTAAATTTACCATTACTCAAACAAAATCGAGTTGAATTTTTTTAGACAGCTTTATAAACCAGGATATTATCAGTTGGATTAACTTTGAATATGTGACTTGCATATATCATACTCCTAGAAGGGGATCGAGCAAGCATGAAGCTGCTAGATGTCAAGCGTTGAAGCTAAGACATACATAAAAACTTTTAAAGAATGTAAATCATGTGCTTATAAATTTGTTCTCTTTGGTGCATTAAGTTTTAATTCCTATTGAATTAAGTGATTAATGGTTAATTTATTAGATTGAAGGCTAATTTGAAATATTTAATATTCTTAGTTGTAATTGTTACCTGAAGTAATATGTGCTAATTTCCTATGGAATAAGTCAAATTTATATGTTCCATATATAAACAATTGCCTATTGCCTATCTAAATAATTCTTATATTGTTTTATCCACAAAGAAGTCTCAATTAACCACGAAGGTTATAGTTCTTTGTGCACCACTACTATGTAGGTAGAATGGAAATTGAATTTCCTAGAAGCACATGAACAATTGGACTATATTGGCATACGAATTGCTCCTAGAAGGACAAATTTAGCCAAAAATTAATATAATCCTAAAACTAAATATTTAATATTTTTAACCCAAGAACTAGAAGTTTTATTCTACCCTATGTATGTGAATTTCATGCCATAAGTAATAAGTACTAGAAGTACGATTGGATTCTATGGAGAATTAGAAGAGATTATTCATAGATGATGCAGGAAGCATATTACTACTTGAAGTAATTATGGCATGAGGGTGAGAAAATTTGGGTAAAGGCATAAGAAAATATGGGTAATATATATTTAAGCCTTCCTAAATCTATCTTTAAGTGCATGTATCAGGACTTGAAGTTCTGCTCGCGTCCCTTCCGGCCGAGTTAACTTTCTCTACTGCACTAATTACAAGGTAGCTTGTAGCTCTGCATTTTATTGTTATCTACTACGTTGGACTGAATACCAACATTCCACATTATACACATGTACGTGTATTACTATTTTGTTCTCTCATTGAGCTAAACTATATGCACTCTTGCATGAATATTAGCATAGAAGCTATAGTTGTAGCTAGTAGCTACATTTGCACCCCCTAGAATTAAATTGACTAGCTAGCACGCTATGTCCAATGATTCTTGTTGAACTAAGAAATGTGTTGCTTTCAATGCGTTGCATGCATAAGCAAAAGATTGGTCTATGGCCATGTAGCCTAAAATCAAGGGGAGTAAGTTAATATGTTTGCTCAATGGAGACTAACTCAATTGATTGAATGAAAATGATTGTGGATATAAGATGATGGATAACATATTTATGATGATTTAGGATTTATAAAGAAAAGGCATCAAGGAAATTTTGCATTAATGGCAATTAGAAAATTCTAGAAGAAATTCCATGTGAATTGGATGTTATGTATTTTATATATTTGAAGTATATGGTTCATTTTTTTTGTATTAGTACTTGGATCAATTATTTTGGCTAAATAATAAAGAAGCTAGATAGTGGAATAGTTTATAAACTATGATATGTGCAAACCCGAGGGAGAATATCCCTGTATTTGTAGAGATCTTTGAACGTCCACAAATGCACTTTATATTTTCTAGCTCACTGCATATAATGTATAATAACCCCGTGTTTAAATATGTGTGTGAGTATTTCTCATACAATTTCATCATAGCATACATGAATGGGCCTCCGCTTGTAGTCGGAGATATATGAATATGAATTATTATAAGCCCATCATAGGGGATTATTTTGAAGTATGCTATTAAAAATCTAATATTGGCATTAGGGGGAGAGAAAGCCTATTTTGAAATGCCAAATATTATTTCCGTAGAAGGAAAATGATCTAGAAAAATATTCCTTGAAGCTTGAAGCAGGAATACAATCACACACTAAGTCAACTAATAGTTTGATTAATACTCTAGTGAAACATGAAGCGGAGCATATGCCAGATATTTTTTTTTAAATGAGAAGAGTAAATTGAAGTTATAAGCCAGAAGTTTTGCTTACTAGTAGTAAACTAAATATTGTATACTATCAAGCTAAAATATACGGGGACGCCTGTGGGTTATAGTTTTAGCATATACTTATTGAATAGAAATAAAATAAAACTCCTCCATTCTCATGAAGAGAACACCTTATGAAGAAGGTTGAACACCTCATGAAGAGGATCATCGTGAAGATGGAATCCAACATACTAAGTGCGCACATCATTAGTGTTGGATATGCAGAACAATAAAGTATCTCTTGTTTGGGAAATGACAAAGAGACGAGAATAATCTCATATTATGAGAATATTGAGAGAAAATAATTATTGTCGACAATGCTACCTCTATAATTGCAAATGTTTCTCTTATGAGAACCCGGATCCGGAAATAAAGTCCATGGCAATGTCGCTTGTAGCGATTATATCGGGTCGATAAAGAAATGCAATTGAGGTTGAATCTCCTACTAAGAAGAAATAAATGTTACGCTATATCTCGACAAATAAAATGAATGAATATGAAATATGCAGTTAATAAGTGAATTATGAAAATTCATATAATTTCTGAAGAATATAAATCGCAACATATGAAAATTAAATCTAATACAAGTATTATGAAGTCTAAGGTAGAATATATTCATGAATGAATATTAAAGTCTCTAGAAGAGCATATCCTAGAAGGAACCGTCATTGAATGACTTTGTAGTGAATAACACTGTCTCGTAGTGTTTTTCACTTAATAATATCTAATGCAGTAAGTGAGAATATCCTTGAAGGAACTAATCCATGAAGGATTTATCAGTCAATTCTTGAAGAAAAACCATTTATCCCTGAAGTGAATATAGACCCGAGAAAATAAAAATAAGAACTTCTAAACACCATGAAGGTGCCATACAAACACTCGAAAGTATAAAGCTAGCAATAAAAGTATTTATATCCTCTAAATATCATAGAAGGTATAAGAATAATGGTGATTTTGGTATTTAAATTATCCCCTAAATGCCGAATCCAAGGCTGAATTTATTATTTAGTGGTACAGTCAAAATCTTGAAGATTTGCAGACATACAATTAAAAATCCACTAAGAAAGAATTATAATATATTCAAGCTTGTATAAGTTTGATACACTATCTAGAAGATATTGAATATTAATTTATTTACCCCTATAATCCTCTGAAAGGATCTATTATCCTGAAGAATAAATTTTATTTGTTTTGCACAACTAATAAGTGGTTATTTATGCATGAAGCATATTGCTCTTTGTTATACCCATATATAATTCATAGAAGAATGATGAGCCAACATTTTGAAAGATATAGTATTGTGGTACTGCATACCACTAATTAAGCACACATTTATGAAAAAGTGTGGTTTGAACCATGAAGTTCAAAGGATGGATTTATGAGGGGGAGCAATTTGATTAAATCTACCTTGAAGGTAATTAAACCACTAGTGTTACAAAGATCAAGTAGATCATATATTTGCTAAAACGCTGAAGTTTATGCGTAGATCATGAAGAACAATATCTATTCATGAAGAACACATTATCCCGAAGAATATATAACCAAGAAGGTTAAATGTTGTACTCTTTTTTTCTATGTGAGTTTTTACTTGAAGGTTTGTTACACAAGGTTTTTAATGAGATAACATGTGCAATTCAATTAATGAATGTGATGTACTTTTTTCTCCAAGAACCGTTTTTCCCACTGGGTTTTCGGATGGAGTTTTTGATGAGGCATTTACATATCGTGGTAATCGCCCAAGGGGGAGTGTTGAGAAACACACGGACTTTCTATCCTAGAAGGAAAGGAGAAGGAGGAATTCTAATCCTAGTCCGTTTGTATGTGGGCTCTTACCAAAACTCTTAGGCCTTGACCGGACTATATATACGTGGGAGATCTATGTTGTAATGACGAATATTTCAGAAATAAAGAATAGTCTCCCTACATCTTGTGTCTACTTGTTCTACTTTCATCTACCATGTTGATCATGAGAGACGGGGAGGGGAAGGTCCCAACCGCTGGCAACTAGTTTCTTAACATAACTCACACCAAAATATATGTACTGGTACAACATATATAAGAAAATGTTAGGAATAGTATTAATCCACGGCATTCCACAGTCCAGAGCCTCCATGAATTATCGGTCAGATTCGATCAGATCCTGCTGAAGAGATTAGCTATGGAGATAAGCGAGCGCGCCGCCAGCGCAACGAATCCAAGGAATGAAAACCACACCGCGGTGTTGATCTTGCTGCTGAATCGGTCCATGCCGAACCTCGACGACCACATATGGTTGCGAGACGCAGCCGCGGACGACGCAGACATCAGAAGATACGCCAGCACCTGCAGCAAAATTGGAATAACCAACCACTGTGAATTTATTTCATTGGAAGCGGTACAATGCGCTAGCTGGACATATGCATGCCTGATCGAGGAAGAGGGTGATGCAGTGGAATGAGACGATGCCCTGCAGCCTCTGTGAGACCAGAGGGTGGGTTTCGACTAATGTTTGCGCGATCGAGTAGAAGCAGACGATCACATTCACTCCGACGGCGTACCTGCCATATATAGTGGGTTAATTTGAGCCCAAAGAATTAGCAGCTTGCCAACAAATCATAAGAGCAACAATTTACTTATACTAGTTTGTTGTACACAAGAGTGTTGTCTGAAATCATCTAAAAATTCAGGCACTTGTAATATAGGAGATGTGGCCAACAAAACATGCATGATATAGAAGGAGATTGTGGTATTTGATGGATGCATTTGTGCAGGAGGCTGATGCGGTGGAGATGGATGCTTAGTGTGGTCTGCTTTGCTGATTTCAGAGTTGTGTTGTCAACCAAATTATGTTAGTTTCAGTGCCATCACCGGCCGGTCTTCAATCGGTTGAGTTAGGATTAGTTGTTAGGATTGTGGTGTTTGATGGGTCTGTGGTTGCTTGGCTGTATGACAGCAGTGGTGGAAATGATGTAGGTGGCCCGTGGGCAGGTGTAACTTGTTTCAGTTATTGCAAT
The DNA here is from genome assembly GCA_018135685.1 of Themeda triandra. Taxonomy (NCBI): domain Eukaryota; kingdom Viridiplantae; phylum Streptophyta; class Magnoliopsida; order Poales; family Poaceae; genus Themeda; species Themeda triandra. The sequence continues at coordinate 258,613 of JAENPR010000493.1, forward strand.
AGATCAACGGTTTTTTGGCCACCTGTGTGCTCTTCTGTTGTGATTCAGTTTCCAAATGACAGAAAATGAGGCAAGGATTTTTAACTGGAATGTCCGAGGTTTAAAAAGTGCAGCCCGCAGGGAGGCAGTGAAGATGATTGTCCCAAAGGCCGGGCCATATATTGTTTGTCTCCAGGAAATGAAATTAGACTCCATTGATACAAGGATGACTATGGAATTTATGGGTCCAGATTTCTTCTCCACTTTGAGTACATACCGGCTGATGAAACAAGAGGAGGGGTCCTGCTTGCCTGGAACAAGGATTTCATTTCAGGAGATGCAGCAAACAACGGGGATTTCTGTCTTTCAGTAAAGATAACAGTTAAGCACACTAACATGTCTTTTGTGCTCACTACAGTATATGGGCCTACTGAGGATACCCAAAAACAAGCCTTCCTAGCAGAAATTATCAGTTGTCAGCCAGGAAACTTGCCATGGGTTTGCCTTGGCGATTTCAACTTAATATACGAGGCTCAGGACAAGAATAACAGCAACCTTAACAGAACACAAATGAGGAGGTTCAGGCAAGCATTAGATAGCAATGAGCTTTTGGAACTTAAGTTGCTCAACAGGAAGTACACATGGAGCAATGGGAGGAGGAACCCAACGCTAGTGAAGCTGGACAGAGTTTTCTATAACAGAGTGGGATGACATTTTCCAGAATACAGGCCTCATAGCACTGAGCAGCTCACTATCTGACCACTGCCCCCTATTCCTATGCAACCAGCAAAAACCATTCAGGAGGGCGGCATTCAAATTTGAAAATTTCTGGACACGTGTGCCTGACTTTCAGCAGATAGTGCACAGTGCTTGGAGTGAACCAGCTAGAGGCAATAACCCACTAATGATTCTCCACAACCGACTTGAAAACACAGCAAGGGCACTCAAAAGTTGGAGCAAATCTTTTTTCAGTCAAGCAAGGCTGCAACTTCAGATGGCAAACGAGGTGATACTGAGACTAGATGTTGCCCAGGAGGCCAGACCACTAACTAATGAGGAATTTGAGCTGCACAGGCAACTTAAGCACCAGGTCCTTGGCTAAGCGGCGATTGAATGGTCAAGGAAAAGGCAGTGCTCGAGGATCACCAATATCAAGGAAGGGGACACATGCACAAAATTTTTTTACCAGCACGTCAAAGGGCGCCGGAAGCAAAACTTCATTGCCTACCTCAAAAATGAAAATGATGAGTTGATTTGGCAGCACCAAGAGAAGGGGAAGATCCTGTGCCAGCATTTCCAGGGAGTGCTAGGCAGCAAAATTATGAGGCGACACACTCTTGACTGGGACAATCTGAACCTCAGCACAATAGACAATCAAGACATGGACAGGCCCTTAACCTTGGAGGAACTCAAACACGTCGTGGAAGAGATGCCAGCTGAAAAAGTCACCCGGACCAGATGGTTTCACCGAAAAGTTCTACAAGGCTTGTTGGGGGATCATCAAGGAGGATTTGCTCGCTGCAATGAAGTGTTTTCATGAGCTCAGAGCAGGGCCGCTGGACAGGCTGAATGGAGCCAATATAATCCTCATACCAAAGTCCAACATGGCTGAACACCCGAAGGATTATAGACCAATAAGCCTGATCCATTCCTTCGGTAAGTTTATCACAAAGGCTCTGGCATTAAGACTACGGCCATCCATGGATCAGCTGATCTCAAATGCACAGAGTACCTTCATCAAGAAGAGGTGTATCCAAGACAGCTTCTTATTTGTCAGAAACTTAGCGCGGGCATACCACAGAAGGAAAACACCAGCTCTAGTTTTCAAGTTGGACATATCCAAGGCCTTCGACACCATATCATGGGAATACATGCTGGAGCTCCTGGAGCACTGAGGTTTCAGCAACAGATGGCGAGAGTGGCTGACCTGCATCTTTAAGACCTCACACTCAAGAGTTATCCTCAACGGTACCGAGGGTACTAGGATCAACCATGCTAGAGGACTACGGCAAGGTGACCCGCTCTCTCCATATCTTTTCATCCTTGCCATTGACACTCTACAAGACATCCTCAGAATGGCGATAATAAACGGCACACTGTCACCGTTGAGAGGTAGGGATGCAAAACTGCGGGTGTCGCTATATGCAGACGACGTCGTCATCTTCTTAAATCCAGTAAAGGAAGAAGTGAGCGCCCTCTTCAGAATTCTTGAACAATTTGGACAGACAACTGGACTGAAGCTGAATCTGGATAAATGCTTAGTGGCGGCCATCAGGTGCACAGAGCTTGATCTAGACGATATCCTGCAAGGCTTCCAAGGGAAAAAGGTTTCCCAATCACATATCTTGGACTACCGCTCACTTTGGGATGACTCAAAGCATAATGGACAGATCGCGATCCAAACTAGCTGGCTGGGAAGGCCGCCTGTTAAACCCAGCAGGAAGAAGAGAACTAGTACGCTCGGTACTAAGCTCGATGCCGACCTACCTGCTCACATCACTCCAGGCACCAAAACAGTTGACAAAGGACGTTGACAAGCTCAGGCGGCGTTTCCTGTGGGCGGGTGACAGCAAGCTAACTGGCGGCAAATGCAAAGTTGCTTGGACTTAAGTGGCAAAACCGACGGCGTATGGTGGGCTGGGGATAATTGAGCTGGACAAGTTTAGCAGGGCCTTGAGGGTCAGGTGGCTATGGTACCAATGGTCAAACACTGAACGCGCGTGGAAGGGATCCAAGTTGCCGGTTGACCAAGATGATATAGCACTTTTCAATGCGGCAACCGTAGTGACAGTTAGAAATGGACTCAAAGCCTCTTTCTGGAACTCGAGTTGGGGACAGGGAAGGGCACCGGCAACCATGTTCCCATTGTTGTATCAGCACAGCAGAAGGAAACACAAAACAGTGAGGGACGCCGTAACGAATGGAAGATGGATCAGAGACATTGCCTATGATCTGAATCAAGAACTGTTGCACGACTTCTTCAGACTATGGAGAGCCATTGATTCAGTTGGGCTGAACCTGCAGGACACAAGAGATGACATGATAGTCTGGACACTCGAAGGCTCTGGTGAGTACTTAGCCAAATCTGCATATTCAATTCAGTTTGCTGGTGAAACGCTCTCACCCTTTCCGATGCTCCTGCAAGACCGATTTTGGACTGCTGCCCGCCTCCAAGCCCGACAATGGGAAAATAACTACTTTTGCACGCTATGTGAGCGAAGCCTTGAGACGGCGCAGCACCTTTTCTTTGAATGCCCTTACTCAAGGGCGATCTGGAGGCTGGTTTCCTTGTGGAGTACATGCACCAGTCTTGACCCCAGCCGATGGCGAGATGAGTCTCAGCTCCAAGATTGGTTCAGGCAGGCACTGGGAGATGGAGGCAAAACGCAACACACCTTACTGATCCTAACTCTGTGGATAGTTTGGAACAGACAAAACGCAGTGACTTTTAGGGATGAACGAGTGTCAACACAGGTGGTTTTCAAGGAGATCAAAGAAACGACGGAGCAATGGGCACTGGCAGGATGTGCGGCACTCAAGCCGCTAATGTATCAATAATGTTAGCGAGTAATCAGTTTGGATTTTAAAACCCGGGCTGCTTACACTACAGCAGGCCGGCACTTTGCCTAGTGCCTGTTGCACTCGGCGAAGCCTTTGCCAAGTGCAACACTCGGCAAAGAGGTGCCGACAAAGAAGCACCCGGCAAAGGCTTCTTTGCCGGATGCCAAGCGCCGGGCACTAGGCAAAGTCTTTGCCGAGTGCCGCGTGGCCACTCGGCAAAGACTTGACACCGTCGGCCGTCGGCCGCTGTCGTTTTCTTTTTCTTTTTTTACTTTTCTTCGTCGACTTCAACACTCGGCAAAGATTTTTTTTTTTTTTGGAAAACTTCTTTGCCGAGTGCATTGCTAATTGCACTAGGCAAAGCTTGGTTCTTTGCCTAGTGCAAATGCAACTGCACTCGGCAAAGATCCTTGCTTTGCCTAGTGCAAATGACATTGCACTCGGCAAAGACATCCAGCTTTGCCTAGTGCTAATGCCATTGCACTCGGCAAAGCCAATTTTAAAATTTATTTTTTTTATTTTTTTTGTTTTTCCAACAGTGCATATATATATATAATACAAAATCACAATTCAAAAGCAATATATCACAAACCACACACACACACACACATATATATATATATATATATATATATATATATATATATATATATATATATATATATATATATATATATATATATATATATATATATATATATAGAAACCACATTTGTCCCGAATTCCACAAAATATTTAAAAGCGAGTTTAAAGTGCACACTACTCTAAGATCACAAGTTCGACACAAAAGACATCTCGGCAAGCGGCCAGGCGGGGGAGGGCGAGCGCGGGGCCTGCGGTGGCGGCGTCGCGGGGGGCTGGAGGCGGGGCGGGGTGAGAGGCTTAGGTAGGGTTTGGCTCGGATGGGCCAATTGGGCCATATTTGTGCAAGGGTTTTTTTGGGGAAATCCCTTCGCCGAGTGCCAGCGCTATGCACTCGGCAAAGACAGCTTCTTTGCCGAGTGCCAGGCCCCGGCACTCAGCAAAGACCCCCTTTGCCTAGTGCAATGCAAGGCACTAGGCAAAGCATTTTTTAATTTTTTTGAATTTTGGTTTCAAATTTTTTGTGCAGGCCTTACATAGTGTATAAAATAATATGTTTGAATTTGGTAGGTTTTTATAACTTTGTGCTATATTTCTTGAATTAATTTCATTTACTTGTATTTTTTTCGAAAAAGTAAATTTGAACTGGCAGGTGCATGAAATAATGAAATATAGGCATTCCAAAAATGATATTCATGTTGGAGAGTGTGTTTTGAGACCGTATCCGGAGACTCACCCAAAAATTTGAATGCCTTGTTCGCGAAACATGGTGACCCGTTTGTGGTCGGAGTGTTTTTTAATTATATAAAATCCGAACGAAGTCCGAAAATCACGAAACTTGTCGGGAAGTCGTGTTATCGCATGTAGAGGCTATGGTAAAAAATTGAGAATGTTTCGAGCAAGTTGCAGCGTCAGATGCCTAAAACCCAGACATCTCCACATGTGATCACAAGTTATCACAAATTATTTCGGTTTCTTTGAATTTTTCCGGCGACTTCAAATTTGAACTGCAGGTACATGAAATAATAGAACTTTTTGATTCAAAACATGATATTCATGATGCTCAGAGTATGTTGAGGCCGTATCCAGGACCTCGCATGAAATTACGACCATGTTGGCGCCGTAACATGGGGAGTTACGTGCGCGGAAAGTGTTTTTAAATTATATAAAATCCAAACGAAGTTCGAAATTGACGAAACTTGACGAGTTGTGTTGTCATCGCATGCGGAGCCCGTGGTAAAACTTTCAAAAAGTTTCGAGCAAGTTGTGACGTCGGATGGCCAAAACCCAGACAACTCCTGAGGACTTACGAATCCTTGATGAATGGCAGATGCGACGCGATGTAGTTGTTGCGGACGATGTTGATAGTGATGATGACTTAAGAGAGCTCGACAATATTGATAGTGATGATGACAAGATCGATGATGACGATGAGCGCCACGGCAATATTGCCTTTCGCGGAGATAATTTCTAATTCATGTAATACTATATTGTTATTAATATTACCTTGCGTTATTAATATTACCTTGTAGTTATGTTTCTTTACAAGTACTTGTTGTTAATACTAACTCTTTTAATCTTTGTCATTGCAGGCACTCGACAAAATGCCAGGCGGAGGGCGGCCACGACGAAACGTCACCTCGAAGTACATGGCGGCGGTCGACCCGGACGAGGAGGAGAAGCACGTGGCAGCCGACCCCCGCGAGGACGAGGACGAGGAGCTTGAGGTGGAGCCGTCGACCAGTAGGGGTGTGAGGGCCCCCAGCGGACGGCACCGCACGCCGTCGAGGAGGCTGTTCGAGACGGCCTCCCAGGAGGGGGCGACGACGACGACCGGTGACAGTGACGGTGGTGGCGTCTGCGGCGGAGACGACGAGGGCGACGACGACGACCCCGACTGTGGCGACGAGGAGACAGCGGGCGGCTCTACTTCCACAGCTTCGGGCAAGCCCTTCCAGCGCGGCCCCACCAGGCTCCCTAGCCACCTACCGATCCACCGACGAGCGCCGGTGATTCGGCCCGCGGGCAAGTAAGTAACCATTGTTGATTTCTCTACTTGTTCATATGACATTTCCAAATTCAAACCGCATACTAACAATTGTTGTTAATGACTCGTGCGGGGCTGGAAAAAGGTGACAAAAAGGGGTTCTTCACGCGTCCCACTAGCATCCGGGGCCTCGGGCCGATTAAAAAGCACTTCCCCGGCTTGGTCCTCACCGCCGAGGGTAACCACATCGTGCCCGAGAAATGGCACCACTTCTCCCTTGTCAAGGACGAAAATGACGAAGTCCTTGCTGACAAGATCAAGAGGGAGTTCTGGGTGAGTCTTTGCATCACATCACATATCTCAATACAACGGATTTATTGGACTTTTTTCAAACAATGAAATGATGTTTGATGCCTGTGTGCAATTGTACTTCCAGTTGGAGGAGGGGCAGGACCTCGGGCGGGCGTCGTGGCATCAGGACTTGGTGTGCGCTGACCGCCTCAAGGACATGTTCTACGAGGCGCGTACCCAGGCCGTCATCAGCTACTACGCCAACATCAAAAAGGTGAAGGTAGATAAGGAGCAAGCCAGGGAGATGATGTCTCAAGAGGAGACCGACCTCACCGAGGAGCAAGACATGCGTAATATCAAAAACTTAAGTAATTGTCGGGAAACATCCGTTATGATTTCTTACATGACACATTCAATTCATTATCCGGAATATCAAAAACTTGAATGTCATGCGATGCCTCCGGGGGGCAGCAAGTACGAGGACTGCTGGCTTGTAATTGTCAGAGGGTGGCGTACGCCGGCGGCGTACGAGGAGCGCAGAGCACGTCGGGTGAAACGCAAGGCAGAGCTCGATAGGTCAGGGGTCTCACACCACCAAGGGAGCCAGATCCTGCCAGAGTTCATGGACACATGGGTATGCTTCCGTTGATGCATTTGTTATAGCGCTCAATTGTCACTACTTGTAACCATGTTTGTGTTTTCCTCGCAATCGGCGACGCATGGTGGGGAGCAAATCAACGAGTTCACGGGGTACACGCTTGCTCACATCGGCAAAGCAAAAGCGCCCACCACCGTGTACAGCTCGTCGCTCGGGCCAGAGAAGTACACCAGCCCGGTCGTCTACGACAAGCTCACCAAGTATGCCGCCGCAGCTCGAGAGCGCCATGGCGCTAACTACGACCCCGCCACCGAGCCCCTGGACACTGACCTCGTGATGAGGATTGGAGGAGGGAAGCAGCACGGCCGGTACTTTATGGCCAACAGCGTCATCGACCCGTCCTCTGTTCAGACGCTGAGCCAGATCCGCAAAGAAGACCGACAAAGGGGGGGCGGATCACAGATCCCCATAGCGCCTCGGCAGCCGAGCAGCGCACAGATGATGACGACACTTCAGGTAAGTGGAGTTTCATTCGTCGTTCACTCGTTTCATGCATGATGTACCTTGCCTTCAAATACCATCAACCATGCTGGTGTAATATTGCAGGCCACGGTCCAAGAGCTGCAGGCCAACCAGCGGCCCGGTGGCTATCCGGAGCGGCCAGGGATGCGGCCCATCGAGGCAGCGGGGTGGCACTTACGCAAAGACTACCGAAACAGTTGGCGGACCTGTCCCTACACTTCCGGGCCCAGATCCCGGGAATGCACCGGGAGCCTCCCGCCTCGATCTTCGCTTCACCACCGGTAGTTCCACCGCCCGTTCCCGTACTCCGGTCGAGTGAGCACGGTCTGTCGCTTTAGCTTGTGCGGCCCCTGCAGTACTAATTACATCACTTGGTCTTTGTGCAGCACCGTCGGCGGGTTCGAACCCGACTCCAAGTGGTAGCCCTCCACCGGGTCCTCTCCACCGCACGGCCTGGGCACCTACGAGCTTCCCCACGCAGCCGCACGCCCGGCCTCCTCCACAGCCGCAGGGGTACTCCTCCCGGCCGCAGTAGGGGCACTATGGGCCTCCAGCGTCTCTCCGCGCACTGGGCAGAGACGGGCAAGCACGGTTCGGCCCCTTGATCGGGTTGGTCGCAGCGGGAGCAAGGTGGGGGCACGACTCCGAGTTGGTCTCCGTGGGAGCAAGGTGGTGGGGGCTCTGGGACCCCTGGGGACGGCGCCTCAAGCTAGGTACTACACTTGTCGCTTTTGGACCTTGTATGGATGACTTGTATGGATGACTATGTATGGATGACGATCGACATTTGTCGCTTGTGTATGGATGACTTGGATATATGGGTTACATGCTATATATGTGATGTATGGATGAAAATGGTATTTTGTTGCTATATATGTGATGTATGTGTTGAAATGTCGTGGAAATGCAAGAAAACGAGAAAAAAAATTCCAGGTTTGCCGATTACTGTCGGCAAACCCGGGGATTATGTGTCACAAATCTGTGTTTGCCGACGGCCGGGCCGTCGCCGCCAAAGTGACCATAACTTTGCCGATGGCCGGCCGTCGGCAAAAATAGTTTGCCAACGGCCGAGGCCATCGGCAAAGAAATTCGAAAAAAAATAAAAAAAACCTTTGCCGATGGCCGCGCCACGCCCGCCCGACGCCGATGGTCGACGTGGCCATCGGCAAACTTCACTTTGCCGAAGAAATGTACGCCGATGGCGGTTTGCCGACGGCCACGTCGGGATTGCCATCGGCAAAGCCTTTGCCGATGGCAATCGGGACTTCGCCGACGGGCGTCGGCCATCGGCAAACAGCTGGGATCCGGTAGTGCCCGCCCAGCCACGTTTCCATGTGCCCCAGCCCCGCCGCCACTGTGCTAACCCGGCCTCGGCCCCGGCCCCGGTGAAAGTCCCTAGTTTGGTTTTGGCTAATTGATGAAACCTAGGACTAACCTTGTTTATCTAAGTGGTTGATTTAGAGAAAGGTTGTCCACACGAGGAGCATATTGAATATGAAGCATGACACGTGTCATGTGATTAAAGATGAAGATCAAGACGGTGCTTGGCTCCATGGACCGGTGTTGAAGGTGAAGGGCTAGTCAAGGCTTGGGAGTGAAGGACCATGCGATGGTGAAGCTCGGGCAAGACTAGGCGCCGATGGACCGATGCACGGTGAAGGGCAAGTGAAGTCAAGATCGATGGATCGAGACGGTCACATGATGGTGTGAAGTGTTCATATCATTTGGAGGAACAAAATGGGCTCAAGGCAAAGGTATAACCGTTAGGGCCATTTTGTTTTGCACTCAAGACACCATAGAGGGTGTGAGTGGTTTAGGATCGATAGCCGCACTATTAAGAGGGGAAGTCTTATCGGCTATTCGACGCACGGGTGCCACTAGGTGAATTCATGAAGTGCATTGCATGTAGGACCTAGTGAGCTAACCTAACCTTTGGGAAATGTTTGTGAAAAGCTAACACACAAGCACATGGAGATGTACACTTGGTGGTGTTGGCACATTTACAAAGGTGGCGTTTGGTCGCGCGTGGTTTGCGGGGTAGAGATGGGTTTGGGTCCCTCTCTTCCTCCCGCCGAGCCTGTGAGGCGGGATTCGGCGCTTTCGAGAAAAATGGATGCATATTTTCTATTGCGCCGGATGCAAAATTTGGTTGAAATCATGCTATCTCTGAGGATCAAGTTGGTATACTTGTTGGATAGCATGTTGGAGAAGTTGGTGTCATGACCCGAGGACAAAACGACGAAGTATGCCTCTGCTGAAGGCGTCGGACGCGCCTTGGGGTCGCGCCGGACGCGTCTGGCGCATGGTGGACCTCGGTGCTCGGCTGGCGGTCTGGCTGAGAGCGCCGGACGCGCGGCGGACGCGCGCAACGGACGCAGGCCGATCACTGTGCTGAGTCCGGCGCGTCACGGGCTTCGGCGCGAGGCAGCTGAGCCGTCTGAAGGCGGCGGACGCGAGCCGGTCGCGTCCGGCGCGGGCCGGACGCGGACCAGTAAGTTCCAGAGCGTGGCGATTCGACCGGACGCGGGCGCCGGACGCGGGCCGGACGCGGCGCCGGACGCTGACGTGGCGGCACGAGATTGAATGGCGCTCCAACGGTCGGACCGGACGGCAGTGCACGCGTGGAAGTGGCACCGGACGCGTCCGGGGCGGCCGGGACGCGTCCGGCGCATGTAACCTGGCTCCCGAGGGGGTAACGGCCATATTTCCTTGAGGGGTTATAAATAGAAGGTGGCCGGCCCTTGGGGAGGTCTCTTGGCCATTTCTCATCCCTTGTGCATTCTTTGAGCTAAGAGACTCTCTCCCACTCTTCTCCCTTGCTTGGTTGTTCATCCTAAGAGAGATTGAGTGAATCACCTAGTGCATTGCATTGCTTGAGGGCATCTAGTGGCACTTGTGGGTGGTTTAGCCGGTGGATTTCTTGTTACTCTTGGAGAGTACCGCTCCTAGCCGGCTTGGAGATTGTTGGAGGCGTTGGCAAGAGAAGGTGATTGTTCTTGGCCACCTCCGGTTGATTTGTGAGAGGTTTGAGCTCACCTCGTGGGGATCACGAAGAGCATCCTAGTGGATTGCGCGTGTCGTTGAGTACCTCGCTTGAGAGTGGGGTCTTGCGGTGCCTTGCGGGGCGAGCCTTGAGGGCTAGTGACTTGAGGGTCACACCGAGGAACCATCTAGGTGTTGGTCGACACAACCGGTGACTAGCTTGGCGGTGCCCAAGTGAACACCGGGTGAACAAAAACAATTGTGTTCATCTTTGTCTCCCGGTGATTGGTCGTCATCGATTGTGTGTTGCCGATTGTAATTAATTGTTCATTCTCTCGGTGATTGGCAACCTCGACTCTACGCGTCGGTATAACAAGCTCCTACCCTCTCTCGCATTATCTTGTTTACATTCTTGCAAAGTAGAATTGCTTGCGTGGTCGGTCGGGAACCACAACTTGTGTAGACTAAATCCCGTGGGTAGAATTGCTTGTGTGGTCGGTCGGGAACCACTTCTTGTGTAGACTAAATCCCGTGGGTAGAACTCTTGATCACTAGTGGTAGCTCTTGTGTGTACTAGTGATCACCTACTAGAATTGCTTGGATAGGAGGCTTGCAACTTCTAGTAGGCTAAGCATAACTTGCTTTCCGCCGTTTGTGTATCTAACGAAGTTTGCTTAGTGAGTTTGTAGAAATTTTTTATAGGCTATTCACCCCCCCTCTAGCCATCTAGGACCTTCAAGTGGTATCAGAGCCGAGGTCACCGTTTTAGTGCAAGGCTTAGCATCCTACGGTGTTAAGATGGCTCAAATTGTGTTCAACCATGTTGGGGGCAAACCGCCTATGTTTGATGGAGTTAGTTCTTTTGATCATTGGAAGAGAAAGATGATCATGTATCTCGGTTCAATTCAAGAGAGAGTCTTGCAAGTTACATTGCATGACTATGCTATTCTTGATAATGATCATCTCACCGATGAAGATAAAGCCAACATCACTTGCAATAGAATGGCTCTCAACACCCTATACAATGGCATTGATACAAAGGTGTTTGAGGGGATCAAGGATTTGGAACTTGCTAGTGAAGTATGGACAAGGTTGGGTGAGACATATGAGGGCACCAAGGTTGTGAAGAGTGCCAAGCTATATGGGCTCAAGAGTGAGTTCGAGAACTTCAAGAAGAAGGAGGATGAAACAATCATTGAAATGTTTCATCGTCTACAAGTGATTGTGAATGATCTCAAGAGCTTGGGGCACAAGACAAAAGATGAAGACTTTTGTCACAAGTTCTTGATTTGCTTGCCGAAGAGTTTCAAGATGTTGAAGCTAATGCTACAAAGAGATGGGCTTGAAAATAAGAAGCCAAATGATTTACTTGGTGAAGTCTTGACATATGACAAATTTGATCAAGATGATGAGAAGGTGGAAGAGGAGAAGAAGAAGAAGACCGTGGCATTCCAAGCCACATCTTCCAAGGGCAAAGCACCAATCTTTGAAGAAGAAGAAACCAATGAGGAAGATGGTGACTTTGAGATTGATAATGAGGCACTAGCTCTTGTGGTGAAGAAGATGGGACACATGTTCATCAAGAGAAGAGGTTTCAAGAGAAACAACTTCAAGAAGCAAGAGCAACCAAGAAAGTGCTTCAATTGTGATAGCACCGAGCATCTACAAGCCGAATGCCCATATGAGAAGAAGAAGAACTACAATAAGGGCAAATTTGAGAAGAAGAAGCATGAGGCCAAGATGACACTCAAGAAGGGCAAGAATGGTGCATTTGTGGTCACTTGGGAGAGTGACAATGATGATGAAGATGAAGATACAAGCAACAAGGCTATGGCTTCCATCGCCATCAACAAGAAGCCTTCATTATTCTCTTCATCACCATCGTGCTTCATGGCCAAGGAAACCAAGGTACAATATGATGATAGTGATGATGATAGTGAGATGGAATATGCTCACAATGTTGATAATATTGATGATGATGATGAACCTTCTAAGGATCAATTATATGACTTGATGCAAGAAACTAGAGATATAGCTATTGCCAAGGAAAAGGAGTGCAAGAAGCTTTCAATGAAAGTAGCAATACTTGAGAAAGCCCTAGGTGAGCTTATGACCACTCATGAGTGTCTAGTGGAAGACCATGAGAAACTTGGTGATGCTCATTCTAAGCTTGAAAAGGCTCACTCACTTCTACTTGAGCAACAAGCAAAGAAAGTGGTGGTTGCATCATGTGATATAGGCCTTACTTGTGACATCATTGATGAGTCATTTTATCAACCTATCATCATGACAAATGCTAACCCTTCTTGTAGCACATCATCCACCACCACCACCGACTCTATCTCCACTACTAGTGATGGCTTCACTTGTGATGCTACACTAATGGTAGAGAATGAGACCCTCAAGAAGGAGGTGGATGAGCTCACTCATGCCTTAGGCAAAGCCTATGGTGGTGAGGCCCGCTTGCTAAAGTGCTTGGGTAGCCAAAGGTTCTCTCTTAACAAAGAGGGATTGGGCTATACCCCCAAGAAGGGCAAGTCGGCCTTTGCAACTCCAAAGCCTAGCTTTGTGAAGAGCAATGGTCGGTTTTGCTATAGATGCAAGCAAGTTGGGCACCTAGAGCAAAATTGCAACAAGAAGCAACAAAACAAGAAACTTGACAATGCTATACCTTTTGATTCTTGTTATGTGCTTACCAAGGGTGTGAAAGGTGTACAAGCTAAGTTTGTTGGTACACCCATTGTTGGCCCAAAGAAGAAGGCAATTTGGGTACCAAAGAGCTTAGTCACTAACCTACAAGGACCCAAGCAAAAATGGGTACCTAAGCTTCATTGATTTGCTTGTAGGTGAATTATAAAGCCGGAGGAAGGCATTGGATTATTGATAGTGGGTGTTCTCAACACACGACCGGCACATCAAGAATGTTTGATTCAATTGAGAAGAATGATAGTGGCATTGAGTCAATTACTTTTGGCAATAACAAGAAAGGCAAGGTTGTTGGTTTGGGCAAGATTGCAATATCAAATGACATGAGTATATCCAATGTGATGCTAGTTGAAAGCTTGGATTTCAATCTTCTCTCCGTGGCACAAATTTGTGATCGAGGCTACAAGTGCATTTTTGGGGCAAATGATGTTGAGGTAGTTTCTCTTGATGGCTCCAACTTGGTGTTCAAAGGCTTTAGATATGAGAATCTCTATCTTGTTGATTTCAACACTAGTGAAACTTCTTTGACAACATGTTTGATATCAAAATCAAGTTTGGGTTGGCTTTGGCATAGAAGGCTTGGGCATGTTGGCATGAAACAATTGAAGAAGCTCACACAACACAATCTTGTTGAAGGCTTGAAAGATGTTGTATTTGAGAAGGACAAGTTGTGTAGTGCATGTCAAGCCGGGAAGCAAGTTGGTAGCTCACATCCAAAGAAGAGTATAATGAGCACATGCAAGGCATTTGAGTTGTTGCACATGGATCTATTTGGCCCAACTACATATACAAGTATTGGTGGCAACAAATATGGGTTTGTCATAGTGGACGACTTCACAAGATTCACATGGGTATTCTTTCTTAGTGACAAGAGTGAAGTGTATGACACCTTCAAGACCTTTCTCACTAGAGTTCACAATGAGTTTGATATGAGAATCAAGAAAGTGAGAAGTGACAATGGGAGTGAATTCAAGAATACAAGAATGGAAGAATTGTGTGATCACTATGGCATTGGTCATCAATTCTCGGCCAAGTACACTCCACAATCAAATGGCCTAGTTGAGAGGAAGAATAGAACATTGCTTGATATGGCTAGATCAATGCTTCATGAGTACAATGTTAGTCAATCATTTTGGGATGAAGCAATCAACACGGCGTGCTACTACATCAATAGGCTCTATTGTCATACTTTGCTAGAGAAGACCCCATATGAGTTACTTCATGGAAGAAAGCCTAATATTGGTTATTTTAGAGTGTTTGGTTGCAAATGCTTCATCTTGAGAAAGGGCACTAGATTGGGGAAGTTTGAAAAAAGATGTGATGAAGGGTTCCTACTCGGTTATTCAACTACAAGCAAGGCTTATAGAGTTTGGAACAACTCAAGTGGCATTCTAGAAGAAGTCCATGATGTGCAATTTGATGAAACCAATGGGTCACATGATGAAGATGAGAATCTAGAAGATGTTGGTGGAACTCGATTGGTTGAAGCTATGAAGAACATGGACATTGGGGACATTAGAGCAAAGCAAGTGATTGATGTGCAAGATGATAAAGATAAAGTGCTCAATTCTCCATTGAGACAAGCTAGCAATGCTCAAGTGCAAGATCATGGTGCTAGTTCATCCAATGAAGACAAGTCAAGTGATCAACCAAGTTCAAGCAATCAAGTGCAAGTGCTACAACCACAACACGTTGCAAGAGATCACCCAATCGATAGTGTTATTGGTGATATTAGAAGTGGTGTGCAAACAAGATCAAGAGTGGCTATGATTTGTGAGTATGCATCATTTGTGTCAACCAAAGAGCCGAAGAAAGTTGAGGAAGCCTTGGATGATGCCGATTGGATCATGGCAATGCAAGAAGAGCTCAATAACTTCACAAGAAATGATGTGTGGGAGTTAGTTGAGAGGCCGGAGGATCACAATGTCATTGGAACCAAATGGGTTTTCAAGAACAAGCAAGATCAAGATGGTGTTGTGATTAGAAACAAAGCAAGACTAGTTGCACAAGGCTATACTCAAGTTGAAGGTCTTGACTATGATGAAACATATGCTCCGTGGCAAGATTGGAGGCAATAAGGATTCTATTGGCTTATGCATGTGCCCACAACATCAAGTTATATCAAATGGATGTCAAGAGTGCATTTCTCAATGGGATCATCAATGAGCTAGTATATGTTGAGCAACCTCCCGGTTTTGAAGATGAGAAGAAGCCCAACCATGTGTACAAGTTGAAGAAAGCTTTGTATGGCTTGAAGCAAGCACCTAGAGCATGGTATGAGAGATTGAAGACTTTTCTTCACTCCAAGGGGTTCGTTATGGGCAAGGTTGATACTACTCTATTCACCAAGAAGATTGGTAATGATCTCTTCATTGTGCAAATCTATGTTGATGATATCATCTTTGGATCAACCAATCAAGCATATTGTGAAGAATTTGGTGAAATGATGGCAAATGAGTTTGAGATGTCCATGATTGGTGAACTTAGCTATTTCCTTGGTCTTCAAGTCAAGCAATTGAAGAATGGGACATTTGTGAGTCAAGGGAAATACATAAGGGACATGTTGAAGAAGTTTGGAATGCAAGATGCAAAGCCAATCTCAACTCCAATGGGCACCAATGGGAATCTTGATAGTGATCATGATGGCAATATGGTGAATCAAAAGGATTATCGGTCATTGATTGGAAGCCTACTCTATGTCACCGCATCAAGACCGGATGTCATGTTTAGTGTTTGCATGTGTGCTAGATATCAAGCCTCACCTAGAGAGAGTCATCTCTCGGCCGCAAAGAGAATATTGAGGTACTTGAAGCAAACAAGAGATGTTGGATTGTGGTATCCCAAGGGGTCAAAGTTTGAATTGATTGGATATTCGGACTCCGACTATGGTGGTTGCAAGATCAATAGAAAGAGCACAAGTGGTACATGTCAACTTCTTGGAAGATCACTTGTGTCATGGTCCTCAAAGAAACAAAATAGTGTGGCAATCTCTACCGCCGAAGCCGAATATGTTAGTGCGGGGAGTTGTTGTGCACAATTGCTTTGGATGAAGTCAACTTTGAAGGATTATGGCATCAACTTCAAGAATGTGCCATTGTTTTGTGACAATGAAAGTGCAATCAAGATGACACAAAACCCGGTTCAACATGGAAGAACAAAGCACATTGACATAAGGCATCATTTCATTAGAGATCATCAACAAAAGGGTGACATTTCCATTGAAAGTGTGGGTACCGATGATCAACTTGCCGACATCCTCACCAAGCCACTTGATGAAAGGAGGTTTTGCAAGCTAAGGAATGAGTTGAACATTCTTGATTTCTCAAACATGTGTTGAATGCACCCCACCACTACTTGACATGCCTCTCCTTCGACTAAGCAAGGTACCATTGGTTGACATGTCATTCATGCTTAGGACTATACTTGTGGTAGCACATGTAGACATACAAGGTGCATTTGGAGCATTCATGATAAATCAAATATGTTTGATGTATATATGTTTACCACTATTGCTTCTATGTTTTGCTTGATCTAGTGGTGACATATGACATGTTTGTGGGCTTGCAATCCTAGTGTTGAATCTAGAATATTTGCTACAAGTGTTTAATTCAACATAGGCAAGATAACCCTTGTCATGAGGTGTGAAGAAGCTTGTCTTTGGTTCAAACCGAATTAAATATCTTTGGCAAGTGGCCTAGATTGAACCAATTTGACTAAAGTTTTGTTTACTCCATCAAAGTCATTTTCTCTCCACAAATTGATCCCATTTTTGGGCAATTGTTGACAAAGGGGAGAGAAAAAGATGATTGAACATGATAAAGGGGTAAATAAAATTTTGATACACACAAGAAGGGGAGCAAGCTCATGAACAAAGTTGTTGCATTTGTTTGTGCATTCTCATATGACTTGCTCATGGCACCTAGTTTTAAAGTTTTATACAAGTAGTGTCTCCTTGCTTGTGTGGTGCAATGCTAGTATAGAACTTGATTGATGAAATGATCTACTAGCATGCATAGGTTGTAACTAGACTCCCCTTGCTTTACAAGTGGTTCAAGAACTTTGCTTATAATGTTGATCTCACGGGGTTCTTGAGTTTTTGATGGATGTCTAGTTACTTCATGGTGCTAAGGATGGTGTAAATTGCAACTCCGATTGGTATCACGCTTCAAAGGTCCATTTCTTACACCTTAGCATCATTTTGGTAGAATTACTCTCCCCACAATCTTATCCATGCATATGTGCAAAGCTTCAAATCCAAACTCTATGCACATATGTAGGGGGAGCAATACTACCAAAACCGAACTTGCTATAGTTGTCCAAATTCCTCTTGTGAGCTTAACGATTGGACAAGTATGACAAGTTCAAAATCTTTATTATAAAATCATCTTTGTTGAGGTTGTCATCAATTACCAAAAAGGGGGAGATTGAAAGTCCCTAGTTTGGTTTTGGCTAATTGATGAAACCTAGGACTAACCTTGTTTATCTAAGTGGTTGATTTAGAGAAAGGTTGTCCACACGAGGAGCATATTGAATATGAAGCATGACACGTGTCATGTGATTAAAGATGAAGATCAAGACGGTGCTTGGCTCCATGGACCGGTGTTGAAGGTGAAGGGCTAGTCAAGGCTTGGGAGTGAAGGACCATGCGATGGTGAAGCTCGGGCAAGACTAGGCGCCGATGGACCGATGCACGGTGAAGGGCAAGTGAAGTCAAGATCGATGGATCGAGACGGTCACATGATGGTGTGAAGTGTTCATATCATTTGGAGGAACAAAATGGGCTCAAGGCAAAGGTATAACCGTTAGGGCCATTTTGTTTTGCACTCAAGACACCATAGAGGGTGTGAGTGGTTTAGGATCGATAGCCGCACTATTAAGAGGGGAAGTCTTATCGGCTATTCGACGCACGGGTGCCACTAGGTGAATTCATGAAGTGCATTGCATGTAGGACCTAGTGAGCTAACCTAACCTTTGGGAAATGTTTGTGAAAAGCTAACACACAAGCACATGGAGATGTACACTTGGTGGTGTTGGCACATTTACAAAGGTGGCGTTTGGTCGCGCTGTGGTTTGCAGGGTAGAGATGGGTTTGGGTCCCTCTCTTCCTCCCGCCGAGCCTGTGAGGCGGGATTCGGCGCTTTCGAGAAAAATGGATGCATATTTTCTATTGCGCCGGATGCAAAATTTGGTTGAAATCATGCTATCTCTGAGGATCAAGTTGGTATACTTGTTGGATAGCATGTTGGAGAAGTTGGTGTCATGACCCGAGGACAAAACGACGAAGTATGCCTCGCGCGAAAGGCGTCGGACGCGCTTGGGGTCGCGCCGGACGCGCCCGGGCGCATGGTGGACCTCGGTGCTCCCGGGCGGGTCCGGGCGAGCGCCGGACGCGGCGGACGCGCGCAACGGACGCAGCCGATCATGGCCGAGTCCGCGCGTCACGGGCTTCGGCGCGAGGCAGCCGAGCCGCTGGGGCGGCGGACGCTGGCGCGGTCGCGTCCGGCGCGGGCCGGACGCGGACCGAGTAAGTTCCGAGCGTGGCGGTCGACCGGACGCGGCGCGGACGCGGGCGGACGCGCGCGGACGCCGACGTGGCGGCACGAGATTGAATGGCGCTCCAACGGTCGACCGGAGCGCGTGCACGGGGAAGTGGCACCGGACGCGTCCGGCGGCCAGCGCCGGACGCGTCCGGCGCATGTAACCTGGCTCCCCGAGGGGGTAACGGCCATATTTCCTTGAGGGGTTATAAATAGAAGGTGGCCGGCCCTTGGGGAGGTCTCTTGGCCATTTCTCATCCCTTGTGCATTCTTTGAGCTAAGAGACTCTCTCCCACTCTTCTCCCTTGCTTGGTTGTTCATCCTAAGAGAGATTGAGTGAATCACCTAGTGCATTGCATTGCTTGAGGGCATCTAGTGGCACTTGTGGGTGGTTTAGCCGGTGGATTTCTTGTTACTCTTGGAGAGTACCGCTCCTAGCCGGCTTGGAGATTGTTGGAGGCGTTGGCAAGAGAAGGTGATTGTTCTTGGCCACCTCCGGTTGATTTGTGAGAGGTTTGAGCTCACCTCGTGGGGATCACGAAGAGCATCCTAGTGGATTGCGCGTGTCGTTGAGTACCTCGCTTGAGAGTGGGGTCTTGCGGTGCCTTGCGGGGCGAGCCTTGAGGGGCTAGTGACTTGAGGGTCACACCGAGGAACCATCTAGGTGTTGGTCGACACAACCGGTGACTAGCTTGGCGGTGCCCAAGTGAACACCGGGTGAACAAAAACAATTGTGTTCATCTTTGTCTCCCGGTGATTGGTCGTCATCGATTGTGTGTTGCCGATTGTAATTAATTGTTCATTCTCTCGGTGATTGGCAACCTCGACTCTACGCGTCGGTATAACAAGCTCCTACCCTCTCTCGCATTATCTTGTTTACATTCTTGCAAAGTAGAATTGCTTGCGTGGTCGGTCGGGAACCACAACTTGTGTAGACTAAATCCGTGGGTAGAATTGCTTGTGTGGTCGGTCGGGAACCACTTCTTGTGTAGACTAAATCCCGTGGGTAGAACTCTTGATCACTAGTGGTAGCTCTTGTGTGTACTAGTGATCACCTACTAGAATTGCTTGGATAGGAGGCTTACAACTTCTAGTAGGCTAAGCATAACTTGCTTTCCGCCGTTTGTGTATCTAACGAAGTTTGCTTAGTGAGTTTGTAGAAATTTTTTATAGGCTATTCACTCCCCCCTCTAGCCATCTAGGACCTTCACCCGGCCCCGGCCCTGGCCGCGCTCACCGCAAGATCAACCAACCTTGCATATTGCTACGTAGATGGAAACCTTGCATATTGCTATGTGTAATTTGCGTGCTAAACATCGCATGCGAGTTGCACTGCTACACGGCTTGACTTTATGCTTTTGTATAATCTGCACCTTAGGATCCTTTTGAAAAAATTGTGCGACAGTTGACCCTTACTATTTCACCTTTGACCACAGTTTTTTAATGCGTACTTAAACGCTTATAAACATATAATATTACAGAACTACTATCATTGCATAATCTATTGAACACATGTTCATCTTATGTAGTAAAAAATTAAGTACTACCTCCGTTTTTAAATATATAACGTTTAGGACAAATTAAACCTAAACGCCGTATATTAAAAAACAGAGGGAGTATTTTAGAAGCAGTAAAAATTTAAATAGTATATATGGTCATCAGTGATAGTTATTTGAGAAAAGATCTTAATTTATAAATTTCATTCATGGCTTGATAACTAGTTCTGGAAAAAATCTACGACGGCTATTACTGTTAGATAACGCGAAAATTGTCCTCCTCCGTGGTTCAATATTTTTAAACTTTTCATCAAAAACGTGAAATAAAAGGAAAACTTGCACGTCATAGAGGCCCCTAACCTGTACGCCTCGTAGCGGTTGCCGGCCCACCCTGACGCCCTCGCGCTGACCATGATCGAGAAGGCCAGCAAGCTGAGCACCGCCGTGAGCAGCCGCAGCACCACCGAGAGTGTCCTCCACTTCTCCACAGGGGGCGTGGCAGGCACCTCCAGCTCTGGCTCCCGCTCCGGCTCTTCCAGGGCGTCATCGTCGGCGGACTTGATCTCCTTGTCGGGATGCTTGGCCTGCTCGAGGTAGGTATCCATGCGCGGCGTGGAGAAGATCCGGATCTCCTCGGCGTCGCCCCTGGCGGCGATGCGCTGATGGTCGTGGGAGGATATCGCGGAGGTCGCGAAGGCCTCCCCCCGCTTCTTGTAGGTGTCCCACGTCTTGAAGAGCTCCAGCATCTTGAGCAGCTCCTTCCGGAGCATGTCGAACATCGGGTCGACAAGCTTCTTCGCCGCCTCCGCCAGCTTGTTCAGCGCCTCCGCCAGTATGTTCCACGCGTCCTCCATGTTCCTTTGGTCGGCCTTCTCCTTGGCCGCCTTGATCGAGCCCACGTGCTTCAGCCGGACCAGCTCCGCCTGCACCGGCGGCGGCTTCGTCGACTCGTCGGCCGGATCAGGCGCCCTCGTGCTGCGCTTCATGGTGATCACCATGGGGTCCGAGGCTACCTCCTGGCCCTGGAAGGTGAATCTATACTGGACCTGCGCGACGTTGGCGTGGTACGAGGGCGAGGCTATGCGGTCGCCGAGAGCGAGCTCGACGATGACCCTGCGCACTTCTGAGCTGTAGAGGGCGCCGAACTTGACGGTGACCGAGGAGGAGGAGGAGGAGCCATCGCCGGCTGGGATCAGCTTGTAGGCCCCGGCGTGCACATGCTCAATTGCAGCCTCGCCATTTAACGCCGTGACGGTGAGCTCCAGGTCCTGGGGGATGATGGTGACGAGGCCCGCCAGGATCTGGGAGAAGGTCTGGGAGAGGTTGGTGGGGTCGGTGTTGTCACTGACGTAGTTGTACACCCCGCCCAGGCTCTTATTTGCGATCGCTTCCAGGACTTGGGCGTCGTGGCCGTCGCCGAAGCCGAAGGTGTGGACGGGCACGTTGCTCGGGTCGTCGACGGGTGTTGTGTCCCAGCCGTCGGACATGAGCATGATGTTGGCGGCGCGACCAGCGGTGAATCTGCGTTGGGCCACCACGCTGAGGCCTGCCTGCAGGCCGGCCTTGATGCTGGTGCCGTCGTCGGCCTCGAGGCCTGTGACGACGGCCTCGAGCTTGGTCCGGGCGGCCTCGGTGACGCAGCGCAGAGGGCCGTGGCGGGTGGCCGTGCCGTCAAAGGCAACGATGCAGAGGCGGTCGATGTCGGTGAGCTTGCGGATGATGAAGATGAGGGCCTCCTTCGCCTGTTTGAGCTTGTCCCCCGCCATGCTGCCGCTCACGTCAATGACGGCGACGAGGTCCAGGGGTGCTCTGTATGTGGCGGAGGAGACGCACTTGAGCTCGAGCAGCACCTCCTGGATGTTGGGAGCCAGGGGTGCTTCGGAGCTGTGGTGCTTGCTGAGCCGCACTAGCCGCGACGGCCTTGGCGGCGCGGGCTTCGTCGTCGGAGGCGGCTCCTCATCGTCGTTGAACTGCATTTTTTTCAGTGCCAAACACACGCACGCTATATATATATATCTGGAGACGAACACAGGTGGGCAGAATGACAATCTCGCACACCGCAAAACTTGCGCTGTGCTCTTGCTTACTTCTTGCGCGGATTACATGGCCGGCTCCATCATCTAGCCTTCTTATATATAGGCTGTTCGCACGGCGGAATAAAGCGGCAACAATACACACACGGCACTCAATCTAGATACTAACCAATCGCCCCAGCAAGCTTCCCTATCAAGACACGTTCGCCCACGTTCATAGCTCCTACTCCCTCTGTCCCTTAATTAATAATATAGCTAGTTTTAGGGTTAAAAATTTATCCCTAAATTAATACAGCTATTTTTGAGTTGGGTAGGATTTTCATAGTCGGTGGATAAAAGTGCCCTTCCTCCCACCTTATCCGGCCGGCGAAACATATGCCGAAAGCAACTTTGGGGGAAGGCAGTTTTGCCACCGCACGATCCTTATCTTGGGATTTGTGCCTTGCCTCGGTTTGGGTGCATGCATGTCTGTGCCGAGAACCGCCTCGCATCCAGGCAACACCCCTCCTCAGCCCTGGGTCCAGGGATCAGAACTCTTCTTCCCAATCTCGTTCTCCTCTCCGACGGATCCCATCTAGAGCTCTCTTCTTCCCCCATCTCTCTTCTCTTCTGTGGGATTCCTGCCGTGCTCCTCCGGATGATCCCCAACCCCAATCATGGATTCCACACACCTGCAAGGTCAGGGGCAACCAGATCCGGCCGATCCCGTCCCGGGCCAAGCAGATCCTGTGGCTCCTCCACAGCTGATGCCAGTCACGCCTCCCACATCTGAGCATCCAGCCATTCCCTCGGAGCAAGCAAATCAACGTTTCCCACATCTGAACATTCCCGGCTTTTCTTTTAATTTTGTTTCCCGCCTCTGCATCTTATGTTTCTTCTTTTGTGAAGGCTCAGCTCTTAATCCAGGCACTCCTGCGTCCTGCCTTCTTTTCTTCGACGGCCTACCATCCTGAGCAGCATAGCTTCTCTCTGTCAGTGAAGGTATGTTTGTATCTTTCCTCTTTAAATCCATCTCATCTTCTAGCATTCATGCAATGATCTTGGTTCCCCATTTTCTCTCTTTGCACCCATTCTATTAGGAAACCTCCTGATTAATCGTTTTCCATGTTGTTTGTGAGTTGCCAATTGTACAAGACACTCAAATCAAGGAGTCAGACTGAAGAGTGTCTGCTCAAGCGAACTCTACATATTATTTTTTTTTTATTATCCTTACAATCGTTACTAGTTAATCCAAGTCTACACATATGACGAACTTACAACTGATGGCGCCAGCCTGTGGGCGCAATTGATGCATGCATGGTGCATCATTTATGTGATGCTATTATGCGGCTATGCAAATCACTTGGTAATGTTTATCAACCAGGCCACACCCGATGGAGGCACTTCTTACTAATAGCTAATTTTGTAGTTGTATTCTACCTATTGAATTTGTAGTTTCTATCAAATCAAATGCTGAACTAACTGCTCCAAACTCAACCTGTAACAATAGTTGGTGTTAATCTTTATTCACAGTTTCGAAGAAAATACATGTGCCAGATCCTGCCATGATGAAGAGTACCTCATCAAGTGTACAACGACGCGACTATTCCACGGTGTATAGGTTGAACGATGAAGGTTACTTTCTTTGTGGGATTTTGATCACTAGGCAGTGGCAGATTTTGATGTAATCATAATGTCTTAATAGACCTCCTATACATTTCTCGAACAAGCTACATGTATCTGAAGTGGTAGCAATTTATTATCATGTTGCGAGATTCTTTTTTTGCTTATCGAACCAAGTATCGGAAGTGGTAGAAATTTCTTATCCGATTGTTTTAAAAAGAAATTCATTATCCTGATTCAATATTCTACTTTAAGACATGCATTTAGGACGATGAATTTTTTTTTATTCATGCAAGACTCGCTTGGGTTTATAGGATAATAACATACTCCGTATATTCGTATTTTATAAGCATTTAAATCTCAACACATTGTGGAACTCAAACAGTGTACAAAATACTGGGGAACATATGGAAGAGAAAAGATGGTTCATGGCACCTTTTTTTTTTTTTGCATGGCACCTTGTTTTTTGCCTGGTACATTGCCTCCTCACGAGGCACGTGGGGGGTCCATCTCTGATGTGAATCTCGAGGAAACACCAGCATCCACGGCAACAAAAATGTTGTCCCCGAAGCTGCTTTCTGAAAAACCGCACCACCTTATCCCCTTCCTTTCTCCCTCTTTCTTAATCTGTCTGAAAAATTCTAAAGCTAGCTGTATTTAGGGAAGATTAAAATACACCGGTATTCCTCAGACTTGTCCCGTAGTGTCTTATAGGTCCCTAAACTCTTAAAATGCAATATTAGGTCCCTAATCTTGTTATGTGTCACTCGAGATCCAAATCACACTAATTAACCTGTAATTACCAATGCAGTTGAATTTCAGTCATTCGTTGAGGCGAAACATATGCAAATATAAGCAAATAGGGAGAATTGGATATCAAGTGCCACAATAAATAAGATATATGAGCCATTTGTTGAGCACTACTACACACGGAATAACCGTGGCGGGCCAAAAGGATTTTCCGCAGCGGGCAAGGGCGCCCGCTGTGGACGAAAGGCCACGGTTAATCGTGGCCTGTTCGCAGCGGGCATCCTAACGCGCCCGCTGCGGTTAATCAGTATTAACCGCAGCGGGCATCTTATGTTGCCCGCTGCGGTTAATAGGTTTAACCACAGCGGGCTCCTTATGTTGCCCACTGCGGCTTTGGTTGATTAACCGCTGTAAGGTTGAGATGGCGGACTAGAGGGGCGTGAATTTAAAACTAATCGCTCCGGCTAACCGATATAAGTGCGGAATTAAATCTATCGGCCTAGCCAAGACTTGACCCCTCTAACTATGACTCTAGATGCACCTTGTAAAAGATCCTAAACAAGAAAGCAAGATGCCAATCTAGTTAGTGCACACTAAACAAGTCTAGCTTGCAAGGTCACACAAACCTAAGCAACTAGTACTTTAGCAAGCGGGTGTGCACCTACACAATTCTAATGAGCAAAAGCACAAAGCCAATCCTAAGCTCACTAGATGCTCAAGGACAAAGCTACACAAGCCAAACCCAATAGCTCAAACTTACTCAACTACACAAGCTAAGCAAGGTAACTTACTCTACTTTTAGCTACACAAGCGAGAAGGTGATTAACAAGCTACACAAGCTAACTAATCACTAGAGCAACTACACAAGCTATATATGAAAGTAATGAATGTAAATACAAAGCTTGTGAAAGAGATTGAAAACCACAACGAAGTGTGGACACAAGATGACTCGGCGATTTTTTAAAAGGTTCACTTGGTTGCCCCCAAGCTACGTCCTGTTGTGTCGACCAACACCTTCGGTGGGTCCTCCGGTCTTTTCACCTAGATGGTTCTTCGGTGTGCCCCTCAAGACACGCCCCGCAAGGCACCGCAAGACACCACTCTCAAGTGAGCCCCTCGAGGCACCGAGCAAACCCACACACGCAAGGGTGGTAACTCAATGACACGCGTAATCCAATAGGGCTACTCTTCGCGATCCCTGTGAGGTGAGCACCGACCTCTCACAATCTCTTCTCTGGAGCACCGTATCTCCACGCGTGCCACCACGGAGCCTCTTGCCACCAAGCCGTCTAGGAGGTGGCAATCCTCCAAGAGTAACAAGCTCTCCGGCTTGCAACAGAACCACCTAGTGCCACTCGATGCAACCTCACAAAGCAATGCCCTAGAAATCGCTCTCTCACACTATCGGATGGTCACTACCAAGCATATGTGAGTAGAAGGGCTTCCAAGCACCACAACACAAGCTACCAAAGCTTGGGCGTGCTCAGCAAGCGGCCACAGCCGGCCAAACCAAGTATTTATAGACCCACGGTCTCAAACTAGCCGTTGCCACCTCGGGCAATCAACTTGCCTGCGCCGGACGCGTCCGGCCTCCACCGCCGGACGCTCCCAGCAGCGTCCGGCGCTCCTCGTTACGCCACGTGTCCCGACCGATCGAAGTCGACCGTTGATCCCCAACGGCTACTTCCCGATCGCGCTCAGGAACCCTGCGCTGGACGCGTCCGGCGCCATCCACGCGCCCGTCCGGCGCCAGCGTCTTGCGCTCCCTCACGCAGCGACCCTCACTGGACCGCGTCCGGCGCCGTTGATCTCGTCCACCAGCGCGCCAAGCTCCAACGCAGCGTCGGACGTTGAACCTCGTTCAGCGGGCGTCCGACGCACCTCGTCCGGACGCGTCCGGCGCGGTGGAGCTGGCCAGGCCTGACCAGGTGTCCGAACCGCCGGACGCTCGAGCCCAGCGTCCGGCGCCTCCACCCAGACGCATCTGGCGCACCGCCCAGCTGCAGCCCACTCTGGACCGCATCCGGCGGTCAAGCCAGCGTCCGGCGCCCGTCGATGGCCGCGTCCGGCGCTAGGTAAAAACCATTTTTCCAGCCCGCCACGACGCCAACTTCTCCAACATGCTATCCAACAAGTATACCAACTTGATCACCAAAGATAGCATGTTTTCAACAACAATTTGCATCCGGCACAATAGAAAATATGCCTCTAATTTTCTCGAAAGCGCCGAATCCCGCCTCGCACGCTCGGCGGGAGGGAGAGAAGGACCCAAGCCCAACTCAACCCTGCAAACCACAGCGTGAACAACGCCACCTTTGCAAATGTGCCAACACCACCAAGTGTACAACCTCTTGTGCTTGTGTGTTAGCTTTTCACATCCATTTTCAAAGGATTTTTCACTTCAACTCACCGCATCACTTGATCCTAGCACAATGCAATGTTAGGTCGCTCAAGTGGCACTAGATGACCGATATGCAAACAAGATTACCCCTCTTGATAGTATGGCCATCTATCCTAAATCCGGTCAAGCACTTCTCTACTTAACCTTAGACCGATGAAATGAAATGCCCTAGGTTATACCTTTGCCTTGCGCATTTCCATCTCCACCGTCTTCCTCCATTGTGCCAATGCACCGCATGCATGACACGATCATCAAATGATATGAACACTTCACATCATCATGTGACACTCTAGGTCCATAGATCATGACCTCACTTGCTCTTCTCCGTTGCCTTGGTCCATCGGCGCCAAGTTTTGCTCAAGCTTCACCGCCGCACGGTCCTTCGCTTCAAAGCCTCCAACTTGCCCTTCACACTAGCAACCGGTCCTTCGAGCCAAGCCTCATCTTGATCATCACCTCTTGGTCACATGACTCCATGTCATGTCACATATTCAATAAGCTCCTTCATCACATGTGTTGAGCTTCGCAACATTTCCAAGCCATTTCTCCTCCATGGCATATGTCGCTCACACACATGTACCTGTGAACTAACTCCTGTGTATCTCAACCATCACACATGTTAGTCCACCTAAAGTTGTCACTCAATTATCAAAACCAAACAAGGGCCTATCCCAAACAAGGGACCTTTCAACCGCAGCGGGCTCCTTATGTTGCCCGCTGCGGTTAATATTTTTGGATTAAAAAAATAAAAATTAAATACCAGAACAGAATGGGTTTTTAATTCAAATATATTCAAGAATTTACAATTCACAAAAAGTAAACCCCAGAGATACATATATATATATATAAATGTAATGCATCCATATAAAAGCTCCAAGAATCCGCCGATAAAGTTATATTACAAAAATAGTCAAAAGCTCCAAGAATCCGATAAAGTTACATAGACTTGGTTTTTTCGACGAACTATTACATATCAAAGCTCGACGAGCCATTTGTAATCCGTCGAACGCCAGTGCTTGAGCTTCTCGAACTTGGGGTCCTCCGCCAATTCACTCAATTCATTGTGGAATTCGTCCCCTTCCTTGATGACTCTCTCCAAGATAAACTTACAGATATCCGCCTTCAATCGCTTCAATTCTTTCCTGGTCGTCATTTGATCCGCCTTACCGATATCCGCGTCCACTCCGGCCTTGAGCACCCTCCAGCTGCCGCTGTACCTCCTGGATTCCCTCATGTGAAGCAAGCGTACAAGCCACATGAGTTCTCTCCAAAAGGTTGTTTGGCACACTGCACGATCCATACACAAGCATTAGAGCGCGTATATGTTAGAAAAGCATAATTGAATATTTGGAAAATTAACTTACGTTGAAGTTGCGTTTGATCTTGAGGCGGTCCCCGTTGTTCTGCGCAAAGGTTTCCGTTCTTCGATCCCAGTTGTTGGGATCCTTCCGGATTCTCTTATAAGCACTGCACGATCCATACACAAGCATTAGCAACACACTTAATAAGTATGATGACAGTAATTGTCCAAAGAGCACAGCTACTTACACTTTCAAGCAATCTTCAAAGGCTTTGTACCCTGCAAGGTTTTCCTGAGTCAACGAGTCAAATACACAGGCCCTGCCATCTTGAGGATAGACACAATATGTAACCCAGTGGCCGTCCACTCCATCCTTGCTACAACACAATGAAACAGAATACTGGTTAAGATGATGACAAGGCATGATCGTTGAAGCTAAATACAGGTTATGTACAATGCTATCGACTTACCCAAAGTGGTAGGCACCCATGATACAGTGCGGACCATCTTCCCTCAGCTTCTTCATCACTTTATATATATACTTTGACAATTTTTTCTTCTCCTCTTTCACATTTTCTAAGTATTTCTGTTCTCTCTCCTCCGGTGACAGTGTTTCATCTTCCATAGGGAAACCAAGGATGACTCTCTCGGCAATATGCATTGGAGAGAGGTACAGACAAGGATGATGCAGCTAGATGCTTATAGTGGCCGTCAACCTGGACGGACAAGTCATATCGTCTCATAATAAGTATAGAGTTCAACCCCTTTAGAATTGAAAGTTTTATGGAAATTGCAATTTGAACTTACAGAGTGAAAAGGGTGACTTGGACGATGTCTAGGTTCTCTCCCTGTAGTAGATTGAACATGTCGCGAAATTCCACGGGGAGTCAAATAGGCTCCCCACCGGGCAAGTTGAAGTGCTCTGGGTTAATCTTGACGCTAAATCCTACTCGCATGCCAGCTTTTACCGCGTCCATGTACCACTGATGGAACCTCCTTATGTCCCATAGTTCTTCGTCGAAGAGCTGTTTGGCTGGAATCAAGTAGTTCCCAGGCACATAGTAGCCAGGGTAGTCATCATCCGCCTCGGCAATCACCTTTGCATAGTCAACTTCTTTCCTGTGAAATAGGGATAGGAATGTTGATTAATTAGTAGCTTGTTATAGGATATAGAAATATTAATAGAATTGTATGCTCGACGGCCCCATACCTGTTGAGCACCGACGTCGTGTACGGGAGCGGTTGTTCACGTTGCCTTGCGGCAACAGGCAGTGTCCGCGTCTGCGGTTCCGCCTCCTTAGCTCCTGCTTCAGCATTCGGGCCCGGAGGTGGGTAGCTCACGCTACGCTGGCTTGCTTTAGCATTCGGGCCCGGAGGTGGGCAGCTCACGCTACGTTGGCTTCCCGGCGTCTCCTTGTCCCTCGGAGCTGCCCCTGAACCTCCATGCTCATCGTTGCTCCGGCTCGGAGGCTCCTTAGCATCGCCCTTGCCATCATCCCCGTCCTTGCCATCATCATCGTCATCTCCGTCATCCGGATCCTCTGGGGGATTCGATGCAGCAACCGATCCTGGAGTCGTCGCCGGCGTCGGATCAATGAACTCGATGTCGTCCATGTTCCAAAGGACTTCATGCCCAACCGTCGATCCAAGAAACTTGATATTTTGCAAGTTTGAATGATCCATTCGGAACTCTTCGTGTTCTGGCGCAGTCCACATGGGTGTCACGACGGCATAGTTTTGAGGGATATCCTCCACTTTGAACGAGTTCTGCATGCCTGCTGGATGAAGCACGCCTTCGCCCACCGTAATCTTGTTTTCCCGGCCCATTGGAATAAGGAGGGAGACGGGCGTCTGTTCCTCGGCCATAGCGACCAGGTGCGGCCTTGGGCGATCCTCGATCATCAGCAACTGCCCTTCTCGACGCGGAGGATGCGGAGGGACGGCTAGGCCTGCCTGCTCGAACATCTGTTTCCTCATCGCCACCATCTTGGGGTCATTGCTCGTGAAGGCATCATTGATCCCTTTCTTGATCATTTCGGCCACGCCTTTATCGAATTTCGCTTTGAAGATGCCCGACTTGTACCTCTGCCTCGATTTGAATGTGGATGTGTCGGACTGCCATGACTCAACTGACTTCCAGCTCACCTTGGACCCTAGTCCACGAACGTGACCATGGTGCTCAGGGTTTCCTAGGGCCTCGGTCAGCGCATCGTGGCCCCTTCGGATATTGATTTGGTCCTTCATCTTTGACTTCTCGAGGATGGCCTTCTCCACCTCCTCGAAGTGGGGCCATTGAACTTGCGTGCGCCTGGCTTAAGCTTCTTCGGGATGCAGGCCCGAATGTAGTTCTAACACCTGGGATCAAGGCCTTCGTATGGATCAGGTTCCCCGCGGGCCTTTCTTGCCTCATCTTCTTTCTTCCACTTTTTCTTATGTCCGGTAAAGCCGATCATGCCCAAGTGGTGCGGATGCTTGTTCTTCTTAGCTAGGTCGCTGAACTTGGCACTCGTCTCAAGAAATTCAGGGGTGCTCCTCATCCGGCAAAACTGTTCCCACACCTCAGTCTTGACGCAGGTGTACTTCTCGAAGGGTGACTTTCCCTTTCTCAGGTATTCCCTGGTCAGCGTAGACTTGAAGTTCCGAAGTGCCTTGGACGCCACGTGCATGGCGAACTCTTCGCACTTGACCATATTGGCATCATCAGGGTATCTGAACCTCCTCTTCACATCACCCCAGACCACCCCCTTGATGTCTTCATAGACGGTATGCCAGTTCGGTTCGGTGATCAACACCCTCTCCCTGACTATACAGGACACTTGGTTCCGAACCGGCCTATGACTCGATTCGAGCGGCTCCGGGTTTCCCTCGGGCCCACCTTCTCAATGACGTACACTTTGCCGCTCAAGTCCAGCTTGTGCCTCCATGTTCCCCCCTCCTCAACTTGGTCTTTTGACCCTTAGGTGCGGATGAAAAGGTTGGTTGGGATGTAGCCGGTGCTTCTTGATCAACCGGTTGTTCTTCTTGGGTGCCTTGTTCTTGTTCCCTGGCCGCTTCTTCCAAAGCGTACTCCAACTGCCGAGGCACCAACGGCATCTAGATCTGTTCAGGAGGGAGACTAGCATTTAGTTCTGCATTAAGTCTAGTGTACCCGCCAAAAAGCCAATCAGAGTAGGCTTTTACCCCTCGGCGAACCGATTCGCTACTACGGCTTCGTCGCCCTCGGATCATAGTCCTCATCCAGCTCATCATCCGTACGACGACGCTTCTTTGGCTCGGGGTGAAGGACACTGGCTCTCGAAGGCCGTTGAAGGAGTTGGGGTGGGGTCTTCCCATGTTCCACTCGTGGACGACGACATTTGCAATCTACAAGGAGCGGGCATTTGAGTTGTATGTTTAGACATATGTATAGAAGCAATGAGTAAAGAAGCTTATGAATAAAAAATAGAATCATGTCAATAGGGTTGGCTCAGATTTGCCCCAATGCATCGCTTCAAGACTGGTTGCTTGTATATGGCATACTAGTCGTCCTAGTCTAGCAGCTTACATGTAGGGGGGCAATTAGATCATCATCGCCGCTGCCTCAGCTTAAATGTAGGTTTCATGTCATTGCATATGCCACTAGAGAGGAGTAGTAAGACGGAGAGAAGATAGTATATAGATAGGATATATAGTAGACACTAGAGATAGTAACAGTAGTGAGAAGCAACAAGTGAACAATGTGGCCTCTCAAAATCAGTGAAACCCGAAGGGCTGCCCAATTTTCTAAGTGATCAAAATGGCAGTGCTAGGGGATCACAATGATAGTGCATACATAGACATATAGTAGAGAGGATAAAAATGACAGTAGGTAGCAAGTTATCCTAAAAAAGCTCAGTAAATGAACGACTCAGAATTGCATCATAGGCAGTGGCATATGCTCGCTTATAGGTAATTTGCATCATCGGCAGTTTACAAGAATAGCATCATTTCATCAGCTAACAAGCATAGCAGGTTCAGTTAACAGAATTGCATCATTTCATCAGCTAACAAGAATAGCAGGTTTAGTTAAAATTGCATCATTTCATCGGCTAACAAGAATAGCGAGGTTCAGTTAACAGAATAGCACCATAGGCAGTGGCATCAGTTAACAGAAGATGGGGAACAATTTCATCACTAGCCGATTGAGGTAGAATTGTGCAGTATAATCACAGGCATAATCATAGGCAAAATCTGGGGGAGAAGATGGGAGTCAGGGAATTAGTTCACCAGAACCGGGGGAGAAGATGTAGTCGGGGAACCGGAGGCGGAGTACCACGGCTCCCGGCGGCGGTGGTGGAGGTCGGGTTCCCAGCGGCGGTGTACCACGGCTCCCTGCGGTGGCAGAGGTAGGGTTCTCGGGGGCGGAGTACCACGGCTCCCGGCGGCGGCGGCGGAGGTCGGGTTCTCGGCGGCGGTGTAGGAGCTCCTGGGCGCACGGGTTCCCTCCTCCCTGTCGTCGTCGTCCTCCCGAGTCCCGGCGGCGGTGGAGCTCCCGGGTCCTGGCGGCGGCGGAGGAGGTGGATGGCGGAGGAGGAGCTAGGGTTCCCGGCGGCGGCGCGAGCACGATGATGGCGGCTAGGGTTTCCCGGGCGGCGGCGGCCGACGGAGGTGGAGCTACGGGGGCACGGGGGCGGAGGAGGAGGAGCTGCGCGGGCATGGTGATTGCGGTGGCGATGGTGATTGCGACTGCGGGCGGCGGCGGCGGGAGGGGAAAAATTGGGCAGCCCTTTGGGGTGGATTTTGCACCAAGAAGGACTTAGAAAAATTGAGCTGTGTGGGCACGGCTTGAGGCCATCCTTCGTCTTGCCAGGGATGTCCAGAAGGATACCGATGGTGCTTTCGAACACATTCTTCTCAAGGTGCATGCAGTCGATGGCATGTGGTGTATTCAATGTTTCCAGTACAACAAGTGCTTGAAGAAAGTCGACTGCTTCTTGAAAGGAACGACGGGTACAACAGGGGGTGCTTCCTCCTTGTCATCTTTTCGCTTGCGCTTCCTTGTTTGTTTTGGCACCTCTTCAGGCGCCTTCTTCTTCTTTCCGAATTCAACCTGATCCAAGTCCTTAACCATCTCATACACCTTTGGCCCCCAACCAGTATGCACCAGTGGTTCAAGCTGCGGCTCGTCCTGGCCGTCGAAGTATTTACTCATTGTTAGTCTTACGTCACTGTGCTTTTTCTTTGAGAAAGCGTACGCTCCTAGTGTACACCGTCTTGTAGGATCCCTTGAGGTAAGTGCGAGACGGTCTGTCGAGAGCAAACCATGCGGCCGGTTTTCCCTTTGATCCGCACGACGGTGAGAAGAGACCCGGGATAATCGGTGATGGTGACAAAGATGATGGCTATTAAGGTGAACTTCTCCTTGCGGTATGCATCCATCATCAACTCCCCAACATCGAACAACTTATGCATTTCCTCCATGAACGGCTCTAGGAACACATCTATATCGTTACCGGGCTGCTTAGGTCCTGAGATAAGCATGGTTAGCAACAGGTACTGGCGCTTTTGACACAGATGCGGGGGGGGGTAGGTTGAAGATGGTAAGTAGGACCGGCCAGGTGCTGTGGGAGCTGCTAAGCTCATCGAAAGGGTTCATCCCGTCGGTACTCAGCGCGAACCGGATGTGCCTCGGCTCGTCGCGAAACTCGGGGTAGGCCTCGTCGAAGTCCTTACATTGCTTACCATCGGATGGGTGTTGCAGCATGACATCGTCCTTTTTGCGGTCAACTGATGCATGCCAGGCATGAGCTTGGCATCCTCTGGGTTACCAAACAACGCACGCAGGCGGTCGGTCACAGGCAGGTACCACACAGACAATGCTGGACTTTTCCTCCGCGTGTAACCCTCTTCTTCCTCGTCCTGCTGAGCCGAGATGCGCTTCGCCGCAGCGCTCTTCTTCACACCCTTCTTCTTCTTCGTCCCACCCCGCAGGGCCTCATCATCGTCGACTGCATCCATGCGGCAACCGGCATTCCTCTTGTACCGACTATAGCCGCAGTGCGGACAGCTCGTCATATCCGCATATTTCGTGCCCGGCCGATACATGATGCAATGGTTAGGACAGGCATCGAACTTTCTAAGCTTCATCGCCACTGGCCGGATCAGCTTCTTAGCCCGATAGGTATTAGCTTGGACCTTGTTGCTAATGCCCGTTGGGTACGTGGTAGCAAGGTAACTTAACAGCTCATTGAAGCTCGTGTCGGACCAACCATGCCGGGCCTTCAGCATCAACATGTGCAGATTAAACCGAAGCGCAGTGCAATCCTTCAGACATTTCCTGCCATCCTCGTAGGGAGGGTCAACTGCGGCCTGCTTCATCTCTCTGAAGTTCGCTAGCCACTTTGGGGAGCCGTACACAACATCGTCTTCATCAATGTGGTTGACTAAATCCTCGAATAGGTCAACATCCGCGGGTTCCTGTACGGTGGCCTCCTGTACGTCTACAATGCCATGGATCGAGAAGAGGGATTCAATATATAAATTTTCAAAAATGCCATTACATTCTATAGCATCGAATACATCAATTCAACTATCTAGATAATAGCTACTGACCATCATCTCCACCACCATCTGCCATGTCATGGAGTATATCATCCACCGTGATGTAATCATCAGGAGCATTGTTCTCAGTAGCAGCCGGCGCAAAAGCTGAAGCTGGGACAGACGCTGAGCTCACTCCAGATGCACCTTCACTACTCGCAGTGGCTCGTTTGCCGTGGTGAGTCCAAACCGTGTAATTCTCCACGAAACCATAACGAATCAAATGAGATTGAATCGTTCCTTCGTCTACGTTGGCCGTCCGATTCTTGCAGTGCGAGCATGGACATATGATGGTGCTACCCTTGGATCTATCACGGTCAACTTTCGCAGCGGTAATGAACTTCCTCACTTCAATGAGGTAACGCGAATCAAGAACCCGATTGATCCCGTACATCCATTTCGACCAGTCGGCTATCGAACCTGCAAAAAATAGCCATAGACGCCCAGAGACAAAGATTTAGCACAGAATCGTGAAAACATAGACCAATAACGACAATAACAAGCTTTGTATGCATCCACGAAGATTCAAGATCGACAAAACACCAACTTCTTATGCATAATCACAACTAGATCAAGATCTAGATCTAAATCTAGAGAGGGGACAAAAAAGTAAAAAAAGAGAGGGGAAAGCGGGAGAGGGGGCCTTTATATACCTCCTATGGTGTCTTACTCCTCCAAATCGAACCTCTAAACCCAATTCCAATGGAGTGGTCAAAAAATAGGGCAAAACCTCCCCCCCACCCCCCCCCCCACCCACGAGTTTGGAAGAGGAGATCCGTGGGGAAGAAGATGATGGGTCGGCTGCTATTTATACAGCCCGAGGCTTAACCGTGGCGGGCAACATAACATGCCCGCTGCGGTTAATCAGAACTAACCGCAGCGGGCATCTTAACCAGCCCGTTGCGGTTAATCGATTAACCGCAGCGGGCATTTTATGTTGCCCGCCACGGTTAATAAGCATTAACCGCAGCGGGCAATTTATGATGACCGCTGCGGTTAATCGATTAACCGCAGCGGGCGCTGTCGAGGCCAGCCGGGCGAGGCCGGCCCGGAATAACCGTGGCGGACAAAAATAGCGCCCGCCTCGGAGCCCCCCAGCCCCTCGTCTTGCAAAATCAAATGTGTAGTAGTGGAGGTAAAACATAGTTAGATTTATGCTTTTGGTGTAATTTGCACCTAGAGTGGCACAATTAAAGAGTTTAGGGATATGCATTTTGAGATTTCAGAGGACTTGGTGACACCATGAGACAACTTTATAGACCGCTGATGTATTTACTCTTTCGATACGGATAGAGTACTTGGTTGTTTTCAACATGCGGTTTTCTTATGCGGACTGCCTGCTTGATTACCACAGTGCTTCCACGAGCGGTCAGGTCCCCCTCCTGGCCAATTGCAAAGGTGGCTTGCCATATAAGCTGCCTGCATAGCGGAACCTTCGGCAATGTTTGGTTCCTGGAATATCGCAACATGATAATATCTAGCCAAACCCACAAAGTCAGGCTGCCACCAGTCTCCGTCAACTAGTACCTTCGGCTACGTTTGATTCCTGGAATCCAAGGATGTTTAGCAAGAATACTCTTTTAATCTTAGATAATCACTTTGTTTGGTGAAATAACCAGGAATCTAATTAGGAACCTCAGATTACTTAAATAGTCTCGTTGGGTCTTGCGGCATTCTACTTTGTCCCGACCATGCATCCGAGGTGACGTGAAAGGCACAGAGGCCACCAGAGACAAGAATCATGCAGGAAGAACCTCCAAGCTTTTTCATTCTAATATATTATTTTTCAATGGTTTGATGTAGTATGGGATGTACTTTGCAAAAGTGAAAGTCCATGTACCACAAATCCGGTTTCCCCTAGAAAGGATGCATTCATACATTACCGAGTAGCAGGAATCTGTCATTGTATTTTTATTATTTATTTTAGAATGTCATAGTTGAATGTTGAAATTTCATAGTTCAACATTATTCTAATTTATATCTTTTACACTGAGTCTGAAAATTAAAGTTTATACTTTAAATTAATACTAGACTTATGAATTTCATACTCACAAATTGCCAGAACTTATGCTTGAAAGTTTTGAAACATGAATTTGGGATATCAAATTTTGTTGTCCTCCAAATCTTGGAATCAAGAATTAAGAATAAATTATTGGAAATATAAGATGGGAGAGCCTACACATCATCCGACTGATTTTTGTTTTTGTCTCAGTCGATTTTTCTTAACATTCAGTTCAGTTCCGTTCAGTTTGTGTCTGAGCAGAAATTCTTTCTGACGCGTTCAAGTAAAGCCGATAAAGTTAGTGGAATTTCTTTCTAACGCGTTCAAGTAAAACAGAAATTCTTTCCATCGGGCAGACACATACGCCAACTGAAAAAAGAGCCATACAACATATAGGTCCCCAAACCCGTTATCAGTTAAGTCAGATCGGGAAAAGGAAAAGGGAACAGATGAGGACGAAAGGGAAAGCAAAGCCAAAACCAGGAGAACAGACAGATCAAGACGATGAATCGGCTGAAAAGAAGGTATTACTTATAAACTATTTCATCACTATTTTGCTATCCCCAATCTTTGGACTTGAAAACTGTGTTTCAACTAATGAATCATGCTTACAAAATTTGAACAAAAAACAAAATCAGACTCAAGATTCACCAAAATTTTAGGCTATATTGTTTTTGGGGATCAAGTACAGTTCAGGATCCACAACAACTAATCCGTATTATGAGTAATTAGGGTCATGAATATGCAGGGAAGACTCGGGAGAGGTAGAGTAGAGACGCATTCATGCATTGTTGGACAGGTCTTGGATCTACTCCACTGC
Organism: Themeda triandra; assembly: GCA_018135685.1. Classification (NCBI taxonomy): domain Eukaryota; kingdom Viridiplantae; phylum Streptophyta; class Magnoliopsida; order Poales; family Poaceae; genus Themeda; species Themeda triandra. Next base: position 296,320 of record JAENPR010000493.1, read on the forward strand.
ACGCAGTACTGCATATACTCCCTCCTATCCTATGAATATGAGTATGTTTGTGTTCATCCATCCATGACCATCCATCCATTGCGTTGCATTTCCATCTCCCTGAATTGAAAGGGACCACAGCTAGCTAGCTGACCCTTCCATTTCGATCCATTGAAGACTGAACTAGCATGTACTGCACAGCACAGCACAGCACACCTTGTCACCAAGCAAGATCTTCTGGTTCTGGCTGGCATCAACGGAGGATTCTGGGTGATTTGTTGCCAAGGCCAGTCAAAAACTTGAGGTCTAGGGGTGAAGTTGGGCTGCGAACCACATCCAGTTCACTCAAACATTTGGCGCTCAGTTTGACAAGAAGGTCAGGGACTCTGAAGAACCCCATCTTTTGATCAATCGACTCAGAGGATGCCTGCAGAGCTGAGGAATCACTTGCCATTTGGTCGCCTCTCGCTTTCCTCCCACTACATCAATTTGGAGTTAAGAGTTAATAGCTTAGATATGTGGCATCACCTTTTTAAGGCTAACAACTTGATAAAGTTTGACTTATTAACTGAAAGGACATACATCAATTACTGAAAGGACACACATACACAGAGAGACGAAATGCACAAAAGAAATAAAAATAAAACATGATGGGGCTGAGTTGCTGGAACTGAAACTATAAGACTGAAAAAATAAAAATGAAGATTGGCTTGGTACAATTAAAACTTATACTTAATATATAATTAAGATGACATAAAGATAAAAAAAATCGATATGTAATAAAATATGGAGAATGAGACCTGAAGATACTGATCCAATGAGCTGAGGGGCATCAGTTTCTGAGTGACAGTAAGGCCTGCAGTCCTCCTGTTGAAGGTGCTCGGTATGAACTGAATAATATACAACGCCGGTGTTTCACCTTTCTCCTCAAAGTAAATGGAATCCCCCAGCTTGGAGAACGATTCTATCTCTGTAATAAACACAAAACTCAGGACTCAGAAACCAGAACAATATGTCCCCATTGCCAGGCCCGAAAAGCTTGGGATTTTCACCTTATTACCAGTGCCATAGCAACACCAAAATGCATCCTATGGAGTTCCCCAGCCATGGCGGTTTCTTGCCTTTGACATCCCAGGGCCCTGATCATCACGCCAGGATCTCTGCCTCGCTGGATGCTGAGCCCAGCTCTGATGGACAGGTTTCGAGCACCTGCAGCGGGCACGGAGCACCTGCATCAATTTGGGGTTAGAGTTAATAGCTTAGATATGTAGCAATAACTTGATAAAGTTTGACTCATAATCTGAAAGGACATACATCAATTACTGAAAGGACACACATACACATATACTGAAACTAAACTTTATGATGACCTAAAATAGGACAAAATTATCAGCATGGACCTTATACACAAACATAAACTAATCAGCAACTGAAAATAGATTCTAATAAAATTTCCTTTTACTTGCAGGTTGACAGTTTAGGACTACAGCATGCATGCCACAACTCGCTTTGGAAAAAGAAACACTACAGAATATACAGAGATGTAGACTACAAGAGAATGAATATGAAACTCAATAACCTGAAAATAGTGCTCTCTCTCAGATTCAACATGCTAGCACGAACACTAGTGACTGTGGCCTCAAAGGGATCAAAAAGTAGCAGAAAATGTGACTACCTACTAGCTGTTGCAAGTACTTTGGAGCAAGAGATTGATGAACTGAATTAGTTCAGTAACTAAAACTCACACACATCTGAGGCAATAATTGAATAACCAACACTCTGTGTCCATCCCGAAAGAATCATGATCTGTGCAAGATCCCTGCACAGCCATGGTCCACTCTGGACTAGACCATCGATCCCCAAACAAACAAGCACGTACTGAAGCCTGACGATAAAAGAACAGAGTGCCGACGGACTCAACCAAAAAATAGCAGAACGGGGGGAGAAAGATGGACAAACTCAACTGACAAGCAACAAACAGAGAGAAACCATCAGAGGGAGAGGAGCCGCACCGGACAGGCAGGCACAGGGAGCGCGTGGCGCCGGGCAGGAGCTGCACTGCCTGATTCCTGCCTACGAGCACGAACTGACGAACAGAAGAACAAAAGACCGACAGCTACCAACAGGACATGGAGCGAACCAAAAACCAGCCGGATCTCCTACGAATCAAAACAGCTTGCCCTCAAATCTTGCACAGATGATCTTGACGAAGTTGGTAAGCTATCCCGAAAGATTCATGGCTTGAATCCAACTCAAACTTAATGAGTTTCAGATCATGGGCAAGAAGGGAAAGAACAGAGAACGTGTTCGAATCAGATATTGAGTCTGGTCGGGGGGCCTTTTGTAACATAATTGGTACACAGCCACGAAGAATATCTGCAAATGGCTCGTGCTGCTACTAAGGCTGATGACGGATGATCTTCTCTCCTTGTTTATTTATTCTTCTTCACACACACCTACTGAGCAGACACACCTTAAACAAACATCTCCAGCCAGGTTAGGGACACGATGAATCGACAGAAACACACACAGAGAGGACATGAGGCGAAACGTACTCTGAGCAGCGCCCCCGCACCCGCACACGCCGCGCCTCCTACTACCCAAACCGTGTCGCACCCCTGGCCGTGCCGCGCTCTGCTTTCCTGACGAGTGGAAGACGAGGCCACGGGCCGCACCAATGGCGGTGCGCAGGAGGCGCTACAGCATACTGGAAAGATGAAAGGCGGATGGAATTATATTTGGCCATGCAGCCCGAGGCCCGGTGGCCCGGCCCGTGGCCCGCTCTTTTGGCCAGGCCCGAGCACAGCACGGCCCGGTGGCCATCGGGCCCGGGCCGGCACGGCCCGAGCGACCAGGCCGTGCCTGAGCCGCCACCCAGGCACGCGGCCCGGCACGGGCACGGCCCGGTCTAGAGAGTGGCCCGGTAGCGGCCCGGTGCTTGCCTTGGCCTGCTAGCATTTTGCGCCATGAGGCCAGGAGAGAAGAGAGCCTGCTAAGGATTGTAAAGGCCCATGACCATGAGCCCATCACTCCTGTTGTCCACCAAACCCTATCCCCTCTCTTTCCCTCACACCCACCTGTGCCGCTACCGGCTACCGCTACATCCGATTCGCGAGTCGCGCGCGTCACCTTCGCCTCCGCGCAGCGGCCCCCAGCGCCGCCGAGCAACCGCCGCCGCCTCCTCACCTCCCGCCCCCACTGGCTCACTCTCTCTCAGTCCCTCGCAGGCTCTCTCTCTCTCTCTCTCGCCGTCGAGCAGAGCGCCACCGCCCACCCATCCCCGTGGGCGTCTGCCCCTGCCTCCTCCAGTCCTCTCCTGCCGCGTGCGAGCGCGTCAGCAGCCGGATCCGCCTTCGGGGCGAGCGCGTCGCGCCGTCGCCGGCGGCCGCCACCCCCACAGCTGCCCCTGCCTTCTTCGGCGTCGAGCGCGGTTGCTCGCGAGGCGCGATTGGCGCCTCCGCGTAGGCGGCCTGAAGACGAGCGAGGAGAGGACTTGTTGTGGGCCGGCACGGCCCGTGAATTTTACCGTGCTCAACGGGCGGCCCGGCACGGCCAAATGGCCCACGGGCCGTGCCTTGGGCCGGAGGCCAAGCACAAGCACGCCACAGGCACGGCCCGTGAGGCACGGCGGCCCGTTGAGGCACGACGCCTCGTCGGGCCAGCACGGCCCGATGGCCATCTATAGATGGAATGGAGAAGACAGAGAAATGAATGAATAGAATAACACATGTTCAGCATGGATTCAGACCTGATAAGACAAAAAGAAAGCCATCGCCCATCAGACTCAAAGGATAAAATAACCCACCAAGACAAACCGGCCCACCAACACAAAAGGCCTGTACAAGAATAAATCGACTGATGACGCAACCAAAAAAAAACAGTCGGATGATACACAGGCTCCAAACTAGAACCCGAGACTGTCCTGTACGTTTGGTCAGGTCGGGTTGGTCGGGCCGAGCTATTTCATAAACAAGTCTAAGATACAACTTTGACACCAAGTCCAATGTCTTGAAACAAAATATAACATTTTGGGACCACTCTCATCAACACAACACAAAAATAATTAATTATTACTTTTGGAGCCCCTAAGAAACAAAGATACTCCCTCCGTATAGCATTTAGAAGTCGTTTAGGACAGCGACACGGTCTTCAAAGCACAACCTTGACCTCTTGTTTTTATAAAAATATTTATGAAAAAGTGATACATGTATACTTGTATGAAAATATTTTTCAAGACAAATCTATTCATATAATTTTCACATTTCCAAACTCAACAACTTAAAAGTTATTGATGATTTATATTCCCAATGTTTGATTAATGATCTTTTGATGTGATAGCGTTGGATTTGGCAACACGATATTATGCACTGGGAGTAGCTGTAGTAATATGCGGTGTTTCACTATTTCGCCCTCAATGGTTTTTCCAGGCCATTTAGTGAACGTGAAGATTTTCCATTAGTTTTCTGCCTCGGTATATACATCATGGATCCTGAGACCTGTATTTTTCTGATTTTTATTTATAGTAAATAACAATCAAGAAATTAAATATGTAGTAAACTAGCAGGAACCCCGCGCACTTGCACGGGCTAGGAAGCTATAACATATGAAATGTGGTCATAAAAACAGTAAGATACAGTACATATTTGTAAGCACAGGTACTGGCAGTTTAATCACACTGCAACTTGTCCAGTAGATGCAAAGAGATACAAATTAAACACTTCAGCTACCTTGTTATGAAAATCCATTGTCATGCTACATGTATCAGGATATTTTCCTTGCAAATTTTGGAAGTGAGCTTCAAATTGTTGGATACATTGTAGAAATGCAGAAAATATCCATATAGGCACCGTTAATTTATAGCATAAAAGGATAGAATGAATATCTTTCTAAGGCGAGCAAGAAAATAGGTAGGATGTATACCCAGAAAAGATGTCATGTGTAGTGGCCCCAGAGCAGTAGCTTTTGAACGCAGCAGCTCTTGTTTGGTTGCAATGGGCATAATAATGTCACTGCAATGTGCAACCATTGGAAGATTGAACTGCATCAAATTGATACCTGCACACTCAAAATTTCACGTAAAATGGCACCAGGAGCAAGAGCACAAAGGAGAAGAAGTGTTTGCATCATACCTTGGTTGTGGCAGGAAATACTCAGGGGGTCTGTGAACACCTTGAAAAGATGTCCCCATTCTTTTCCATATAAATATTCGAGTTACCAGTGCCATAAAGCTCCATCTCAAGTGAACAGCCTTGTAAGGCAAAAACCCATGAAACTTGACAACCTAGTAAAAGTTAATAGAAGATTAGACCCTACAGACAATTCAATAAACAGGCAGTTATGCAATGTAAACCTCACAGAAAATGGGGTCAAAGGCACAAATGACCGTAGATGCGAAGTTTGAAGTTAAATCTAAAAAAGCGAATGTGTTTGGAGGACATGATCACTATCTGGCAATTTATTTGACAGATATCAGTTGCACACTGAAAGGAGTAATAGCAGATCAATACCTGAGCTGGTTTTGCCATTTAGTGCTGATCACCGAGCCACTGGATCTCCAAATAACCGTGTCATTTGAATGAACCGAGAAGACTAAAGTATCACAGGTCCCACTTGTGAAGTTGACTTGGCAAGCTTATTGATTGCCATGGTTACAACAATTTGGGAGCCTTTTTTTTTCCCCAAGCGTTGACATGTATAATTCTGCAGTGTCAATTGCAGGAGGTACAGAGGTAAAGAAATTTGTAATATTAGAAAGATAAGAACTGAGTGCATGCAAAGAGACATTAACTGAACACACAGTGATGAGATCCAAATATGGGTGTACCAAATTGACGAAGCAAGTATCAGTTCTTACCAATCCGAACCTTGGCGGTCGCGGCGCGGGCCAGAGTGGCCAGACGTAGGGGGTGTCACGGCGGCGTATCGGCAGCCGTAGGGTACGCGCCGCGGCGTCGCAGGCTGGGCGCTGCGTCGGCGGAGTCGCTGGCTGGGCGCTTCGCTGAAGGCGACGGGGGAGAGGGGGTGAGAGCGCCGGGAAGCCGCAGCAACTGGGCCGAACAGGAGGCGGCGCGGTCATGTGGTAAGCGACTGAGGACGGGGAGACGCGGAAGGAGGGAGGCACGACGGGCGGCAGCGCCGGAGGCAGCAGTTCAGGGCGGCGGCGGGTTTTTCCAGGGCCTCTCCGTAAGTGCCTGGGGGATGGGCTGGGACGGGGAAGTCCTAGAAGTTTCGTGGCAGTGGTCATCTAGAAATCGGAAGGCAAGGGAAAGGAGGCGACGTGGCTGAACGTAGGAACCAAACATGGTGTACACAAATAAGGTTAACTAGCCGAAACCCCGCGCAATTGCGCGGGCTAGCAAGCTTTGATTCGTAGGAAGCACGGGAATATAATAATAAGCAATCCAGAATATGGCATAGATGAAACATAATTCATTGTTCGTGATTTTTGAAATGAGTGTGAGTATACCAATTCAGAACGGCAAAAAGAAAAATAATTTTCAACAGCATGCCATTGATTCACCGCACTTTTAGTATTGCAATGGAAAATGGCAGAAGCCAATTTTTGAAGGGCATGGGGTTACCTCTTCGTCGTTGTCTTGCTCTTCTTCCTCAAGATGACCTTGAAGTGCACTTCTTGGTTCCATCTATCCAAACAATCCAGAAAAAATGTTATACACGTAACAGATTTGATTGTTCGAGATTTTTTAAATATGTGCATGGCAATGTAAAGTGGCAAAAGGAAAATAATTTTGAATAGCATGCTGTTGATTTACTGAACTTTTAGTATAGCAACGTAAAATGGCAGAAACAAAATAATTTTGACGAGCATGGGCCTAACTGACTGATCCTAAAGCAAACCTTCTGTGAATGCGATGCAGTGTTGAATCAGAGGAGCGGCGCGTGGTCAGCAACTGATTAATGAACTCATCATGATGGGTAAGTGTGAGACCTGAAATGAAACTGAAATACCCATGTAAATGCAGGTCCAAATACTATAAGGAAGCAAGTGTACTTGTCATCCTCGATCTGAGACAGATGGAGCAATACATGAAGCAGGAACGGTGAAATGAGAGAGGGGGAAGCAGGAATGGTGAAATGAGAGAGGGGGGCTATACCATGTCACGAAGGTCCATTCTACAGAATATACCTCCCGAAATTGTTGAGCAAGATCACGTGGGGCCACATCTGTAAAACACGCGCATTAGTAACAATTTAGTCACGATAACCTAATGACTCGAAGGCAGCGGACCAATACAAAATCAGGAAGCAGGGTCCTTGGAGCATTTCATCGAGCAGTTCAGGGGCACAGGGCAGAAAGAGGAAAGGAAACAGGGAAGAGCTTGCCCAGGGGCTTGACGGTGGTGAAGATGGAGGGAATCGGAGGCAATTGAAGACACAGCACTATCCCATGCATTTACGTGGCCGTGGAGGCGACAGGCGAGGTCGGAGCGCCGGTCCCAGTCGCGCCGCCCGGGGAGGTGGCCGCCCGCGAGGCATCGCCTGCACTGGCCGACTTTGCCGGCGGGGACGACGGGGCGAAACGTCGTGCAGGTTCGCCCAGCAGGAAGAAGCGGAGGGGCCTGGCCGGCCGGCGGCGTCGCTTGCGGACGCGTGGAGGCGTGGCTCCGAGCCGCGGCGGGCAAGGAGGCAGGACAGGGGAAGTGGAGGGCGGGGTGGCCACCTCAGGCGCGGCGGCTGGCGCGAAGGCGCCGTCGGCGTAGACGGCGGCGGCGGCGCATGGCGGCGGGCAGAGACGAGGCGTGCCGCGGCGGCGGCGTGTACGAAGGAAGGAGCGACTTTTTTTTTTCCTTTTTTTCTTTGTCTCAGGCGAAAGTGATGGAAGGGACTGGAAGGCGAGGGCAGTTAACCGAAGGGTGCGGACGATGCGGACGTAGATGGTAAATCCAAGGGCCGGTAAAACAGGACGACGCGGCTGTTGTAGGAGCTGGAAAAACTCCACGAGAATAAGGGTAAAGATAGATTAGTGGTAGATATAGGTAGATTTCGAAAACATTGGAAGGACAATGATAGATTTCGCGTTGGGCCTGGCCTTAGTGTCCAGACTTTACATAAAAATCGAAAGCGAATTGGTGCTTGGGAAAGATACTCATACCTTTATACTAGGGTCAATAATGAAATAACATTTATCGATTTTCCTGGTTTAAGGCTTTCACCGCAGTATTGTCTTATGCTTTAGCCAAGTACAGCTCTGAAATCTGCATAATTTGCCAATAAATCATGATTTCCCTTGCTTTTCAGATGGCCTTGACATGAATGAAACGTGCACTTGACCGTTATCCCTTGCTTTGTCTCTCTCTCTTCTTATCTCTCAGAACTACATCCGTTTCCCAACAGGCAACGGATGTGACTAGAGGAACTCTTATAGCCTGTGGAGACGGGGTGTTGCATACCTTCCCAAAAGCATACAGGATCCTATCTTTGAAAAAGCAAAGCGTCGGCTAGCAACAACGATACAAATAGAAATAACCAAGCTGATGTAGGTAGATAGCCCGCTGGTAAGGCAAAGCACATTCGAAGCGTGGATTGTTGTTCAAGCCACATTCTCTATTTGTTAACAAGATGTCCTTTTGCGCTACATGAAAAGAGTTAGCTTGGTGCCTCTCTTTTCTCTTTTCCTTTTCTCTAGACGCTTGCCTGTCTTCAGTGACTTTTCTACGCCGTCAATTATGGCAGAACCTCCTAAGTAATATGACCCACATACACCTGTCATTGTCTCAAAAGACTTCTGACAGCCATGTATGCGTTCCACACGACTTATGCAGCCCTGTCGGGTGTTCTCAAAGAACTCCGATTAAACCACAATTTACACTCATACCCGAGATCGACAAAGGAGTAACCACAACATTACAACATTTGTTACAAAATATATATCAGAGTGCGGAAGAATAATAAATATAAATTTATAAATTATGAATAAGTTAACTTTTATAAACTTAACTTAAATTACGGAAGATGTATAGAGCTATAGAAGACAATTTAGGTAGGACACCTAAGCCGCGAGGAACAACCAAATCATGTCGAGCCCAGCGACACAACCCTGGTTAGGAGTATCTGGTAGAACCTGCAACAGGGGTAGAACAAAACCTGAGTACATGAGGGTACTCTGCAAGACTTACCTAACTAAAAAAAAGACTCCAAGGATATGCTCTCTTTTGAGTAGTTGAGCTAGAAAAGAGAAGTTTTGCAGAAAAGCATTATTATAAGTGAATCCTTACTATCAATGTTTTAAATAAGTTATTAGCATCAGTTTTATTCAACCTATTAAGCTAGATTAGCACCTGTTCTAATTTCAGCAATCATATTAAGCATCACACTTGAGATTATCTTTCGAGCTGTTTCCTTCTTGAATCCAAGAGTCCATCATGCTCCAATTATTCCATGTTCACTTGATAACTACGATGCGGGTGCGAGGATCAAGTCTCCTTAAACGTGGAGCAAACGACGGTTCGAAGCGATTTTACTCAGCCGAGGATCCCTAAACACACGATATACGTGGGACGACACTCTAGAACTAGTCACAGCTTCCGCGCCACCCGAGAGTATATGCACGCCTCCAATCCAGGACTCTAACCCACGAGGGTGCCTTGTACTCCCGCCATCTCGCCACTCCCAGTGCACAGGCTCACTGCCCTAGTCCTTAGATTATCCTAGGGTAAAGCTTTTCCATAGATATGTGAATAGTTGCAAAGTCTTGATCCAAGGGCCAATAACGAACGGTCCTTAATCGACATCAGTCGAAAACACTACATCAAGACTCCATTCCCGATGCAAATTACCCGACCGGTCTCAATTTAACATTACCATATTCTTATGTTCTCGTGACCCATCTTTAGGTCCAGAGAAGCAACGATAACTTGTTCTCCAAGATTAATGATATCAGCCTACAACTTCTACCGAAGTCTAAGCATGACTAAGCATCGGAGATCGACCTTCACTTATTAGTGGGATATCAAGATATATAGTAGATCAAGGTAGTTATGCGGCAACAGTATCAATCAACTCCTATTAACTTAATGCATATTACACTAGACTTAAAGTCTAATAAAGCATTTGCAAAAATAGAAGTGGTTTGCATGCTCCGGGGCTTGCCTGTGTTACAGTGAAGTTAAATTCCAATTGTTAGACTAACATCAACATCATGGATGGATAATATCAGCTCCAGGGATGGACGACACCAAGGCCAGAGATAAGCGACTCCAATTTCAAAGGTGGATGTCATCTTCCGAAGTTTTGATCGATCCAACTCCCTCTCAAAATAACTACATGTAATTAATGATGTATGTTTTAGTTCGATGAGCTCATGGCATGATGCATGATGATGCTTTAAGATGGCATAACAATATTAACAAACTTGAGTACAACTTTCCTTCATGAAAAAGTTCTAGTCAAACAACATTAATAACTATGGTTTACACATGTAAAGCTTAATCTAGTAAAGACAAACCAGCAGATCAAGATAATTCATACAACTTCATTTTACTTCTATCATCAAAATTCCTTCATCATAGTTAAAGCAAGTTACAAACCCTAACAATCTAGATTAATATCTCATAAGGCAATTAAGATTACTCACATGAAATAACATTTAGCAATATATCAACGAGGGTTCAAACAAGTAAGCACAAGCCAAGGGTCATTATGTGTTTATGACCCAAAGTCATCAATCAATCCCAAAGTCAATCAAGCAAACCCTAAGTCATTAAGAGCATCTCCAACAGTTCCCGACTTTTCACTTGCCAAATTGCGAGTTTTAGCAAGTTGGTATAATGATTTACCAAGTTGAAAAAAGCCCATCTCCAACAGTTCCCTATTTTTCCTTGCCAAATCAAAAAAAAGAGCAGGCCCACCTGGTGAGTTTGTTGACCGGTATGTTCCCGTACGCCTGATCTCCATCGCGCGACCCCGTCTATTCCCTTCTCGCGACCCCGTTATTACCTTGCACATGGTATATACCCCTCATGGGCTACTCTGATCAAGTCCATCACTCTACCTATGGGGAACAAGAAGCAATATTTTGCCAAAGCACAAGAAGCAGCGAGGAAGATGGTCGAGAGAGCTTTCGGGGTTCTCCAATCAAGGTGGGCAATTATTCGAGGACCCGGACGCCCTTGGGACAATGAGACTTTGGCACTTATCATGAGGGCTTGTATCATCATGCACAACATGATTGTAGAAGATGAAGGATACGTAGTCGACCCTCAGGAGCGTTTTGATTACGGTGGTGACAATGTCGAGCCTCAACATGGTCGAGCTCATCGCACACTTGAAGAATATATTGAAGCACAAAGACAGATCAGAGACAAGGGCACCCATGGGCAGTTGAAGGAAGACCTCATCGAACACTTGTGGAACAACCATCCAGATTTATACTCGTACAATATATGATTACATTTTTCATATAATGTATTTGGCACTCATTTGCATTATATATACATTTATATTTTGTCAAGTGTACGCATTGAACCATATATATATATTTTATACTCAAGTGTAATAAACATTTTTATTAGTATTTTCAGTCAAGTGTGATAAACATTTTCATTAGTGGTTTCATTCATTGATCATGGTACTGTAGCAGTCCTGCTGCTGGTGCACAAAGCAATGAGTAGCAGCACGGCAAATCTCTTCTGTCAAATCGATGAGCTTCACTTTGGTGGCAGGCGACGCTGAACAGTAGCACTTTATGGCGATCTTCTCTGTCCAGCGACAACATCATGAGATAGCAGCACTGTCCCTGGAGCAGCTAGCTTTGCCGGCCAATCGACAGCAGCATGCACGTCAATTCTGGCGGCGCGATGAGTTGAAGGAAGGCCGATCGAGGCATATATACGCAAAGGGACGGGACTGGAGCGGACTCGACTGGAGGCGCGACGCGGGAACGGGCTCGGAAAATTCCACGATCGCGCGGGAACTGGTCGCGCGAGCAGAGAGGCCGCGATGCGCACTCGAGTTCGCGTGCGCATCTATGCACGCGCGGCCAGGAAGTTTGGCAACTTGGTATAATTTGGCAAGCCATTTGGAGAACTGTTGGAGATGAAAATTTCATTGTTTTGCCAAATTCCAATGGATGCCAATCCAAATAGGGAACTGTTGGAGATGCTCTAAGTACTAATCACTTTATTAGGGATTTTCATTAATTACAAGAATTATCATTAATTAAAGATTAATTACATAATTAAGATAACTCAATCACTTAAATAAGTGCCAAAGGTCATTAAGAGTTAATGACCTAAGGTCTACACTCAATCATAAATTCACACAATTCCTAAATGATTAAGATTAACTAAAAGGTTAATTAATTAAATTAATTAAGTATAAATAAGCATCAAATTAAAAGTTATCAAATTGATCCTAAATTTTTATCTAAGATAGATCACATCATGAACAGTATGCAAAACAATTTTCAGAATTTTTGGATAAATAAATAAATATTATAAATCATAGAAACGTCATTTATTAATTAATTGGGCTAATTAATTAACATATAAAACATGATCAAAATTGTAATTTAATATTTTTCATAAATCAAGCTCATTATCAGGAACATACACAAAAAATTTCATAATTTTTGGAGCTCAAATGAATTTACTATGAATTTTGAAAAAAAAAACAACATTTAAATCATTTTTTGAAATTCGAAAATAAAATAGAAAATCGACCTCCCGTATTGACTGGTGGCGGCACGAATTTTGACCAGCGATTTCTCGCCGACGGTGAGGTCTTTGGCCAAGCCGTTTGGCCCAGTGGCCTCACCTCATCAAGGCGAACACGATGGTGCCACGGACACGACAGCGGAGCAACGGCGGCATGCTCGACGACGGTGAGGTGGCTGCGGCGGCGCTGCGGCAAAAGGTCAGAGCTCGCCGGAGCTTCCTCGAGGAAGGCAACGTGAGCGCCAGCTCCGGTGAGACCTAGCGGACACGACTGTCCACACAACGCGATCTAAAGCGGCTCCGACTCAAGACGGCCATGCATGCAGCGGCAGCGGCAACAGAGCAAAGGCGGCGACGCGCGGGTCGGCGGCTACGACACTATAGGGGCCAAGCGGACAGCACAGGCGTGTGCGAGGGCTCACTACGACGATGATGCACGCGCTTGATTGAACGGAGACGGGCTGGAACGAGCTGCAGGCGATGACAATGATGGCGGCGGCGTGAACCGAGGATGACGACGGTGTTCCGGTGATTCCAGTGGTGCGCTGCACAAAATAGCGAGTCGACCGTGGCCTCGGTGTCAAGGTGAAGCGACAACGTGAAGAAGTGCAACTCGAAGCTCACCAGAACGAGCAAACGACGACGATGGATGTGCAGCGGCGCGACTGCTGGGGATGGAGAAGATGACCCCGCCAGAACGGTTTTCGGCGGCGCGAGGGGACACGAGCGGACCCAGCGGGTACATAAAGACGAGGCAGATGTGATGGCGTACTCGGTGGCGGCACGGAAGGCTCGGCGGCGGTGGCGCAGCATGGCGGAGCACGGTGGCTCTGTTTCGCCAGCCGCGAAGACGATGACGGCGGGCGAGCTCTCTGGGCGGTGCGGGGCTGCGAGGATGGGTTCAGTGGAGTCACGAGAGCAAGGAGGAGCGATGAGTAAGAGCAAGTGGGCAGTGGTACTACGGCTGAGGTGGAGCTCAGCCATGGCAGCGGCAACAGGGGAAGGAGAAGAAGATGACCACGACGCCTGGTATTTGAAGGGCGGCTGAGAAGACGACGACGCGACACGCGAGTGGGGAAGTCTCCAGCGTGGCTGCGTGGGCGAGAGCTAGCGGTCGCGATGACACGCCGGTATGGGCGACGAGGACACGACGTCGCCAAAGGAACGAGGGAGAAGAAGGTGACGATGACGTCAGCAGCACTGTAGCAGGGTAGATTTTTTAGAATTTTTGCAAATTACTCACAAAAATATATAACAACATGAAAAACTCTCAATCTAAGGAATGATCAAAATTTGATGCTCTACATTTTTTTCAAAAGAAAGATTTTTAGATTACGAGTGAAAATATGAATTTTTGAATCAAATTTGAAAAGAGGACAAAAACCCTAGAAACAAATATATGAAATTACTTTTGATTTTTTTATAAAACTTGAAAATATTAAAATCTATGGAATGCTCAACTTTTCAAACCAAACATTTTACTTATAAAGAGTTTTCCCAAAATATACATAGTTTTTAAAATATGGACTTGAAATCAAAAGGGGATCAATTGCTGAAAAACTGTATTTTTAAATTAATTAGAAATTCTTTTTTTGGAAACTTGAAAAACTTTGAATACCACTATTGTAGGTCTCAACAAGATCTACAAAAATGCTTTTTGAACCAACCCTAAATTCTTTATAGATTTTGAACTAGATAAAAGGAGATAAAATAGGGTTTTTGGAAAGCGGGGTTTTGAAAGGAATTTGAGCTTGATTTAAATTCTACATTACCTGGGGTTGGTCATTAGTGATCAAAAACATCATCTCATGTGTAGAACAAAGCATCACATCAAAGACATTATTAAATCATGAATGCTTTTATGCCATGATGCTCAATGATTATGCATTAGCAATGCACTTAATCAAGTTTTAGTTGTCATTAACATCTAGGATGTTACATCAATTCATTAGGCATTCGGCATCTTTAGCTTCCACAGGACGATGTTCAGCTGATCTGATTTTGGATGATTTTAGCTGATTAAGTAGTATTCTGTGAGAGAGAATAAACTGAAACAAGCTGAAACAAGCAGAGTGCGCCCAGGTAGGGCCGCTGTTACAGCTAGCATCCACAGCCTAGTGCGGCCTGACCAACTTAACACGAAGCCACCATCTGATGCCGGTCGACAGCAGGAACAAGAAGCCACCGTTTGCATGGTCCTCAGTGGCACTGGCAAAAACCTTCATTCACCTTGTTCCTTCTCTTCTGGCAGCCCTACATGCGCCGCTTGTCATCGATTTGGTAGCCCACACCTCTAAATATTCCATTCACCCTAGTAGCAACAAGGTGTATCAAGATTTGAAAAACCAGTTTTGGTGGACGAGGATGAAAAGAGAAGTTGCTCGGTATGTGGCAGAATGTGACATCTGTCATAGGGTGAAGGCAGACCACCACAAACCAGCAGGACTACTGCAGCCCTTGGCTATACCGGCGTGGAAGTGTGAAGACATTAGCATGGATTTGATTTTAGGGTTGCCTATTACTTGACAGCAACATGACTCGATATGGGTGATTGTGCATCGTTTGACCAAGTCCGCTCACTTTATCCCAGTCAACTTAGGATACTGCATGGGTTAATATGATGACTTGTATATCTCCCGTATTCTCTATTTGCATGGGGTACTGAAGACGATCATATCTGATAGAGACCCAAAGTTTGTTGATCATTTTTGGGAATAGTTGCACACCTACCTAGGCACCAAGCTTACCTGCAGCTCCACATAGCCTTAACACTACTGGAAACTCGAATACTCCTGAGTGTGCAAAAACCCATAGGAAAATGCGAATCCCGACAGCAAAATATTTTTTCGACGATGTACCGATAGAAAATAACCCACAGAAATAGAATGACAGAAAAATTGAGTTTTCCCATCGGTTCACCATCGAATAATTTTTGTGACGGTAGCCTAGATTAAAAACAATTTTTCCGTGTGGATATCCACACAAAAAAAAGAAATAAATGCACGAAAAAATATATAAGAAAGAAGGAAAAATAAAAAAATGATTAATAAATAAAAAATATAGAACAAATAAAATAAATGAATAACTTAAATAAGTATAAAAAAGAACATGAAAAATAAAGAAAAAATAAAATAAGAATGAAGAAACATAGAAAACTAAAAAAGAAAAAAAGAGAGAATGAATATAAGCAAGGAAAACAATAAAAAAGAAAAAAGAAAAATAAAAGTAAAATAAAAGGTAAAGATAAATAAGAGAAGAATAAGAAAAGAAAAGGAATTAAAATAAGAATGAAAAACATTGAAAACTAAAAAAAGGAAAGGAAAAGGAAAGAATAAATAAAAGCAAGGAAATAAAACAATAAAAAGAAGACAAAAGAAAAGAAAAAATAAAAATAGAACATCACATGCGAATATAAAAAAATAATAAGAATAGAAAAAATAAAAGAAATATAAAATAAAAGAATAAAAGAATAATAAAATCACATAAAAAGAAAATAAAAATAGAAAATGAAGCATGAAATGAAAAAATAGAAAAAAAAGAACTGAAAAGAAAAAGAAAAGAAATGAGAGAAGAATGAGGAAAAGAGAGAGAGAAAAAAGAGAAACGAACGTACATGAGTGATGAGTCTGTCGTTCCCACGCTCGTAGGGCTTGTTTGGTTCAAGCCGTGGACAAATTTGCCTGGTCTGGACCTTGCCTGCACCTTGCCTCGTGTACGTTTGGTTTGGTACCCTGAGTAGCACCAGGCAACTGCGTCGACGTCCAGGCGACAGGCCTTGTTGCTTGTTTAGATTCCATGATTCACCCAAAATTTCACTATGCAAAAAGAAGATTTTCCGTCACGTCAAAATGCCGGCACATGTATGGAGTACTAAATATAGATGAAATAAAATACTAATTGCACAGTTTTGTTATACTTTACGAGACAAACATTTTAAGCCTAATTAATTAATGTTTGGACAATTATTACCAAATAAAAATAAAATTGCTACAGTGTTGCACAGTGTTTACCGTGCAAACTTTGGTACCAAACTTTGGTATCTAAACATGGCTTGAAATCGACTGCCTGGCTCTGCGCCGGTGCTTGCCTGGGCTAAGGCCAGTCTCAGTGAGGGTTTCAACTAAGGCCATGTTTAGATGCCCAACTTTAGGATTGCAAAGTTGGTATTTTACCATAAATGCGCACTGTAGCATTTCGTTTGTATTTGGTACAAATTGTCTAAACATTGACTAATTAGGCTCAAAATGTTCGTCTCGCAAAGTACAACCAAACTGTGCAATTAGTTTTGATTTCATCCACATTTAGTACTCCATGCATTTGCCGGCATTTTGATGTGATGGGAATCTTCTTTTTGCATAGTGAAATTTAGGTGCTAATTTGAAAATCTAAACCAGGTATGAGTTTCATTGTCAATAAATGATGTGACACATCAGTAAATTTACTGAGTTGAAGAGGTATTGATGAGGAGAGAGAGAAAACAAGTGTCGTGCCCACGACACCCAACTGGCACGACTACCCAGGCGACGAAACCCCCACTGAGAGCACCGAGTTTCAATTCACGGCCCTCAGCCGGATCTACTGCGCGAGGCGAGATTTACAGCTCTCGGCTTGGCCTCCCGCCTTCCCCTTCCTTTTATTCGCTCCAAATCCAATCTACAGCTCCACTTTCCATCCCACTCCGCCTCCTTCCATGCCTGCCAAATCGAGTGCGCAGCGGGGAGGCGACATGGCCGGCGACGAGATGGTGCGCCCAACATCACGCCGCAGCAAAAAGGGTGCCGGCAACTCCACTTCGTGTCTCGCGAGTTCCACGGCGGCCGGCAGCAACTCCTTGTAACATCCCAAAAATCCGAACTACAAAATTTTTTCTAAATAAACCTTTGTTTGTTGCCTGTCATGTACGAAACCCTATTAGTTCGCATACAAAGTACCTTTGATTAGTTGTTAAGCATTGCGATGCAACAACATCACATGTGTCTTAATATAGTCCTTAAGCCACATGTGATTAGGACCTTAGGGAAACCCCCTATACTTAAGGATGAGAGTCCACGACCAACCACTGCCTAACTAGAGCTAACTAGTGGTTAGTGTTACCACCCCAAACCGTGACTTAGTGACTCAGACCTATGCCCATGACTCCACATAGAGGAGTATTGATCCTGAACCCTAGGCCATGATAATAGAACCTATCCACTCCAAGTGACTATCTACCTGACCCTAGCTAGACAAAGACTAGTGATATCATGTCAACCGTGGTAACACCTCTCCACGTGAGAATGTTGATACTCAGTGTCATGGTACTAGAAAACCACCTACACATATAGCTGCCTAACTACCCTAGTAGACCAACCCACACCAACCCAGGAAAATACCTCTATCCTTGAGAGGTAGTTGCCTAAACCACATACCTCGATAATAGGAGCTACCTACCTTAGTTCGACTAGCTACCTCACCACTCTTATGGGTGAACCCCACCAGACCACCCTAGTGGGGCAACCTACTAACTATGCCAACTTAGAGAGAGATGCCCTAGCCCTATGCTTATCACCTAGTGGACCCTCAAGTCGCCATAGTGCTATAAGGAGTAAGCCTAGCAGTTAAACCGAGGTCTAACCTCAGGGATGCTGACAACAAAGGATTGAAGACCACTCCGCCAATTTAGAACCTTGGTATAAAGAACCTCGTGGCAATCACAAGTAGCGTGTTTATCACCTGCTATGGATGCGACAAAATGGGCCACATGATCGCCAAGTGCCCAGAAAGAAAGACTACCCCTCCTGTCCTCAATCTAGACAATGATACTCGCTAAGCATGTAGTCAAGTATTCAATCTTATCTAATGTAACATGCTTGAACATGTCTTCAAGATTGTATGAGAGTTCATCTTATCACTAAATACAAGGATTTTCCCTTCGTACAAGAACACTTGTGAATGATTCCAAGATCTCCGGGATATAGGTATCTCTCGCCTAATCTCGATTTAAAAATCTATCTCCCCAAGTGCACTTTGGAAAGCCAGCTCGTTTCAAAACATCTTTGCGAAAGTCTTTCATTTCAAAACAAAAGTTTTACTTTGCACATCGACCTTTGATAAAATGCTTGCAAACTAAAAATGGCTCAAGTTTTATTTTAAAATCTTTTGATTTCAACCAAGGAGCCAAACTTATTTTAAATAAAATTCGTCTTCAAAATGTTTTGCAACACGTTTGCTAAACAAAATAATTGTGAAAAGGTTTCGTTTGATTGTGAAAACCAAGTCTCACAAAACGAGCAGTAATTGTGAACCATTTTCAAACTACCTATGTTTCAAATGATTGAAAAAGAGTCACGCTTTGTTTGAAGAGTAAAACCATGTTTCAAAACTATTTGATTTTATAACTCACTTTGATTTCAAACCTCTTCAAAAATCTCCCTTGGGCTTCAAGGCCTACAAAATCACCATCTATTTTAAAATAAGATTTTAGAAAATCATCATGACGATGAGGGTTCAATGAACGACAAATTTCCAACCGATAACTCTAGAATTGCGTATGCATCTTGGATACCCCGTACAAAATTTGGATCGAGTCACCAAGTAAAGCAAAGGACTGCAATACCTTTCGCAAGATCCTTTAAAGCGGCTACGCCGACTAAAAGCAAGGATAGCAACTACGCTATCGAGTAGCGCAATGAAGCGTGGTGGGCTCATAACCCACTGGACCCGGATCGAAATCAGGAGCCTAAACCGCACCTCGAAATTTAGGAAGACATGATATAGCCTAAACTAATATGTGTTCCTCCCGCATACTAAACCCTGCGATGAAACATCCTACTGTGACAACTCCTCGATCATCGTTGAAGTATCTTTATGTAAACCCTCAAGATCGACTAAGGATCTAGACAAAGAAATCAAGACTCTACTACTCACTCTTGCAACTCGATGGAGCAACTACTTCAAGCTATGAGGAACTGGAAGTCGATTCATGGATAAGTGTCACCTTACTACTTCGTGGAGTACTACACACCTTAAATCTCGGGGACGAGATTTCGATAAGGGGTAGGACCGTAACATCCCAAAATCCGAACTACAACATTTTTTCTAAATAAACCTTTGTTTGTTGCCCGTCATGTACGAAACCCTATTAGTTCGCATACAAAGTACCTTTGATTAGTTGTTAAGCATTGCGATGCAACAACATCACATGTGTCTTAATATAGTCCTTAAGCCACATGTGATTAGGACCTTAGGGAAACCCCCTATACTTAAGGATGAGAGTCCACGACCAACCACTGCCTAACTAGAGCTAGTGGTTAGTGTTACCACCCCAAACCGTGACTTAGTGACTCAGACCTATGCCCATGACTCCACATAGAGGAGTATTGATCCTGAACCCTAGGCCATGATAATAGAACCTATCCACTCCAAGTGACTATCTACCTGACCCTAGCTAGACAAAGACTAGTGATATCATGTCAACCGTGGTAACGCCTCTCCACGTGAGAATGTTGATACTCGCTGTCGTGGTACTAGAAAACCACCTACACATATAGCGCCTAACTACCCTAGTAGACCAACCCACACCAACCCAGGAAAATACCTCTATCCTTGAGAGGTAGTTGCCTAAACCACATACCTCGATAATAGGAGCTACCTACCTTAGCTCGACTAGCTACCTCACCACTCTTATGGGTGAACCCCACCAGACCACCCTAGTGGGGCAACCTACTAACTATGCCAACTTAGAGAGAGATGCCCTAGCCCTATGCTTATCACCTAGTGGACCCTCAAGTCGCCATAGTGCTATAAGGAGTAAGCCTAGCAGTTAAACCGAGGTGTAACTACTTAGATGTCCACCCATAACCTAACCGGGATAGAGTACCTAGTGCTAAGCCGAGAGGGATGAGGTGTCACTAGGAACCTACCCTTGGTCTCATATTGGTCTAAACCTAGCCATGCACCTCAATGCAGATCACCCATCTAGGTACCACACTTTTATAGCCCAAGTGTTACACCATCTTATCACAAGTATGATAGTTATGTTTGGATCATGCTAGGTCTATTAAGGTGTTATGCAACAGGTTTGATTTGGATTTTCATTGGATTCTTGTATTGACTAATAAATCAACAACACAACATCTATTTATTTATACAATAAAAAGATGAAATAATATATATATATTATGGGAATTAATATCCCAACCTATCCTATGACCTATTATGACCACCATGGAACTTTATACAAGAGATGCAAATCACAATGTATATGCATTCATGCATACAAAAGAAAACATAAAAGAAAAAGGAAAAGAAAAGGAAAACAATATGGCAATGGCCATTCGGCCCATGACTCCAAGCCTGGCCTGTAACCCCTCTCCCTCTGTTTCGGCCCACAACCTTAACCCGGCCTGCTAACCATCTCCCTCTTTTCTTTTTCCCCACCGAAGCAGTCGGCCCACTCTCCTTTCTTTCTCAATTAATCAAATCGGCCCAGCAAGCCGCTGCCGGCCCGCAGACCGACTCCACCTCCCTGGCCAATCCATTTTCCCTCCCTCTCCAAGCCAGGCCGCCACCATCCTCCCCTCTCTATCAGCCCACAAGCAAGCCGGCCCAGCAACGCCAATCGGCCCGCTCGGCCTCAAGCCACGCCACGACAAAGGAGGAGCCTCCCCGGTCTTTATCCTTGAGTCGCTGACGTGTGGACCCTGCAGCGGGCCCCAGCTGTCATAACCTCCACCTGCTCCTCTCCTCTGCCTTTTGCCGGTGCTCTGCTTTTTGACCGGGTGGCGAAGCGCGTCGCTACCACGCCACCGCCCCACTCCGTCCGATCAACGCCCGCGCAGGATCAACGCCTGTGAGCCGCGCCACCTGAGCCGACCAGCTCTGGCACAAGACGCTCGCGGCGCGAGCCTTACCTCGCGCGCTCGCCCGCGCACATGCTCTGTCCCCCACCAAATCCTCGCCTTTCTTGGCCTCGAAGCCGAATTGGCGAGTTTCGCCGACAGATGGAGCCCACAGAAGCCGCGATAGCGACCTCTCGACGCGCCCCAACCGCCTGATCGCTCGAGACCCCATGATCACCGTCCGCCGGCGCCTCGGTGTCGCCACCAGCTTATAAGTAGTGGAGCGGCGCTTAGGGTTCCTCCCATCGTTCCGCCGCCGTGGCCTTGCCAATTCACCACCACCACACTCAATTGATCGGAGAAGGAGAAGAGGTGGAGAACAGAAGAAGGAGGCGGGGAAAGAAGGGCCCGCCGGCGCGCCGCCGTCGGGGAAGAAGGACCCACCGCTGCTCTGGTGGCTGCCTAGTTCGCCAAACCTCACCAAGCCTAGAGCGAGAGAGAAGAAGTGGGGAAAAGGGAGAGGAAGCAAGGAGGGGGAGAAGGGGAAGCCGGAGCCGCCCGTGCTGCAGTGGCCGCCGCCGGGAGCCGCGCGTCGCCGGACTCGGAGGAGAAGGACGTGCCGTAGGAGGAGCTGCTGCCGCTGGACTACCACCGCAAGCCGGACGACCTCGACCGTCCCTTCACCGAGCAGTACACCGACGTCCCCTGCCGCGCCGGTACGTCGCCGTGCTCCTAATCCAAATCCCGACCTTGCTGTTCACCGCCATGGCGGCACACCAGGCGCGTAGGCGAGGGCCGCTGCCGGCCTCTCGGATACACGCACGCACGAGCACGATCAGCCCAGCCACTGGAAGACCGGCGCCACCACACGCCGGTAGACCTGCCCGCCATGAGCACCGTCGCGGCCATGTCCGTCGCCACGGAGCGCCGCCGATTCCTGCGAAGTAGAAGCCCCCTGGCACCCCTGTACCCCGGATCATGGACCGCCCTGGCGAGGGCGCACCCAGTGCGCACGCCGGCGGTGGAAGATGACCGTGGGAGACGACCTCTCACCGGTGACCACGTCCACACGGGCCGCTCTGGAGCGCCGCCATGGCGCGATTGCGCCGGCAAGCTCCGGCCGCCTCCATGTCGAGGGCGTGCCGTCGAGTTTCGCCGTGGGCTGCTGCACGCCGTGGCGTCACCGGAAGGAAGAGATGAGGTCCGTAGTGGCCGCCGTAACACCTTGCCGCGCGACGCCATGCCGCCGGTGCCGCCGCGCGCCTCTGCCGCGGATAGTGCGCCACCGTGCGTCTCGGTCGTCCACGTCAAGCCGAACGTGCTCTTGGCGATATCAATCGACGAATCATGCCCTCAATTGAACCGGAGCTGCCTCCCTGCCTGACGCCGCGGTGCGCCGCCGCCGCCATGCCGCCGCTGGCGAGGCAGAGCCTTGCCTCGCCCCTGCAACCGCCGTTGGTGGACCTTGCCGAGCTCGCCATACCGCCGCGGAGCCGACGCGCTCGCCGGTGATGGCCGAGTCCCGCCACGGCGCCGGAGCGCCTCACCGTGCCGCCGCTGCCATGCCATGGCCGCACGCTTGGCACGGGAAGGAGAAGGGGAAAGGTGAGGAGTACCGGTGGCGAGCGAAATGAACTGGATCCATGTGGACCGAGCCTTGGATGGTGGGTCCTCGTGGGCTTGTTCACCGTGAGCCAAATCCTGTGGACCGGACGCCTTGTTATCACCGCGCCCGTGAACCCGCCTACATGTACCGAGTGGAAATGACGGAATGGACATGGTTCACCGTAGACCACGTTGTGGTCTATGGACCAACAACGCCGGTCCACCATGAACCAGCAGCGGCGCCTTGAGCTATAGACCAGGCCCGGTCCAGATCCAGAAGTGTGACGTGGCGCAGACGCAGCATGCCACGTGTTGGGCCCGGCCCGGCCCAAGACCGGCCCAACAGGCCCACTAGAAGCCCATTTAGGCCCATTACTGGCCCATTTAGGTTTGACCAAGTCAACTGTGACGTCATGCTAACGTCATCGTGGTCCCACGTGCCAGTACCACGTCAGCGTGCCACGTGGCCTATCATGGCGCTGACACGTGGCGGCTCCATATTTATCTCGCTATTTATTATTTTCTTAATATTGTTTAAACTTAAAAAATTCATAACTTATTCATACGAGCTCCGAAAATTATGATCTTTATATGGAAATTCATCTAAAATCGAGATGTACAGTTTAAGACTATGTTTGCGTGCATTTGATTCTTCTATATTTCATTTGCTTCTTTGTGGATTCTATAGGAGCGCTAACGCGACTATTACGTTTCGGTTTCAGAGTTGATTCGGGAAAGGAACGACCTAAGGACGTGAGGTGGAGATCCGCTGTACGACTACGGAGGAGGACTTGTACCACTACTAGCGGATTTGTACCACTACTTCCTCGACATCGCAGGTGTCATGGCAGCACCTTTATTTTAGAGAATCCTATTAGACATTGCATGTTTAGAACTGCTAGCGCTTTATATTTATTCCTTTGCTAGTATATGATGCATGATATTGCCCGAGCTATATTTACCTTGTTCGTAGTCCCTTTTTCCATGTTACCGGCCTTGCGCTCGCACTTATATATATTACCGCCCTTCTGCGTGCTTGCATTTATTATCACCATACTTATTATAACTCCACTTCGCATTGTATATGTGGTGCGGGTGGTGAACCCTTGGGAATGGTTTGGCTTGGGATGCCGGACTTGTGGTTATGGTGATGAGTGGTGTGCTGCGTGAGTCTTGGGTGTGTGGTGAGGGTTGAGTCGGCCGGACAGGGATTACGACGAGCTTCGAGCGAGTCTTGCCGAGGGGATACGGCCCGGGTATCCCCGCTTTGTGAGTACCCGTGGCGGTAACCGGTTTGGATTGAGGTGTCCTTGGTGTGAGCTCCTTGGGGTGGAGCCTTGGAAAGGGGGTGCCGTGGCAAAGACGGTAAAGATTAGCCCATACAGGGGAGACATCGTTGTCTGGCCAATACCTAAGGACTTGAGTGCTAGTGACCGGATCATTGGACGCTTACTTTCCACTCGCTCTCTAATGGGAAGGGAGACGGTCTAACCATCTGGTAGAACGAATGCCATTACTGTCTGGAGAAAGCGGATGTGTCGGGAGGTACGGGCCGAGAGTGCTCACACCCTCCTTAACCAACATAGTGACCCCCGAGGCCTGGTACTATGTCTCACAGTCTCGGCGGCCAGGGTCGAGTAGCAGGATGGTATTCGTTCTAGGCTTATGGCGATCGAAATCTGCTTAGATGTGGCCGCATCGATGATGGCTATCTTGTGGAATAGTGAAACCTCCGCAGAGTGTATGGTTGATCGATCGATACATAGCCGACTCGTTGGCTATGGACCGGCCCCGTGTGATGCTTGCTTGACTAGGAGAGGAGTCTTCCGCCTTTCTTGGGATATGGGTATGTTACATCCGGCCGTGAGCCCGGGAGGCCGGCGGCGGGGTCGTTGAGGCCCGACGAGAGGGAGTCGTCTTGCCGGCCACGTGAAGCGTGGTGGGGTGGGTGTGGTGTGTGGAGGTGTGGTGATGTGTGGATGAGATGGATGGGATGGTGGATGGATGTGTGTGTGGGATTTGGGAATGTGTTAAACTTGATTATTATTATTATTATATATTATACTTGTTGCTACCTCGCATGCGCTAGGATGCAAACCACAGCCAAATATAGGATCGCCAGATCCCTTTATTTACTCTTTTCCACTAAAGCTCATTCGGTGCTGACCATGACCTGCACACATCTGGCGGTGTGCAGTTTTCCTGTGATGTTAGGATTGAAAGGTTTTGAAGGTCTCGTGCCTGCGCTCAAGTTGGAGTTTGAAGCTGCTTCCGCGTTATACTTCTTCCTTCGCAAGCTGTTCTGGATGTTAGAAATACTTTGTGTGCGCCAGTGTGGCGTTGTAATTATTGTTGTAAACCCTTCTATTTGTACTCTGTATTCTCAGAATTCGATGTATGGGATTGATTATCAACTGTTGTATATCATTCTGTGGATTTTCCCTTCGCGGAAAATTGAGGATGTTTCACTCCTCTTCTCCGCGAGTTCCACGGCCGCCGCCAGCTGCGCCAACGCCGACGGCGCCACAGTTCGCGGCCCCACGCCAGACGGGATTCCCCTTGCCCCTGCAACCACCACCGCCATCGGTTGATAATTTCTGGCCCAGATCCGGCGGAAGCACTGAAGGTCACTCACCGCAAGGAAATCATTCTCCAAATATGTGGTAATCCCTTGTCTCTTGCATAGTTCATGATTTGTCAGGCTCCTATACGAATAGAATAGAAATCCCAACGCATAGTTGTTCATGGATTTCTGAAGTATGTAACCAGTGAAGTTTCAGAGTTATACTTGTGCCTGAATGTGAGAAAATTTATAGTTTTTTTACTATATATAGTTGACATGTCGCATCTTTTTGTCTGGATGTTTAGTAAACTGACTATATGAATGTGGCCAAAGCAATCTAGCAGTATATGAATGTCAGTAAACATTGCATCTGAATATCCGGTAGTGGCCAAATTAAATATCTGAATTGTCTGAATGACAGAAAATTGACTATCTGAATGTCAGTAAACTTTGCATCAGAGTTTCTGAAACTTCTGTAGTTCAACTCACTTGGGCCTTGTTTAGATTGCAAATTGGGAAGCCGAAAAGCACTGTAGCACTTTCGTTTGTATTTGGTAATTATTGTCCAATCATAGAATAAATAGACTTAAAAGATTCATCTCGTCATTTATTACTAAACTGTGCAGTTAGTTATTTTTTACCTAGATTTAATGCTTCATACATGCATCTTAAAATTGATGTGATAGAGAGAGAGTGAAAAAACTTGAAATTTTGGTGAAATCTAAACAAGGCCTTGATTTAGAGTAGAAAGCATTAGCAAATGGTGCAGTGATTTAGCAAGCTGCTGTATGTGCGTGTTTTAGCTGCAGTAACCTTTTTTACATTCACTTCTCCATCTTCTACAGGACAATAATAACCTTTTTTTTTATTCACCACTTCATTTTTCAGAAGCTGGAGTGCACAACATTGTCAACATCTGGCTGCTACTTTCCTTGAGTGTCTATGAAGTGAACTGAGAGCTATATGAGTTACTAGCCGCGCTTCGCGCGGGGAAGAAACCACACAATGTAACTAAAGAGAAAGCGCCAAAAAAAAAAGTAATGAACCCGTTATGGAACAGTATCGGACCCGTTAAGGAACAGTGTAACCCGTCATGGAACAGTAACAGACCCGTAATGAACAGTGTAACCCATTATGGAACAGTAACAAACCCGTTAAGGAACAGTGCACCCGTACCCGGGCCGGTCCCGCTACTGTAGCGCCGGACCCGTTACTGTAGGATTGTAGCAAATTTTACTGTAGCTAAGGCTGCACAAAAACATAATACCTAGTATGATTTGCAACTTAGTCTCAGCTATCTGAAACCCGCTGGCATTTTGGTGAAAATTCTAGTGTGAAACTTAGTTGTGACGCTATGTGAAACCTGCTCTATTATCACAGTTAGAATTCTCAATTCTGAGTTAATAATCTTATATATGTGTGTGTGAGAACCTGTCTACCTTGATGCTAAGATCCTTGGTTATTCTCATACGTATGTGTGAACCTGTATGTCTATGTTCAGTTCGACAGTGGCAACAAGTGCGACACCTATATGTGAATGTATCCTCTCTTATTTTATATAGCTACTACATGTGTGCACCAAAATGCTTTTGATCAGTAATTTGAAAGGTTGTTTGATACAACAGCGTGAAATCTCGTTCAGTTTGGATAGATGACTACATAGTGTACTTGGTACATTTGATCCCAACATCATCTATCCATTAAATGTCACAGGTTGTCTATAAATCTGTGAAATGAAACCTCCCATTGAGAAGGTCAGTTTCATTTCTCAGTCAGTCTTGGAAACAGTGAAGCAGCAGATTGATGGGTGGAAAGGACACGCAGCTCCTGTTAGTTTTTTTTTCTTTTGGCTGTGTCGTCTTTATTGTTTCTTTTGTCTGGTTCCTAATGCTATTAAATAACACTGCATGGTCTTTTTCTTATCATGGTGATTAGATGCTTCTCTGGAAAGGACACTGTGATTCTTGTACAGTGTTTTGTTAAAAAAATCTTGTACAGTGTAATTATAGTTATCTTTCTTACTACGTTGTTTACATGTGTCATTTTTTTAAATAGCTATGAAATCTATTAACTTTATTGATAATTTCAAAATATATTTTAATTAAGAAAATAATTTTATTTATTTATTTACTATTTATACATTACAACAGTAATTGTGTAAGTTTAGAATATGATAATATACCTTTTATTAGTCTTTAAATATGGTATTACATATTTTATTAGCCTTTCCAGGCACATGCTTTTCAGGCTTCCAACCAAACGAATCATCTTGTGACTTGCTTGGCTAGACAGATTCCATCAAATTTTCAGGCAACTTCCAGGAAACACTTTTTGCCAGGCATATACTCCAGGCTTCCATCCAAACAGGCCTGTATTCCCGTGCATACCTGAGTCCCGCCGTTCCCGCGCTCGTACTCCCGCATGTCCTTCCCGCGCTCTTTTTGGCGAACACATCGGGTCCGGCCGTTCGGACCCGATGGTTTCCGCTTTCTTGGATCAATTAATGAATTGAATAACTTACCAGGAAACCAACCTTGTGGTTTTCCTCTTTTTAATGTAACTTGGCAGTCTATAATATATAATTGTGGTTAGTTTGATGTATGTTCTTAGATAGGACTCAAGCCAGAACTGTTAATAAACCTTAGTGGAAGAAATCTGTTTCCTATGCAACAGATGAAACTTGGCAGCTGCATTGTAGATGAGGTTTGAAACGTCAATCCATTGCCACGTGAGCAGAGGTGCTTCAGCTTGCTTCAGAATTCAGATGCAGCATGGGCCTATATTCAATAAAATACAACAGCTCAACTTAACTGACATCTAACAAATAAATAATATTCTATTTATTTATTTACCAATTGAAGCTTCGATGTCTGCTTTCTAAAAATTAGCATCGGTAACAGTTCTGTTGTCTGATAGAGCTAAGACAGGATCACTAACAGTAGATTAGGAGGGACATCACTAATTCGAGAAAGTATTGGCAATCTGCATAACCTATTACATGATCTACTGATACATGAGTGTAAAAGGGATTAGGGTTAGAGTGTAGAAGGGATTAGGGTTAGAGTGGATTAGGGTGGATTAGGGTTAGAGTTAACTCTAACCCTAATCCCTTCTACACTCATGTATCAGAGGTAACTCTAACCCTAATCCCTTCTACACTCATGTATCAGTAGATCATGTAACAGGTTATGCAGATTGCCAATACTTTCTCGAATTAGTGATGTCCCTCCTAATCTACTGTTAGTGATCCTGTCTTAGTTCTATCAATGGTATCAAAGCTGCCTACCTAACAGTGGGTTAGCTAGGGTTTTCAGATCAGATTGCAGTAAGCAATTAGAAACAGAAAGACAACCGATCTCGAATCGGAACAAATAAGAACCCTAACCCTAAGAGACAAAGGGGACAAGGCCGTGGCTGCCTATCTGGGGTGCCGGCCATCCCGTCACCACCGCAAGCCGCTCTCTGGCCGGCGCGCCCAGGACGAACCAGATCCGCCGGCAAGGGGCCACGCCAACGTGCGGCCGCCTCTGCGTGGGGTTAGACGCCGCTTTCGCTTCGACGGCGTGTGGGATGGAGAAATTGCCGGCCAAGGCAGCTTCACGCCACCGCGCGGAACCCCATAGTTTTCGGCGGCTGCTGCTGCTGTGTGGAGAGAGAGCTAGAGGAGGGGAAAGAAAGAGAAGGAAAAGGAAGTGGTCGGGGAGCTGTCGGCGCAAGCCGCTCCGGTGAGCGCCGCCGCCAGCGACCTCCCACCTCGGCTGCTGCGGCGCGGCGCTGAGGGAGGAAATGAGCTAGGGTTTAGGGTTGAACCGGCGGGCGCGGGTTTTCTTACCCCGCCTTCGGCGGTCGTCTGTCCGATCCTTGCGGATGGCTCTGATCGACTGGGTCGTCTCAGGCCCATTAGCCGGAGCGCGCGGCGCGCGGGCGCCAGGCCTCGGGCCATTTTTGGCATCGGGCTGAATGGTTTGCCCCGGCCTGATTCAAGGAAGAAATATTTTTCTTTTTTCCTTTTCAAGCACTCAACTCGAAACAAAAAAATGGGGGGCCTTGCTGGGCCAGCCCAATTAGGCCAAGAGGGCTCGCTGGACATCAGATTTTGGCTTTGGGCCGGTTGTAGGTTTTGGGCTGGTTTTTTTCTTTAGTGGGCCAGTTTTGCCCAATTTAGCCCAATTGCCCATATATAGTTTTTTCATTTTCCAGAAACAATTAGCCTTAGTATTTATTTTGATTTTAGTTTAAATACTCGTTAAATTTTGATCCAACGTGATAAATTCTTCAGAGATCGCATTAGACATATTTGGAAATTGCAATTAGTGTATTTTAGTCACGCTTTCTCGCTGAACTCAAATAGTTTAAAATATGTTTTATTTTTCCGAAATGTTTAGAATAAGAATTAGATGATTTTAGCTTCAAATCTCGATTAAATTTTGCACCAACGTGTAAATTTATTCAGAGATCATATTAGATACATTTCTGAAAATTATTATTTGAATATTTTAGTCATGTTTTCCGCTGCTCAAGTAATTATTATTCTTCAATTAAATTCAAACCAACGGGCGAATTTAATTTTAGGGCAACTTTAAGTTTTAGAAAATTTTATAATATTGTTATCTTCTCGACCAACGTTGATGATATCAATATTATAATTGTTTAGTTTATCAGTTAATCTGCACAAGTATTTCATCAATTTTACAGTTACTTCTCTGTTAAATTTTAAACCAACGGGATAAATTTTTCAGAGAGGGGGAGATTAGAGATGCCTCTGAAAATTAGTATAAGGCTATTTAGTCACGTTTTCCGCTGCTAAGATATTAGTTGTCTCTTTAATTAAATTCAAACCAATGGAAGAATTTAGTTAGAAGAGCAATTATTCAGTTTAGAAAATTTTACAATATTGTTATCTTCGACCAACGTTGATGATATCAATATTATAATTGTTTAGTTCATAAGTCAATCTACATTATTTCTACTTTCGTCCAACGGTGATGTAGAATTAATGTAGAAAGGGATTGTATGTATTAATACTGACCAACAATGTTTTAATACATGCAATTTTATGTTAAGATATCAGTTTTATATTAAACTATCTCACCAACTTTGCTTGTGCATTTCAGATTTACTAAAGGAATTATGCACTAAGAAATACACTGATGGTGGTATTAGAGAGCACATATTGAGCATGACAACTTTGGCAGCTAAGCTTGCATCACTGCATATGGTCCTTCAAGAACCATTTGTAATTCATGTGATTTTAGCTTCTCTGCCAAAGGAGTTTAAGACTTTTGTCATCACCTTCAACATGATGATCGGTGAAAAACCAGGAGGTTCCGCGCGGTGGCGTGAAGCTGCCTTGGCCAGGGATTTCTCCATCCCACACGCCGTCGAAGCGACGGCGGGGTCTAACCCCGCGCGGAGGCGGCCGCACGTTGGCGTGGCCCCCTTGCCGGCGGATCTGGTTCGTCCCGCGTGCGCCGGCTAGAGAGCAGCTTGCGGTGGTGACGGGATGGCCGGCGCCCCAGGTAGGCAGCCACGGCCTTGTCCCCTTTGTCTCTTAGGGTTAGGGTTCTTATTTGTTCCGATTCGAGATCAGTTGTCTTTTTGCTTCTAATTGCTTACTGCAATCTGATCTGAAAACCCTAGCTAACCCACTGTTAGGTAGGCAGCTTTGATACCATTGATAGAACTAAGACAGGATCACTAATAGTAGATTAGGAGGGACATCACTAATTCGAGAAAGTATTGACAATCTGCATAACCTATTACATGATGTACTGATACATGAGTGTAGAAGGGATTAGGGTTAGAGTTACCGTCAACACCCTTTGCACCACCTTGAGCGTCAGCCATGGAGTAGCTATTGATGCAGTGGCGCCGGCGGAGGGCTTCCAGTCACTGGCTGCCTCCCTCTCAGATCGGTCTAGGGATAGGAATCGCGGTGGGGAACAGTAGCGGCGGCTAACCTCATAACCTAAGCCGATGGTCCCCACCTTCCTATATATAGACAGCGTGACAGGGGCCCTCCAACCCTTAGTTGGGTTGGGCTCCCCCGATCAGGGAGTTGACCAAGTTCCGTGTGGGCCGTTGGGCCCAACGTCGGGAGGAGATCAATACTAACACTGTCTTCTTTAGTTTCTGGCTGTTGGTGTGATCGCTTTTCAATGGCGTGTGCGGAGCTTCAATGTAAACCGACAGTTTCCTAGTTTCTTTGTTTGTCTCTGTGTTTGTTGAACTTGTTATGGTAATCCTAGACAGACCAGACTATCCAGCCCGTGCCGCACAGCCACCGCTTTGTGTTTGTCTTTGTGTTTGTTGCAAGTATTTTATCTGGATGTTGCATATGTTTTACGATGGTTCTCAAGTGTTTTTCTGTGTTTTTACAAATGTTTTTCAAGTGTTTCATCCACATTCAGACGTATGCCACAATTGTTACATCTGAATGTTTCAAAAGTAGATCACATGTTGCATCTCCTTCCTCGTTTTCTATTGTCTCGTGTTGGTGTCTCCTCCTCGCGCTGGCTGGGCATCCTCACCCCCTCCCATCTTTCTCGATGCTGGTGTCGTTCGGGGCGGCGTGCGCCCCACGTGGACGCGCAAAACAACTGCAGGCGCTCGGACGCCCCGTCCGTCTGGGCGTCCGGGGCTAGCAAGCCCCAACTCATTGTGTTGCTTTATAAAAGCACGGTGTACCTCTGTCAACAAAAAAATCTGCTTTGTCGAAATTAGCATCGCTAGCTGCAGGGCAGAAAGCGATGCTCCAAACATGAGAGAGAAAAACCAACCATCGTCCCATTTCCAGCGCCAAGGACTCCGGGTTAGGCTTCAAAAATCAAACGCCTGTCTGGCATTTGGCCCAAGCCTAACGACTAAGATACGGCCCAATAACACATCAAAGCATGCATTTCCATGAGACTACGTTTTTGTGCTTCTTGACCCACCACCATCATCAATGAATCTTTTAAAACTGAGTTTGTTCTTTTTTTTTTTTTTGCGAGCAAAACCGTGTTTGTTCTATTAATTGCTACGTGCTAAAATACCAGTGTTAAAAATGCATGCATGCATGTACCCATATTCTTAAGAATGCAAATTGCAAAATAGCTAGCATCCCGTTGCCACCCCACCATGCATCACGCAAACATTTTATATATCATTTAAATTTAAGAATGAGATACCATTCCCATGGTCAGATTTTCTTATGGTGTCAGAAACCAACAAATTATAGTTACAGCAAATGCAAACCTTTCATGCATACAGTGGCAAGCACTAGCAGGTAGCAGTACACGAACTCGAACTCGGGACGAACAACCATTCAGAGCCGCAGGAACGAAGAAGAAATGCTACTCCTGTCCATGTCACCTCATCCAATTTCAGCAACCTGAATGCGACAGGGCCATTACGCCAACCAAATCCTAGAAATTCCTTTTCAATTTGGCTCCTCGCGTCCATCGGACATCGGTCCATCCACGAATGAATTCACGTGTACCGGCCATGAAACCGATGGCCTCCCTTCAATTTGCATGGCTGATCAATCCCGCTCGTCGCCGTCGTCTTCGTCCAGCGAGCTCGACCGCCTCCGCCAGCTCAGCATGCGTCCCAAGCGCGGCAGCCTGATCACGGAGTTGGCCCGCGCCACCCCCTCCAGCGCTCTCCACACGGTCGCTCCCTCCTCTGCCGCCGCCTCGCCGCCGCCGTTACTCGACAGTGCCCTGCGGAAGCTGCTGCTCCCCGTGAACGGCACGGCCGCCGGCTTCACGTCATCTCCTGTGCCTGGGACCCGGTTCAGGTAGAGGCACACGACGGCGCAGTCGTCCACCATGGACGTCGGGTACTTGCGCCGCCACGCTCGGACCGCACGGTCGATCAGCTGCCTCGCCGCCTTGGATGGGTCGGTCGCCGAGGACACCAGCTTCACCACCTCCTTGTTCGACAGCACGTCCCAAATCTGCAACAGGTTTTTAATGGCAGCAACAGAAAATTCAGGTTTTGTTGCTCATGCTATTTGGCAGCAGAGGGAATTCAGAATTTGTTGATCATGCTACAGTAAAACCATATCATCTCAGGCTTTCGTCTATTGTGTAAACAAATCATTATCAGCTGAAACCATCATGACAATAAATAGAAGACAGTGATGTGTGTATGGTTTCGGTTAACAGTTTCTTTTGTGGGTCTAATTTGAAAGGGACTTCTTATGCTATTCTGTACCCAGATCATTTGGAGCAGAACTGCATGCATGCATGCAAGCCTTTCTGATTAAAGAAACCAAGAACAATGAATAAACTGAAAGTGACAGGAATCAGAAATTGCCAATCAAATAAATGATTTTTCAATTTACCCCATCTGTAGCAAGCACCAAGAGCTCATCTTTCTCAGACAGTTTCCTGCAGTAGACTTCAGGTGTGCAGATAAGGCCATGGTTCTTCAGGCAGAAGTCTCCAAAGGCCCTTGCCATGGCGAGGCCCGGAGCATCCTGATCTGGCAGCCACATCCTAGGCACGTCTGGTTCGTCGTCCATGGCAAACACTCTTCCCTTGCAGTCCAGAATCCTTGCGAGCTCGCCTGTCGCAAGTGTGCAAGAATGTAAAATGCAGTTAGGATGTGTATTCATGTACATGCGCCAATTCATGTACATGCGCCAATAACTGTGGAATGAGAAGTTTGGATGCTCACTTGGAAGATCTGGCTTCAAGTCAGTGGTGAGCTGGACAGGGATCAGACGATCCTTGCTGTCTCGGGTGCAAAGGACAGCACGTGAATCGCCCAAATTGGCAACGATCAAGTGATCACCCTGTGCATACATGAAGGACATTGGGCAAGAGAATTCATTAAGTGATACTTTAAGGTGTAGATTTCAGTATTTGTATCAGCAACTGAGACATGATTTCCAATGCAGCTAGTAGTTACAGTACAAGTAAATCACTGAGCCGCTATCTGACTTGCCAAAGAATCGAAATCACGAAGCATGATTTCCAGTTCAACTAGTAGTAAAAGTTCAAAATCAGTACCTGCCTAACAGCAGCAACTGCAGTAGTGCCACTACAAATGCAGTCAATTCCTGAATGTTGCCTCAACTCCTCATCCACCTGCTCAAATGTCTTCACGAATAGGTTCTTCCAAGTGGACAACATCTGGCTCTCATCACTGGGATCATCACTGGACGAGCTGCTATCTGACTTGTCAAAGGAATCCAAATCTGTGTTGCTTGAGGGATCATCTTCAATTCTGAGCTTCAAACTATTGCTTGAATTATCTTCTTCAGGTTTGAGCTTCAAATTATTGCTTGAGTTATCATCATGTTTGAGCTTCAAACTATTGCTTGGGTCATCTTCTTCAGTTGTGAGTTTGAAGTTATTGCATGAGGAATCTTCTTCAGGTTTAAGCTTCAAATTATCGCCTGAAGAATCTTCATTCAAACTATTGCTTGAATGATCTTCTTCAGCGGTGAGCTTCAAATTATTGCTTGAGGAATCTTCTTCAGGTTTAAGCTTAAAATTATCGCTGGAAGAATCGTCATCCCTAGTTTTCGGTTTCAAAGCAGAGGCTAGTTTCACAGGAAGGGTGTCGCGGACATGGCGAGCAACTTCCCGGCCATGAGGGCCATGCCCATCAAACACTCCACAGAAGATGTTGCCTTTGTGGCCAGCGAAGTCCTAAACATCTTGACACAATTGAGACTCATCAAGATCAAGCGAATCACGCGTGTGAATGAGAAAAAGAAAAAAAAAAGAGAAACAATGTACTTGCATTGAAGATGCTAAAAGTAAGATGCAAGATATGGATGTGCCAACATAGCTTTTAATGTTCCGGCCCCGGCAGGTTCATGTAGTACAATGCAAGCTCTCAGGACACTGGTGGTGTGGGCAATAAAGATGGTGCTCAGTACATAATTTCAGTTTCAGGTTGCTAAAAAAAAATCTGTTTTTTCCTTTCTACTAACATCTCTCTCAGGTTGTAAGGTTTCAATTCTCAGCAGGCATACATAGATCCGATGCACTTTGCACAAACTAAGTTGTAAATACACCGTGAACAGCTTGCATATTGGCAAAACATAAACACACAATATCCCAGATATTTCTTCTTATTTTTTTGAAATAGATATTTCAGTTGCCGGTTGGACCGAATCAACTAGTAGGCAGAGGCTCTGCATCCACACCAATGCAAGGTGGAAGCAGAGAACAGGCAGAGTGGAGGGAGGGTGAGGTGATGCACCTGGGAGACGGTCATGGCGTCCTGGTTGGCGCCCTTCCATCCCTGCTTGGTGTGCACAGAGACGCCGGCGGTGGCCCAGAGGTGGCTGTGGAACACGTCGTCGTGCATCCATGGGAAGCCCAAGCCCCCCTCGTCGTCGTCTGCTGCCGCCTTGCTGCAGCAGATCCCCATTGCTAGCTGCTTGTGCTTTGCGCGTGAGCTCCGTCCTCCCCTCTCCTCTTCTCTTCTTGGACTGTCAAGCAGGAGCCGGAGCAGCGGTGGGTTCCTCGATTTATGCAGCTGGTTCATTTGGTTGGTTCGTAGGTGTGGTGGGGAGCATTAATGACAGGTCCTGGACCGCTAGCGCTGACGACGGACCATTCTACAGGAAGCCGTCACCCGTGTATAATGTAATGAAGCACAAAGGTTCTTCGGATGGAGTTCGACAGACAAACGGACAGCCCCAGCTTCAGGTTCAGCCTTCAGGGGAAGGAGCAGGTGGCAGCAGCATGGCGGAGGGGCGACGCAACCCGGCAACAGCAGATGGAGATGGAGATGGAGAAAATGCCATGCATTTACTCATCAAGGACATTGTTCACGGACGGGGCGGGAGCATCGGCCAGCTACCCGTGGTTGGAATTGGAATTACAAAACGGCAATGGCATCTGCCTGTCCGGCGCCAACGTGATGCCTGCTCAACCGCCGCCGCCCACGGCTCGCTCTCGCCAGTGGCTTCTTCAATGCTACTAGCTGGCCATGGCCACCTGCCTGCCTCTTCACATGTTGTCCATTGCAACGCTAGCTGCCATTCCTGTCTCGGCCTACCTTTGCTTCCGAGTTCCATGGTCCCGTCCAACACTTACTCACATCGGAGTTGACCAAACTCCGGCACCCGCAAACTTTAAGCAGACGTACAAGCTGAGATCCTCCAGTATCCCAAACTGCACAGATACGTGCAAGCTGTTCACGTTATGGAAGCGGATCCTGATGGTATTATGCAACTATGCAAGTGGCAAGCCACATCATTCACAGGCACTACAAACAACCAGAGATCTCTCCAGTATCTCTTGTATCCCAAATTGAACAGATATATATATATATGCAAGCCACTTCATTCCAGCTAATCTCAAACATAAATGCAACAGCCAACAAACACAGTCACTGCAAGCCATATCTCTATCTCACTACTCATTTCAAAATACATTTTAGTATCAACCAAAACCATCTCTTCCGTATCAATTTTTTGCTTCATCTTACATGCTAATATTATATACAGCAACTTCCTAACTGTCCACAGAAATATAATGTGCTCCCAGGCATATGATCACCTTACCATACAAATGTAACAAATGTGAGATTAGGATTAGGATTGGATCTACCCATCATCCCATCTACTACTATACAACATCAAGATATACTTCTGCTCAAAGTTGGTATCCACCACGGTACCCCCACGATTACAGTACAAAATTTTGAGCTCGTTCTTCAGACATCACTTCTGGATGCCAGTCAAGAAACCCATCCCCATCCACACCATGCACACACTGGTTCCACCATAGTTACACTTCAGGTCTTCTCATCGTACAAGCACATCTTGTGACTGTTGCTTCCATACATCACATGGTTCCACCTCAACCTGCAGAATGTCACACCTGTTATTAGACACTTCCCACTTTTGCAGGTTTGTAATTCCAATAAGAACAAATCCACTCAACAACTGTGCTATGCTCTTAGGTACTTTTAACACCATCCATAAGAAAATCATGAGTTATGTGTTTTGACTTTTAAAGCATAGACAAAATATTGAGAGTAAAGAAAAACATTGCATTTAGATCTAGCAGCACAAACATAGTTTAATAGAACCACAAATTTTCTGAAAATACTAGTATGTGTGTTTTCAAGTAGCAGATCAGGCAAGACGCCTAAGCGAGTTGGTAGAACAAAAGGGTTTAACACTGTGTAAAGCAACCAGGGGAGCAGTACAATACCTTGAATGGTTTATCGATCCACTGGAAAACACAGCCACGTGCCTCAACATTTTTTAT
The DNA here is from genome assembly GCA_018135685.1 of Themeda triandra. Lineage (NCBI taxonomy): Eukaryota > Viridiplantae > Streptophyta > Magnoliopsida > Poales > Poaceae > Themeda > Themeda triandra. The sequence goes on from JAENPR010000493.1 coordinate 334,187, forward strand.
CATATGAGGAAGCATCATGGATCTGAATGCTTCATGAAGCTTCACTTTCCTCAAACAACCACAAACCATAAGAGTAGCTGTCAAGCCATTAGGCGTTATACCCGCTAAATGGACAATGGTCATGTTCTGCAAGCCGGAAATGCTAGAAAGGGAAAGAAGCCCAATATCGGTGACTGAACAATACGACATGTTTATCTGTGACAAGAGTAGATGGTATTAGAGCAATTGCGGAACATACATTGTATCATCAGATTCCCGTTACAGTTAGAAGTGAAAAGGATAATACCTGACGGAGGCTATGAGAGAACTGGGAAAGGTAAAGCATTCCAACATCATTAATCTCAAAGCATTTCTTAATATCAAGCTTGGAAAGTAGCCTGCACCCCATTGCTATTTCTGAGAGCCCAGTGGATGTAATCATGGGACAGCCACGAATCTCCAGAGTATTCAGATTTGCACATTTTGAGAGTGAAATCAGTGAACAGTCTGTTATTTCTGTACAGTAGGAAAGATTGATTGACTCTAGCATTGGACAACCCTGCGCAATTTGAGTAATTCCATCATCACTAAGGCCTCCACACCTGAAACAGAAAATATAAGTTAGTTTACTGAGAAAGACCAACCAAACAAAGAAAACCACAAGGCATGTCTAATAATGACCTGTACAAATCAATGTCGCGGAGTTTTGGGCAAGACCTTCCAATGTGGGTAACACCTTCATCACTTATCTTCAAGCAAATGCCAATTTTTAGACTCGAAAGTTTGCTGCATCTGGCAAGAGCTTTCAGTCCTGCAAAAGAAAATGTTCAAAGTCAACTTTGTGTCCATCTGGCAAAGAATATTCAGTAGCCAGTTCAGTAAGTACCTTCGTCGTCCAAATCACTGTCAGTAAGGTCCAACTCTTCCAAGTGAGAACAGTGCTTCCCGATCAGTTGGAGTGCTCCACTAGAAACATGGCTACAAGACTCCATCCTCAGAGAGATGAGGGAAGTGCATGAATTAGTTATGGCTGCTAGTGAAACATCAGTGATATTGCGACAGCAAGTAATGTCCAGCTTCAGCAGGTTCTTTAGTCTTGACACGACAAAAGAGAGTTCTGTATCTGTCACTCCGGAGCACTTGCTCAAGCTTAACTCCCTTAAAGAAACACAAGAGGTCCCAATAGCTTTTAGTCCATCAGCCATGAATTTGCAGCCTTCCAGCTTCAGGGTTTGCAATTTAGGAATCTTCTGGAAGCTTCTCACCATAGAAGGAGTAACCTGATACATGAAGGATGTAAAGTTAAGCTGTGGGGCCTCAAGTTATGCCTAGGTGATACAATAAAACGACTAGATGATTAGCTACTTACAGGACAACAGAATGAAAGATCCAGTTCCAACAGATTGGGTATGGACTTCAGTATGGATGAAACTCCCACATCAGTGATATTCTGACACTGAGACAGATCAAGCACCTGCAGCAGTTCAAGCATGCGAGTTGAGTAATAAGCGGAGTTTTGTGCTACTATCAAACACTTTTTTGTGAATTATCCAAAATACATATTTTGGTGCAAGTGGCTAAGTTCAGACAAGGTATCTACAGAGTTCAGAACCTTCAGATCAAGCAGAAAATACTCCATAGTGTTTCAGATGAAGGTGATGTGAGGTTGCTAGTAACAGGAAAATCGAGAAAAATGGCAAATTACCATGAGTACCTCACCTGTAGTGATTTACTGCATTCTTTCTCAAGACTACCAAGAGCATCGTCATCAATTCCAATACACCCCACCAGTTTCAACTCTTGAAGATTGGGTAGCTTCATGATGGCAGAAAAACTATCCTTTGTGATCTGCAACACAAGACACGTTTCCATTTGATTATTTCTCCAGCACGATATGATAAAGTGGGTCGGTAGGGACTAAGCACAACGCTGCAAGAGAAACTGGAGTTGGCTATTACTAGTTTAGTACCGCTCTGCTGATCCATTGTTGGAAAGATGATCGATTTGCCATGTTTGTAGATAAGAACGTCTGCAGATCAAGAATAGTATATACTACCTATAAGCTCCTATACACTGGTGTGGTCCAATGCCCTAAGCACTAACTGACTAAATTAGATCGAGCAATTGATGTACTAGCAACTGATAAAGGTAGTAGATTTATAGCAGAAAAAATAACTGAAACTCATTTCTCTCCAGTGAATTAAAGATGCAACCTGAAGCCTAGAAACCACACCAAGAAACATTCTAGAAGGAACCAAAAGACACAATCATCCATCCAAGAAACGAACAGAGCATCCAAGAAACCAACACAGCACTCACCATGGTGTAGGAGAGATCGAGGCTGGTGAGCTTCCTGCACTTGAGCGCGAGGAGCTGGACCCCGAGATCCGTGACCCCAAGGCACCACTTGAGGGAGAGCTCCCTGAGCTCCGCGCACCCGACGGCGACGCACCCGAGCCCCATGTCGGTGAGCGGCTTCCACCTCGCCAGCGACAGCCTCCGGAGCCCCCTCGCCCGCGCCACCTCCGCCGCCGCGGCGTCCCCGAGGTCGACGCCATTGGAGAGGTCGAGGTCGGCGAGGCCCGGGCACGACGCGGCGAGCGCGGCGATGCCGGCGGCGCCGAAGCCGCGGGAGCGGGAGAGGTCGACGGCGCGGAGGGCGGAGGCGGAGCAGGAGGGGAAGGCGGAGGAGAGGGCGGAGGCGGGGACGCGCGCGCAGAGGGAGAGGTCGAGGCGGGCGGCGGAGGGGTACCGCGCCAGCGCGGCGGGGAGGAGGTCGGCGCGGAGCGGGCGGAGCGTCCGGCGGTGCCGCGCCTCCGCGGCGTGGCAGGCGCGGGAGGCTAAGGAGAAGGACTTGAGCGCGCGCGGGTCGGAGAGGGCGACGCGGTCCAGGATCAGGAAGAGGAGCTCGTCGGCGAGGGTGTCGAGTGGCGGCGTGGCGGGGGATGGGGAGGGGGAGTGGGGGAGCGCCAGGCGGCGGCGCTTCGGGTGGCGGTGGTGCTGCTGGTGGGATTGGGATGGCGCCGCGCCCATGGGGAGGGACGAGGGACGAGGGAGGGGTGGGCTGGTCTTGGTGGATTCTTGACACGGCGGAGGACGGGCGGACGCCGGCGGCGGCGGCGGCGGCGGACGAGGTGGGTTCTTGATCCGGCCGGCGGTGGTTTGCAGGGAGAAAGAAAGGAAATGGGTGGATGTGGGCAACAAGAAGACGGACGCTCCAGGTTTCCCAAAAAAAAAAAAGACGCTCCAGGAAGCAAATGACGAGATTGCCCCTGGAGCGTGTCGTACTGGGGAACACGCCGTCAGGGGTACGACGGTAAACTCGGCGGCCGTAGTTGGACGGAAAGTACGGTACGGCGGGTGTACTCGTGGAGGGCAGAATGGGGAAATGAAAAGTTGGGGAGTGAGTGAGGTGGGGAGGGGGCGATGCGGGGGAGGGCAGGACGCGCAAGGACGACATTCGTACAGCCTGGTGGTGCGGATGCGTACGTCATGTCCAAGCCAAGTGTACCGTGTGCTGTGCCTACCCGTGACACCGACGTGTGGGCCTGTTCCCTCACTTTGGAGTCTCGAGAGAGAGGGTGAGATGAGAAGCGAGTAGTTGCTGACTGGTCCCGTGCTCCCTGGGGACGGCCGGCTTTCCCGTTCCGTTCCGTTCCGTGGTGTGTGTCTGCGTCAGCGACAATGCATTCCCCATCGTCGTCTTTCTGTGGGCCCCGACGTGGACGGACTGGTTTTATGTACTGTACGGATACCATTAGCGCCCACGATTAACTAACACCATGGTGGGCCCACATACAAAATAAATAAAAAAAGCGAACCGTTCTCACAAACACATGCCAAGAAAAAGGAAAGCAATTATAGTGGTTATTATGATAAAACATGTGGCAGAGTTGAACCTAAATTTTGTTTTTGTATATAGGATATAATTCAGTATCCAAAAAAATCACATGTAATTTGGTGAAATTCATTTACAAACCGGTACAAAATTTGGCCACAATTAAGTAAGCGAAGTTCTCCTTCTATTTTAAATTATAAAACTTTTCTAGTTTTTTAGGTACATAAATTTCTTTTATTAATTGATACATGAGCCATTGAGCTTTCTTATGGTACCAAGGCCATAATACTTTCTTCTTTCAAAAATAAATGATGTGTTGTCTATTCAGTACTTTTATGACAATTTTCAACAGTTATAGTAGACTTCAAAAACAGATATGGACTAGAAATCCAATAAAACTAAGTTTTGATGTAACCCTATATCTTCATTGATCATTTTGTTGTATACTATAAGTGTCTAAAGTAAATATTATTGGTAAGATTGTTTATAAACCGATATATTTAGAATTGGGCTACTAATTGCCGAAGATGTGGACACATGAAGAGAATGTTAGGTATTTGTCGATCGGAGACCTAACTAGAGATGATTCCACTTCCATAAAGATGGAGATGGCCTATGTGACCTGTGGGCCATTGCATTGGGTTGAGCATCTATGAAAAAATACTTTCTCATGCACATACCTAATTACATATATCATGTCGATTTGTTGTTTTCACTCTATCAGTTTAGGCTATGTCTATTTCAGTCTTTTTCAATTATAAACTTATATTATCTTAGGAACTAAAAGATGATAGAGAGATGTACACCAGTATTGATAAACATGAATTTACTTTTTTTACTCCCTAGTTACGAATCGTTAAGTTGTTTTTGCTTTCGAAAGCACGGTCTTAATTATGCAAGTAGATAACATTATATCTAGCCACATAGCAAAAATTTGTCGACCAAAGTGAACGTATGTCTAGCCGATATATTTTATATTAATATATAATAGGAAATCATTCATCGTGATCGGTACTCTCCATCAGATATTATTTTATTAAAATATATATTGTATACACGTGTAGTATATATTGTATATTTCAATGGAGATATTTTAACGTGTTTAGTACTCTTAGGCCAATTTCTCCTATAATCCATAGTATCAAGACAAGTTAAGATGACTTATAACTTGAAATGAAAAAAGAAACATATTTTAAGATTGGAGGATCATTGATTCAGAACCGCAATCCAAATAAACCTAGAAGTAATCACTTCCGACCAGCAAACAAAAAATAATAATAACTAGAATAAACAAAAGATGTAGACATGTAGTTAGGGCATGTACAGCGCGTTGTTTTAGCCCGTCTGTATACCGTACATTTTACAAAAACCCCCCCGCCGAACAACAGTAAATGAGGAAAGAGAATGGAGTCGTCGTCTCGCGAGACGACGAGCCCCGACGTGTGCTCCCAGGCCAAATCGCCGGCCGAAGCCGCGCTGTACAGGAGGCCTCGTCTCCAAGCATTTGGCGCGGATCCGGCTGCGGCTCGCGCGCGATTTTGGTTTTGGGCGCCAAAATTCCATCCCCGCCACCATATATGCCTCCTCGTGCATCTTCTCCAACCCCAATCCTCCCCTGCGCTCACCCAAGATGTCGACGGCGGAGAAGGCAGCGGCTTTGGCCAGGCAGAAGAAGCGTACGGCTGCGGCGACGACGATAGCCATCACCGGCGACTATCACCACGCGGCCACAATACCCTTTCCTATTGGTCGCGCCCACGGCGCGCGGCGGCAACAACTCCCTCATCCGGCTTCGGCACTGGCGACCGCGACTTCCTCCCGGAGCTGGATTTGGCGCGGCGGCGATGGTCTGCGGCTTCCTCTCGAGGCCGGATTTGGTGCAGCGGCGGCGGCTTCCTCTCGAGCCGGATTTGGTGCAGCAGTGGCGGCTTCCACCGGGCCGGATTCGGCATGGTAGCGGGCGATTCGTCCCCAATCTATGGCGAAGCTTCATCGGCGAATCCGGCCATGCCGAGGTGGTTGGACCGGCGCTTCTCCTATTTGGTTGGATGCGGCCGAGCGTGGTTCTCCAATTTCTCCTGCATATCGGCGTCCAGCAAGTTGGGATCGGTATGAGACACTATCCACTTATATCGGCAGTTTAGTTCAGTATGGTTCACTTATATTGGTCCTATTTTTTTTCTCCTAAAAACAAATCTAACTAGTTTTTACTTTTTAGAAGTATAATTTGGTTCTCTGTTTCCTTGTTTCTAAAAGTTAGTTGAATAAAAAAAAGCTTAGTAGTGTGCATCATCATGAATGCTTTTAAATTCAATTGATATGGTTTTATGCACAATGTACATTATGCTCAAACTGACACAAGCTGCTTACTTGCTTTCTCAGGGACAACAGTTCACATCCCCCTGGTGGATTTATGGGTATTTTGAACAGCCAAGCCAATTTGCATTTTGTTGGTGCTCCATCTCACTGTGCACCATTCAAGGCTCCAAGATGTGCTGATGTTCGAGGAAGTTCGCCTCCTGATGTGGAAATCCTATCTAGCAAGCAGACTGTTGTACTGGATGGAGAGGATGAAAATGCCAGGATCGAGAAGCGGATCTTGTGGACACGAGATGAGGATGAACGATTGATGAGTGATTGGATTGAACATTCGATCGACTCGGCCCGTCGGAGCCGATAGGAAGGGCGAAGCATATTGGGGTGATGTTATCAAGGCATACAACAAGAAGACCCCAACGCAAAGGAGAAGGAGTGCAAAGCAAGCCAAGGATCGGTGGCACAAGATTAATAGGTGGTGTTATCTCTTTGAATGTGATTATGTGAAGGCTCGTAGGGTGTTTACAAGTGGCTACTCTGATCAGATGTGGATGGATGCAGCTGAAAAGTTCTATGAGGATCACAAGCTAGGACCATTTGTGATTAAGAATGTTTGGAAAATATGTCGTCGAGTTGCAAAGTGGATAACATACAACGAAGACTTGAAGAACGCTCGTAAAAGGAAGTCATATCGCCTCGAAGAAGAAGACGTGCAAAATGTTGAAAGTGAAAATGAGATGCTAAAGCGTCCACCAGGACAAAGGGCAGCTAAAAATGCTAAAAAAGGCAAGACAAAGGCAATGGATGATGATGGCACATCGAAGGAATCCGCAATTAATGTGGAAAGGCTTGATAAATGGAGCAAGATGCAAGAAGAATCTAATGCAAACCGCGTGAAGGTGCTAGAGCTGCAGCAGAAGTTGTCTTCCGAAAAGATTGAGACCACAAGGCTTGCCCATCTAACAGCACAGGAGAACAGAGAGTCAAGGAAGCTAGAGATTGAGGGGAGGAAGCTTGAGATGGAATCAAAGAAACTTGAAAAAGAATCAAAGATGATGGACGCATATAACAGTCTCTTATCTCAAGATACAAGCTCAATGACCAATGAAGAAAAGGCAGAGCGAGTTGCTGCCATGAAGTGTTTGAGGAAGGTGCTTTTTCCTGAAGTTACATAATTTGGTATGTCTCTGAATTCAGCTTATCAGTGTGAATGTCTCCAGAATTTTTTTTCATTGATATGCTATTAGATCTAGTACTTTGTGATTTCAGTAAAAAAAAAACTATATTTACAATTAATTGCTTGAGTCCTGTTGCTACTGAATTTGTCATGTCGTATTTGTCTGACTGCAATGGACCTACTTCATTGTCCATCAGCAAGCAGCTACAAGATTATCCAACTTATGTAATAAGAGAAAACTGAATATCTCCGTTTTTCCTTGCTCTAGAGATTGCTAGCGAGGAGACTACTGCAGCGGACACCCAAGATTGCTGCGGTGCGGAGGAGACTGAAAATTGCTGCCGAGAAGACTCAATGATACATTACAAGTATCTGTCATGAGTAGTTCTAGCTAGTTTCAGATATTGAACCTTTGTGATCGTGTGCTTGTGACTTGTCTTCTGCTCGTGTCCTGTTACCTCTGAATGCACAGGCCGTTTCAATCGTATTTGAATTATGAGGAAGCAGACATATGATATAGTTATGAAATTTATATAAATATATATTACATGATATATAATATTATTTTGTAGTACTTGTTTTTTTATCATCGAGCAACACCATAGTATATAGAAATAATATTCATAATTGATCATAACTAATTGGGAGCATTAAATAGCTTATAGTCTATTTAGTTGTCTGTGTCACGGATTTCAAAAACTTGCAGACACACCCCTGTCTGTGGGCCGTACATGCCCTTATGTCTCTAGGTGACGTTGACGTTGGTGCGGTGTGTCGTGTCTTTGGTGTTGCCGATGCGGGCGCGTTGTGCCGTACCTAAAAAGGACGAAGGGAGGACGCACGGGGCGGACCTGGACCACTATCCGTGTGTCCGGTCCAGTACTCACCTCACCCTGATAAGCACTCCACTGATAACCTCTGGACTGATCCTGGTCGTCGTCGTTGCCTATCTGGCTATCTGTATCTTGCTGGGAAGGTTCTACCTGACCTGGTGCATGAGTGTTCTAAAAAAAAAAAAAAAAAAGACCTGGTGCATGAGCGTCAGCTCACTCATCATAGCCTCCATGTGTGTGACCCGTGTGCCTGCTTTGCTTTTAGCTTGCCCCTGGGTCCGTTTAATTAGCATAGCCCTGTTGGATTAGTGGAGCTTAATCTATTTTACTAAAATGTTTAGTAGAACAGCTTTTCAGGGTAAAAAAAAAAAGATCATATGTCCGTAATATTTTTTCTTTTTCTTTTTGTTTTTGGTTATCATCTTCTTTCTTTTCCCCATCCTTCTCATCACGTCTCACTTGTCTTCTCCCGTCTCCCCCCGCGCGCTCTCTTTAGCTGCCACCCTCTTCCTTCGCCTTCTCCCCGTGCTAGGCTGCCGGTGTGCCACCTCTGCGTCTACTCCTGTGTGTGGTTTTCTTTCGCTGCTTCGGCATGATACATGCCTTAGACCCTCCCTCAGCGGTCCCTTGGCTCCATAGTCACCCCGCTCCGCCTCTCGCCTTCTCTCATACTAACACGCTTTGTGGCAAGGCAGTAAAAGTGTTAGGCTCACAAGATCTTGCAGAGCTGGACAAAGGTCTGTTTATTTCTACTGTAACTCTCTCTCCATCCTTGCTTCTTTCAATGGTTCTGATAGCTTCACGAATGAAGGGCAATGGCAGGAGACTATTTGGTTTAGCAGCTCGCAGAGCCTGTACGCCCAAGTTTAAGTCGTCGTCGAATTCACTTGAGTGATGGCATTTTTCTGAATTGATTTTATGATTATTTTGTTCGTGATAACGACATGCTTATCGACAACGAGGTGCATGTAATGACTTCATCAATATATTTTGAGATTTACCGATCCAACTCATTTGAAAAAGCATATATCTAACACTTAATTAAGAAAACTACAGATGGCTCTTCAGCTCTCTCAAACTAACCCACATCCAATTCCATCCGTACGTCTTTGACTTTGACTTCACTTCCTAGCCACGATATAATAAAAAGGAAAAAACAAAAGAAGAAGCCAAGTTTGGCATGTGGTTGAGGGCCGACATGAGATTCAACGATGACACGATGGCCTTCATTGACTTGAAATTTTTTTATGAATCAAATGATGGTGCCGTACAAACGCGATATGGATAGTAATCAGCAGGGTTGAATGGTAGCTAAGCTGACTTATCAGATAACGACGATGACAAACAAACAGAAATAGACGCTATTTCAACAAACCTGGCAATGGGTAAGGGAAGTTAGGGTTTGGGGCCGCCGCCGCCGCCACCACCACCGAGGGGCGCCGCCGCCGCCACCACCGCCTGCGGCCCCCGTTCCCTCGCCTCCGGCCTCGCTGCTGGCGGTGACGCGGAGCGGGGGTCCATCTCGATTTCCTGTTTTTCATAGGGTCTTAATCGAGTCCTAGGTCTAGGGTTTGCTCGTCGTCGATGTTCGGCGGCGGAGTTATGTTTGGTCGGAGGAGCGTGGCTCCTTTGCGACTTGGTCTTCCTGGCAACGCCGGCGATGCGGAAGCGGCGGCGGCGCAGAGGAATAATTTCTCCCAGTCTCTTCCGTTCTCCGATGGCGATCTACTCCGACGTCAACGGAAAGGCCGGGGAGAACTCTCTTGGAGTCGAGGGCCGACACATCGTTGTTTTCGTCAGGTGATGATGTTGTTGACCCTGTTAATCTCGAGGAACATGTTTGGTGTAAATCGAGCACCGTTCGGGTTGCCGGCGATGGAATCGAAGGATGCGTCGTGGGTACAAGAGTTGGCCGATGCGTGCGGGAGGCAACGTCGGCCGATTCGCCTGAAGTAAGTCCTCTGCGGCCTCCACCCTGTAGAGTTTGGCTCACGGTGCGACGACGATTGGTACGCGGCTTCGATGGCGGTGACGGATGGATCTCTGAAGGCTTCGAGGAAGATGAACGGGAGTTGTAAACTTCTATGTAATTTTCCTTTGTTTGGAGTCGGTCCGCCAAAAGGGGCCGGTGTAAGGCACTAAGATGAATACATATTTTTTTAAAAAAAAAAAGATAACGACGATGACAAGGCAAGGCGCCAACTTTTTCACTTCTTCTCCGTGTGCGGTGTTGTTTCGTTCCCTTGTCGATCGAACCTTCGAGTCGTCATTGCCATCGACATCAGCTGAGTAGAAGTAGAAGTCGAGGACGAACAGTGACCCCCCAACCAATGAACTGAACTGAATCCATCGATTTATCCTTGCTAGGGGAGGCGGTGTCGGCCCATCGTCGTCGTGCATGGGCTTCGTCTTCCCGGGGAGGCTCCACCGCACCGGCACCACTCTGGTGTACTCACTGTCCGGTGCCGCACCACCCGGACTGTGGCCCTGTCCTTTTGACTCCTCTTTGCAATATATACGTGTCGTGACGTCCTCCCATCGCTTACACAAGTGAATGCATTCCTGATCTTTTTTTGTGAAAAAAAAGTGCTCTCCTGTGCTCCACCACCGGCCATTAGTTTTCAGTATCAGAGTACTTAGGGTCATTTTGGTGGGATTGAGATAGGATAGGATGTACATCATTCTATCCACAAATCTCAAGATGTGTTTGATTTGAGAGATGGAATGGTTCTTTTTTACTTTCCATATTTGGTACGAGGCATGAGCATGGCATGCTTCATATAATGTACTCCGAGGAACAGACATATCAGCATATCAAATGTGTAAAAAGTCATATACTTGTATATTCATACTTGGGACAATTAATCGCCAAAGATGTGGACACATGAAGAGAATATTAGGTACTTGTCAATTGGAAACCTAACTAAAGATTAGAGTGAAATACACCACAGGCCCCTGGACTTTGCTCGCTGTGTCAAACAGGTCTCTGGACTTTGAAAATGGCCATCTGGCCCCCTCAACTTGCCTCCTGGTTCACCGGAGGTCCAAACCACCCATGTCAGCGGTTTTGGCCTACATGGGCTGGTTTTGTCAGCGGTTTTGGCCTTGGTGGGCTGGTTTTGCCAGCGGTAATTTTACACTTAGCCCCCTGTCATGCGTCGGCAATCCGACGTAGGGGCGCATCATCGGTCGAATGGACCCTGGGTCCACGTAATTTTCTTCCGCTAAATGGCTTCGCCTCGCCCGGCCTCCGCGCCCGACCACTCTGGTGTACTCCCATTCCCGTGCCGCACAACCCGGACTGACCCTGTCCTTTTGACTCGACTTGCGTACGTGTAGTCGTCCTCTTCTCTCTTTTACTCAAGTGAATGGTTCCTTGCCTTTTCTCCGAAAAAAGTGCTCTTCTCCTCCGCACCTCTCAAATAGCGCCGACCATTAGTTTTCAGTATCTGATGAGTACAGGGAGGGTCTTTTTGTGGAAGACCAACAATTCTAAAGATGGGATAGTTCTATCTTCTATCTCCATGTTTGATTTGAGACATGGAATGATTCTTTTTATTCTCCAAATTTGGTACGAGGCATGAGGATGGCATGCTTCATGTTTGTTCACTTAACTATTTTGGTCGTGTTTCTTCAACAAACCATGCTTGTTTAAATCCACCTTCCTTTTCGGTTTTCTTTTTTTTCACCGAATTAATCTATTTCAGTGTTGTCTTTTTGTCTTCCTCTTTTCCACTAAAGTACCTCCACCATTACTTCAAAATTACAAACGAATCAACTCATACATGTGCATATAGTCGACTGGTGCTATTACATTGTTTAAAAAAATGGGTAGGAATAATTTTCTAGTTATTCTTTATTTTCAGTAGCAAAAGTTGTTGAGTACTCCCTCGTCCCACAAAGAATGTCATTCTCATTTTCTAAAAAATCAAACACTTTTAAATTTTAAGCAAATATACATAATAAAATAGTAATATTCATGGTTCATACTTACATAATAGGCTCATTTGTATATGCAAATATTGCTAATATTTTATTTCTATAAATCCCGTCATAGTACTCTTTTTTTTTAGAATCAATCTCGTCATACTCATTTTTTAGAATCAATCTGGTCATACTTTGACCAACATGAATCTTTTAGCAACACTTTTCTAGGACTGAAGGAATCTTTTAGCAACACGTTTCTAGGACTGAGGGAGTAACTAGCTAATTTTTCACACAAGTGTTTTGAACCAAACGGGAAATATGTACAATAGTTAATTATGTCAATAGTATAGCTATGATGGAGTTTGGTGTGAATTTGGCAAAATGATTTTATAATGGTTGGTATGGATAATCAATAAAGTTATTATACAGAGTGTCGGAGCTATCAGTCGCCGAGAAGCAGACCTAATATTCTGCGGCCCCTGGATTACAAAGGGTGCAGATTTTTTTTTTAAAATATAGTATTTATTTATTTATATATGGTGGAAACGGAAAGAAAAGAAATATATATGGTGGAAACGGAAAGAAAAGAAAAAAACTACAGTTTTTTTGTAACTGAAAGAAGGTTTACTTGGGACGCATTCCATTCCGTTCTGTTCCGTCAGGTACAGTAGGACAGTCCAGTACTAACCGTGCTCCTTGCAGGTTAAAAAAAAAACGTGCTCCTCCCAAAATGTCACCGACTATAAGTTTTCAGCCTGTGTACTTAGGGTCAGTTTGGTGGAATGGTGGATGATAGGATGTATCTCTATCCACACAATTCTAGCGGTACGAAGGTTCTATGCCGCCCCCGGGGCGCCCCGACGAATTTGGTACAAGGGATGGGGATATTATACTTGGTATTAACTATTTTCCTTAACTACTTTGGTTGTGTTTCTCCAACAAACCTGGCGAGGAAAAATAAGGCAGGCTACCTCAAACTTGTCAAAGTCAATCCAAGCGAGAGGCCAAAATGTAGGGGAGAGGACGCGTGCAGCGAAGGCGGCTCCTACGGCTTTGGTAGGAGGATCCGCTTCCCCTTGGCCGGATCTTCGAAGGGCAACTAGTCCCGGGTAGACGGAAGCCGATTTTGGACATACTGGCCTGGCCACCTAGCTAGGCAACGGTAGTGGAGCTCAAGACACAAGCGAGGTGTGGATGTGTGCAGCGTGGTGACATGTGGTGACTTCGTGGATGGCCATGCAAGCGGCGTGGACGGCCCATAGAGGCACACAAATAGGTATGGTGGTTGAATGGCAATGCGGTGGCAAAGTCCATGCTGCCGTGGCACAGTGGCCCGAGCGCTGCGGGGCTGCATCATCTAATTGGATCTATGCTTGTCACGTTGTTGGCATGGAGGTTGCTACATGCAGGTACCCACGGACAATGAGGCACAAATGCCTTATTGTGGCGTGGCGTTGATGGTAGATGTGGTGGCAGACCGACCAATGGTTCACAAGTGATGGTCCATTTCGGCTAGAGGCCCGTCATTTTCATATTCTATAGGTGATGTATTTGTTGTGTTGTCGAATGTGCTCCATCAGTCGATTGTGGTTGGACGGTTGAGGTCGAGGCGAAAGCCTAGAGGGTGACGCTTGTGGAGGCTGCTTTCTTCCCTGGAGGCGTCCACCCTATCCTACTTTGCTATGTCCCCTTACGAGAAGACCCTGCTTATTGTGGGCCGACGATGACTGTGCCTTTAGTGTCATGACCTTCCTGTAGGCATCAACGTGGGCAACTAGTATTGCGTCTAGCACCCCTCTCCTAGTGATGCCAACCATTTGTATCATTATGGAAGTGTGAGTTGTGGTCTAGTTGACGATCTTGGTGTAAGGTCGAGATGGCGGACTAGAGGGGGGGGTGAATAGTCCTTTTTAAAACTAATCGCTCCGGCTAACCGATATAAGTGCGGAATTAAATCTATCGGCCTAACCAAGACTTTCACCCCTCTATCTATGTCTCTAGATGCACCTTGTAAAAGATCCTAAACAAGAAGACAAGGTGCCAATCTAGCTAGTGCACACTAAACAAGTCTAGCTTGCAAGGTCACACAAACCTAAGCAACTAGTACTTTAGCAACCGGGTGTGCACCTACACAATTCTAATGAGCAAAAGCACAAAGCCAACCTAAGCTCACTAGATGCTCAAGGACAAAGCTACACAAGCCAAACCCAAGAGCTCAATCTTACTTAACTACACAAGCTAAGCAAGGCAACTTACTCTACTTCTAGCTACACAAGCAAGAAGGTGATTAACAAGCTACTCAAGCTAACTAACCACAAGAGCAACTACAAGAGCTATACAAGAATGTAAGAAAAGTAAATACAAAGCTTGTGAAAGAGATTGCAAACCACCGCGAAGTGTGGACACAAGATGACTCGGCGATTTTTCACCGGGTTCACTTGGTTGCCCCCAAGCTACGTCCCTGTTGTGTCGACCAACACCTTCGGTGGTTCCTCCGGTCTTTTCACCTAGATGGTTCTTCGGTGTGACCCTCAAGTCACTTGCCCCTCAAGGCACGCCCGCAAGGCACCGCAAGACACCACTCTCAAGTGAGCCCCTCAAGGCACCGAGCAAACCCACACACGCAAGGGTGGTAACTCAATGACACGCGCAATCCAATAGGGCTACTCTTCGCGATCCCCGCGAGGTGAGTACCGACCTCTCACAATCTCTTCTCCGGAGCACCGTATCTCCACGCGTGCTACCACGGAGCCTCTTGCCACCAAGCCGTCTAGGAGGTGGCAACCTCCAAGAGTAACAAGCTCTCCGGCTTGCAACACAACCACCTAGTGCCACAAATGCAATCTCACAAAGCACTCGCACTAGAATCGCTCTTCTCACACTATCGGATGGTCACTACCAAGCATATGTGAGTTAGAGGGCTTCCAAGCACCACCACACAAGGCAACATAGCCAGGGCGTGCTCAGCAACCGGCCACAGCCGGCCAAGTCTCATATTTATAGCCCCAAGGGCTGAAAGAGCCGTTGCCACCTCGGGCAACCACGCAGTACTCGCCGGACGCGTCCGGAGCAAGCCGCCGGACGCGTCCGACGCTCCTCCGCGCTCCACGTGTACTAGCCGTTTGAATTCGCCCGTTGCCGCCCAACGGCTCACTCAGAAATGCGCTCAGTAAACCTGCGCCGGACGCGTCTGCCCGAAGCCGCCGGACGCGTCCGGCGCTCTCATGCAGATCGCCCGCGCGCCAGAAACTTTCTGGTCCGCGTCCGGCCCACGCCGGACGCGGCCAGCCCGCGTCCGCCGCCCTCAGACGGCCCAGCAGCCTCGCGACGAAGCCCAAGACGCGCCGGACTCTGCACAGAGAACACGCCGCGTCCGACGCCCGCGTTCGTCGCGCGTCCGGCGCTCAGTCAACGCGGAGCCACCAACCTGAGCCAAGCTAACACGCGCCGGACGCGTCCGTCGCCAAAGCCCTGCGCGTCCGGCGCTACGAAAACTTCGTTTTCCAGCCCGTCGTAACGCCAACTTCTCCGTCATGCTATCCCACAAGTATACCAACTTGATCACCAGAGATAGCATGTTTTCAACCACATTTTGCATCCGGCGCAATGGAAAATATGCCTCCAATTTTCCCGAAAGCGCCGAATCCGCCTCGCAAGCTCGGCGGGAGGAGAGAGTGACCCAAGCACAACTCAACCCTACAAACCATAGCGCGAACATTCGCCACCTTTGTAAATGTGCCAACACCACCAAGTGTACAACTCCATGTGCTTGTGTGTTAGCATTTTCACAATCATTTTCAAAGGATTTTCTCTTCAACTCACAACGCCACTCGATCCTAGCACATCGCAATGTTAGATCGCTCAAGTGGCACTAGATGACCGATATGCAAACAGGATTACCCCTCTTGATAGTACGGCCATCTATCCTAAATCCGGTCAAGTACTTCTCTACTCAACCTTAGACCGGTGAAATGAAATGCCCTAGGTTATACCTTTGCCTTGCGCATTTCCATCTCCACCGTCTTCCTCCATTGTGCCAATGCACCGCATGCACGACACGATCATCAAATGATATGATTCACTTCATATCATCATGTGACACTCTTGGTCCATCGATCTTGACCTCACTTGCTCTTCACCGTTGCGTCGGTCCATCGGCGCCAAGTCTTGCCCAAGCTTCACCATCGCATGGTCCTTCGCTTCGCAGCCTCAACTTGCCCTTCACACTTGCAACCGGTCCATCAAGCCAAGCCTCATCTTGATCTTCACCTCTTGGTCACATGACTCCATGTCATGTCTCATTTGCAATGAGCTCCTTCATCAACTCATGTGTTGAGCCTCACAACATCTCCAAACCATCTCCACCATGGCATATGTTGCTCACACACATGTACCGTGAACTAACTCTGTGTATCTCAACCATCACACATGTTAGTCCACCTAAAGTTGTCACTCAATTATCAAAACCAAACAAGGGCCTTTCAATCTCCCCCTTTTTGGTAATTGATGACAACTCTACAAAGATATGGAATTTAAGAGTATTTGGACTTTATGCCACTTATCCAACATTTAGGCTCAACGTCATGATTTGGATAAGTACCACAAAGTCAACTTGGTAGTGATAGCTCCCCCTACATGTGTGCCCAAATGGTTTGGTTTCAAGCTTGCACACATGCAAAAATATGGAAATTTTGGGAGAGTTAGCACTACTAAGTGATGCTAAGGTATATAGGATAAACCTTTGAAGCGTGATACAAATCGGAGTTGCACCATTGAAGTTCATCCTTTGCATCATGGTTAGCTAGAAATCACATGAAACAAAACACTAGATACCTCATGAGATCAACAATATAAGCAAGGTTCTAGTACCACTTGTAAAGCACATGTGACTAGCTAAACCATCCTATACATGCTAGTTTTTCAAATCATCAATCAAGTTCTATAACTAGCATTCACCACACAAGCATTGCATATTGAATTGAAAAACTTATGCAAATGCAAGCAAGCATATGAATATGCACATCTCAAATGCAATCAATCAAGTTCATGAGCTTGCTCCCCCTACTTGTGTGTTCCTCTTGTCCAAGAATTTTTGATCCTCCTCCATTTTCAATGTTGCTCCCTCTCGGTCCATGTCCATCTTCTACTCCCCTTTATATGCTTCTTTTGTTCCATATTTCTCCCCTTTGCATGCTTCTTCGCATTCTCCCCTTTGTATGCTTCTTCGCATATCTTTGTACAAATCTCTCCCCTTTGTCATCAATGACCATAAAGGTATGCAGCAATAACACTTGAAGATTCCACTTATAAGAAAATTCTCTTGATGCAAAGGGTTGGAACTAGGGGTTGATGGTTGAGTCTTGAATCTTCATTTTTGATGGACAACACCATATGTTGGAATGACACCACTTGTAAAATCCACATGTAGTTGCAAGGAATCCACTTGTAACTATGCATTGGGCACTCCCCTTTGTCATAGCACCAAAGATACTACATGTAGGTCACTTGAAGTTTCTTTGTCTCTAATACCGATGAAGTGGGGCTCCTCCCCCTATGACAAAGCATGAGTCAAACCAATACGTAAACACTTTCTTGTCGGTGAGGGTAGCTTCTCTTGATTTGAATTGATCACTTCAAAGTTGAGGATCACTTGTGGAACCATCATCTTGATGTACTAGATATCACTTGAATGAAAACTATGTGTACCATACCACTTGCAGGAACACCACTTGAAGATAGTGATAGACTAGACATTTCTTGCAAGAACTATCATTATGGTAACCACTTGTTGGATTTAACATGAATAACCAATTCTTGAACTTGATAGTCTTCATGAGCTTCTATTTCTTTGACTTGAGCCAATATGAATCACTTATAAACATCCAAGTCCGGTTTGAACCAATGACAAGCTTCTTCACACCTCACTAGAAGGGTTATCTTGTCAATGTTGTACTTGAAACTTATATGCAATTCAAACTAGATCAAGTACTTGGGTTCACTAGCTCATGAACAAACTCATACTCATACCACTAGATAAATCAAACAATCAAGCAATAGTGGTAGACTATGAATTTAAAACATTTCATTGTTATGCATGATCCTAATAAGCATGTACTATATGCACTAACCGCATACTAGTAAGGGATGAAATGATCATGCACAATACAATGATACCTTTGCTATGTTGGAGTAGAGGATAGTCACATAGATTCCAATTTCATTACTCCAATAGCAATGTGAAGTTCATTTATAAGCTTGATGAAGCCAATAGATACCATGATTGAATACCATGCTTCACCCATATGAGATGAAAACCCACTTGAGATCAAGTGCACTTTCTTGTTGTGGTTGGCCCGCTTCTTCTTGTGATTCTTGCTTGCCTGAGAGAATACCACTTGAATGGGTACTACTTATGCACCACTTGTATTATTTCTTGACTTGTCATGTATTGCTCTCTATCTTGGGTGTTGCTTGCTTACTTTATCAACCCTTTTGATTGCTTCAACCGAGCATCTCCAATACCTCTTGGATCACCAAGAACTATCCTTGACACTCGCTTGAATTGCCTTTCTTTGATTGATCCTTTGGACTTGATATGATGAACCACTTGAAATCTTCCTTAAGTCCTTTTCTTTCTTGTTTAAGTTCTTTTCTTTCTACCAAATGATCTTCAATTTGTCACTAGAACTTAAACTTCATCTTCATCTTGAGTTTGATCTTGATCTTCGATTTGAGTACCCAACTTGTGTAACAAATACACTTCACAATCAAATGACCTTGTACTCATTATTCTTCATGCTTCTAGACCAATTCAAAACCAAACTTAGATTCCTCAACCACTTGTAAACATGAAACCAACTTGAGGACCTTTCAATTTGAGTGACTCTTGATATAACCAATGATAGTCACTTTTCTGGCAGATTCTGTACTCTTCAAAGAATAATTCATATCTCACAATGTACAGCTCCAAATGCCATGAAATTTGGTGGAGATGTGCAACACTAAGTCTACCAGCAGCTGTAAAAATTTGAGCTTCATTGGCCTTTTAGATTGCTACCAGATTTCACATCTTCACTTACTGTTGCATGCTGAAAACTGCTGCACTATAGCTGACAAGATATGCTCCAAACCGAAGCAATTCTTATCCAATATTCATGAAATTTGTACAGCACATTATACCATAAGTGTAGAGCATGCATACCAAATTTCAAGTCAATCCAATAATATTTGATCCATCAACCTCAGATTCGAACACAGCTTGCTCAGATTTCAGAATTTGGACAGATTTAAGCAATTGAGCTATGCTTCTTCAAATTGAATCAAACTTGATATCAACTTGTTTGAATACCAACACAAGACATATATCCATTCAAACCACTTATTAAGAGTCATCTTGTGATCATATCCAACCAAACCAATCCAAATTTGACTACTAAGCAATTAATCCATTCAATCATCTCATAGCAAGCAACATATGCATATATATCCAATTCAATCAACTCATATGCACCCAAATGGATTAGATCAACTAGGAATATACCTTTGAAAGATCATGATCATCCATTAGCAAGCTTCAACTCAGATACTTTGTAGGCCTTCAAATATATCCAATAATTCACCACAACTTGAATATTGCACTTGTATGGTGTAGCACATTGGACTTCACTTGTCATGACTTGGCATTGGGAAAGAAATAGCACTAAGCTTCAATACTTGATTCAATCAAATGATGAATGAAATGAACTTAATTGAATCAAGTCTCCAATGCCATGGTACCTACACACAATCATCCACTTTTTGATGGTACCCAAACATGTTTGGGTCCTCTCAAGTTAGGAGCCACATACTTAGGCAAAGCCTTAGTATGGATAGCGGGATGTTTTGCAATAGAAACCATTGAGGTACCATTACCATCCTTTTTAAGCATATTATTTGTATCAATTGAAATAGGCTTAGAAGTGTTACCTAGGGGACATGAATGAGCCATGTGTCCCCTTTTCCGGCATGAGTAGCATCTTCTCTTTAATTGAGCCTTTTCTTCATTGCTCATGTGATGCTCTTCATTGCCTTGCCTCTCTTGAGTTGCTTGAGCCTTCTTCTCAAGCTTGGTAGGACACCCCGAGGCATAGTGTCCCATCTCTTCACACTTGAAGCACTTGATGTGAGCCAACTCTTTCTTCTCTTGATTCTTGCTCATCATCATCTTGGCATCTAGAATAGGAGTTGGATGCCTTGCTCTTCCACCCCTTCTTGTTTTCTTTTTCTTCATCATCTTCAAGTCATCAACTATATCTTCATGATTGATCTTGACTTGATCTTGGGGTTTCTTTTCTTGCTCATCTTGTGGCTTTGGTTGAGACTTCTCTTTGTTTGGGCAAGTTCTTGCTAGATGTCCCATTTTATTGCATTGAAAGCACATGAAATGAGAAAGCCTTTCTTCTTCTAGCTTCTTCATTTCTTTCTCATACTTTCTCTTGCCCCATTTCTTTCCCTTGATGTTGGTGTTGTTGTAGCGGATGCCATTCATGTTGCCATATCTCTTGTAGCTCTTCAAGAGTTGAGAATGTGTCATCTTTGGCACTTCACTCACCCCAACATTGTCCTTGTTGAAACCAAGGCCACTCTTGTCACCATATCTTCTCTTGTTCTTCAACATGTGTTCAAAGGTGACTTGAGAGTTGTAGCATCTCTCTAGCTTGTTGTTCAAATTCTTCACTTTGCTCTTGAGTCTATTGTTCTCCTTCAAAAGATTAGTCTCACAAGACATAGAAGTTGAACAAGCATATAATTGTGAAGAACATGACATATCAAATAAATCATAGCTAGAGGTGGATACATGCTTCTTCCCTACATCACAAGGGTTAGTCATATGTGATTGATCATTCAACCCAAGTGATGAGCTCTCACTAGTTTTAATTTCTTCAATGGAAAACTTCTTAGTGAGAAAAGCATGATCTTGCAACAAAGTTTCATGAGCAACACTAAGTTCCTCATGGGCCAAGTTTAACACATCATGTGAACAATTAATAACATAAAGTAGATGCTTTTGTTGTTCACATGTTGTCTTTAGAAAAGAGTTTTCATTTTCAAGTTTCATTGTTTTGGCTTTCTCTTTTTCCAAAGATATGGTCATGCTAGCAAGTCTACTAACAAGCTCATCATATGAATCATGATCAATCACATTGCAACTTGATACCTTAGTGTCACCTTGTGACATGAAGCAATATGATGATGTTGGAGAGCTTGTAGTTGCATCATCATTGGAGCATGATCCATCATCGCCGTCAAGTGTGCTTGGGGTAGAATCATTATTTGCATCACTTGAGGCATCATCCTTTATCTTGTCAAGTGAGCTTGAGGTAGATCGATCATCTTCCTCACTTGACCATGAGGTAGAGCAATCTTTCACAGCAATCTTGTTGTGATCATGCTCAACACACTCATGTAGCACCATCGTGGCTTCCTCCACCTCATACTTGCCATCATCCCATGTGGAGGCATCGCCGAAGATGTGCTTGATGGAATCCCACGCCATACGTGCGGTTCCTCGATGATTCACCTTCTTAAACACATCAAAACTCAAAGCAAGCATTAGAAAGCAAAGAGCTTTATCATTAAGATCATAAAGAGCTTGTTGAGCTTCGGTAAGGTTCTCATCGTCCATTACGTGAGTGAGACCCTTTGTGACAACCCACCAAACCTTAGGTCCCGATGCACGAAAATGATCAAGCATATGGTGTTTCCACCGTGCAAAGTCCGTGCCATCAAAAAAGTGTGTGTCACAAGAGCACTCAACATCTATCCCACTAGTCGCCATCCTCTCGGGTCGGTGAAGACCACTAAAATGAGAGACCAGGCTCCGATACCACTTGTAAGGTCGAGATGGCGGACTAGAGGGGGGGTGAATAGTCCTTTTTAAAACTAATCGCTCCGGCTAACCGATATAAGTGCGGAATTAAATCTATCGGCCTAACCAAGACTTTCACCCCTCTATCTATGTCTCTAGATGCACCTTGTAAAAGATCCTAAACAAGAAGACAAGGTGCCAATCTAGCTAGTGCACACTAAACAAGTCTAGCTTGCAAGGTCACACAAACCTAAGCAACTAGTACTTTAGCAACCGGGTGTGCACCTACACAATTCTAATGAGCAAAAGCACAAAGCCAACCTAAGCTCACTAGATGCTCAAGGACAAAGCTACACAAGCCAAACCCAAGAGCTCAATCTTACTTAACTACACAAGCTAAGCAAGGCAACTTACTCTACTTCTAGCTACACAAGCAAGAAGGTGATTAACAAGCTACTCAAGCTAACTAACCACAAGAGCAACTACAAGAGCTATACAAGAATGTAAGAAAAGTAAATACAAAGCTTGTGAAAGAGATTGCAAACCACCGCGAAGTGTGGACACAAGATGACTCGGCGATTTTTCACCAGGTTCACTTGGTTGCCCCCAAGCTACGTCCTGTTGTGTCGACCAACACCTTCGGTGGTTCCTCCGGTCTTTTCACCTAGATGGTTCTTCGGTGTGACCCTCAAGTCACTTGCCCCTCAAGGCACGCCCCGCAAGGCACCGCAAGACACCACTCTCAAGTGAGCCCCTCAAGGCACCGAGCAAACCCACACACGCAAGGGTGGTAACTCAATGACACGCGCAATCCAATAGGGCTACTCTTCGCGATCCCCGCGAGGTGAGTACTGACCTCTCACAATCTCTTCTCAAAACCGTATCTCCACGCGTGCTACCACGGAGCCTCTTGCCACCAAGCCGTCTAGGAGGTGGCAACCTCCAAGAGTAACAAGCTCTCCGGCTTGCAACACAACCACCTAGTGCCACAAATACAATCTCACAAAGCACTCGCACTAGAATCGCTCTTCTCACACTATCGGATGGTCACTACCAAGCATATGTGAGTTAGAGGGCTTCCAAGCACCACCACACAAGGCAACATAGCCGGGCGTGCTCGGAACCGGCCACGCCCCGGCCAAGTCTCATATTTATAGCCCCAAGGGCTGAAAGAGCCGTTGCCACCTCGGGCAACCACGCAAGTACTCGCCGGACGCGTCGGAGCAAGCCGCCGGACGCGTCCGACGCTCCTCCGCGCTCCACGTGTACTAGCCGTTGAATTCGCCGTTGCCGCCCAACGGCTCACTCGAAAATGCGCTCGCAACCCGCGCCGGACGCGTCTGCCCGGCCGCCGGACGCGTCCGGCGCTCTCATGCGATCGCCGCGCGCGTAAACTTTCTGGTCCGCGTCCGCCCACGCCGGACGCGGCCGGCAAGGCGTCCGCCGCCCTCGACGGCCTAAAGCGGCCTCGCGACGAAGCCAAGACGCGCCGGACTCCCTGCACGAGAACACGCCGCGTCCGACGCCCGCGTCGCCGCGTCGCGCGTCCGGCGCTCAGTCAACGCGGAGCCACCAACCTGAGCCAAGCTAACACGCGCCGGACGCGTCCGTCGCCAAAGCCCTGCGCGTCCGGCGCTACGAAAACTTCGTTTTCCAGCCCGTCGTGACGCCAACTTCTCCGTCATGCTATCCCACAAGTATACCAACTTGATCACCAGAGATAGCATGTTTTCAACCACATTTTGCATCCGGCGCAATGGAAAATATGCCTCCAATTTTCCCGAAAGCGCCGAATCCCGCCTCGCAAGCTCGGCGGGAGGGAGAGAGTGACCCAAGCACAACTCAACCCTACAAACCATAGCGCGAACATTCGCCACCTTTGTAAATGTGCCAACACCACCAAGTGTACAACTCCATGTGCTTGTGTGTTAGCATTTTCACAATCATTTTCAAAGGATTTTCTCTTCAACTCACAACGCCACTCGATCCTAGCACATCGCAATGTTAGATCGCTCAAGTGGCACTAGATGACCGATATGCAAACGGATTACCCCTCTTGATAGTACGGCCATCTATCCTAAATCCGGTCAAGTACTTCTCTACTCAACCTTAGACCGGTGAAATGAAATGCCCTAGGTTATACCTTTGCCTTGCGCATTTCCATCTCCACCGTCTTCCTCCATTGTGCCAATGCACCGCATGCACGACACGATCATCAAATGATATGATTCACTTCATATCATCATGTGACACTCTTGGTCCATCGATCTTGACCTCACTTGCTCTTCACCGTCGCGTCGGTCCATCGGCGCCAAGTCTTGCCCAAGCTTCACCATCGCATGGTCCTTCGCTTCGCAGCCTCAACTTGCCCTTCACACTTGCAACCGGTTCATCGAGCCAAGCCTCATCTTGATCTTCACCTCTTGGTCACATGACTCCATGTCATGTCTCATTTGCAATGAGCTCCTTCATCAACTCATGTGTTGAGCCTCACAACATTTCCAAACCATCTCCACCATGGCATATGTTGCTCACACACATGTACCGTGAACTAACTCCCGTGTATCTCAACCATCACACATGTTAGTCCACCTAAAGTTGTCACTCAATTATCAAAACCAAACAAGGGCCTTTCACTTGGTACCAATAATACAACAACATTAAAATCAAAAGCTCATAATAATTCTTCCTAAGAGGATTCAACTTAATCCAAGGGTCATAGTTCTCTTGATCAACCCTCAACCTGGCTTTAACATTGGTTCCCCCGTACCTATCCCCTCATGGCACAACGCTTAGGCCTAGGGTGTGATTCCCATCCGTACCATCCATTTTCTTCTATTGAGAAAAATAATTGTCCCAGAGAGCAAATGAGGTGGTGCTGAATGGTGTGGGGTCAGGCGGTGGCACAAGGGGGCCCAACCATATCCATCGATGCCTCCGTTTCTGAACCATTGACTCCATCGTGCAAGGATGGACCTACAAGTCGCGATGAAAGTGGTACGGATATTTATTCGTCCGTCCGTTCGACCGAATTCGTTTAGAGGTGTTTTAATCCGTCCGTATGCGAGTACGGACATTCAACATTCGATACCGTATCCGTATCTGAATACTTAAATCACATATTTATGATGTCGATAACCAGTCTTATCCTATCCGGCATGGTTGATACTATCCGTATTCGAATCCGAATCCCAGAAATATGAAAACAAATGTGGTATGAGTGATATCCGTCCGTATCCTATCCTTTTTCATCGCGACCTACAGGCCACCATTGTAAGCTTCTGCAGGTATGCCACCCGCTTAATCCCAAAACCCTAGACCTTATCCTATCTTAATCTATGGTTTATCAGTTCCATCTATGCATGCAAGTTCTGGATGGAAATTGATTCAGGGAAATGGGAGATCTAGTTGTTCATAATCAAAATTACTAGTTCCCTTGGTCCATTATCAAATACAGGTTCCATATTAGTAAACTGTGGATTAAAAACCTTTTTGATGCTCTCCATAAACAGTTTATGATAGTTTTTGATATATTTCTATGAACTGTTTTCGTTATGTTGATTATGACAAGTTTTTGGCTTAATTATAACCACTTCTATATGTGGCCCATATTTCAATTCACTTTTGAATTTATAGTTTTCTAATAAGTTTCTCTTCCCACTTTTTCGAATAGTTGAATATGGTATGGGTGGATGCATTTTTGTACTTTAAGTTTATTTGAACGAAACTTCCTCAAATGTCGAGGAGTGTAGAACAACAAATTAAAACATGCTCTTTGGTCTCGACGTTTTCAAATACCGTCTCGAGCAAAACCTACTTTGGAATCTATTTCTATGAGGTGGTAAGGGCACAAACTAGTACTCATAACCTTCTAAATTGAGATATTGTTAGATGTCCCGAAACTCCTAGAATATGAGAGATTTGGTGTTGGACTTGCGCTTTTATTTGGTAACGATAAAATTTCTATTCAATTTATCATGTTTACTTCTCTTACTTTATGGTGTTCAATGACTTCTCTTTTCTCATTTTATATATTGATGGATGTCCCTGCTTCAAGAAAACACAAGCTATGCAGAAATAGAATTAGATGGTTACTTTCGCCAAATGTTTTCCGGCCAGATGAGTGTCAATGATCTTATACAAGCCCTAACATACATTTATATTCTTATTTTCAAGCTCTTTTTTTTTTAAAAAATATAGTTTTGCTTGCAATAATCATTGTTCCGACAATTGAAATATTTTCATGTTTCGTGTTATTTTAGTTTTATGATGTCAAATCTTTCAGTTGATGTAATACAAAATCACCGCTGAAATTTTTAGTCTATCCTTCATATCTTTCAATGACCTATCACTTCTTACAGGCACTAAAAGATATGAAGGTGAAAATTGTGTGTCGAATAGTCTAATGGAGAGAGCAGAGAGGAGGACCTTAGTGGTGATGAGGGGACTCATTAGGGTTTTGAGATAAGAAAATGAATTGGGAGAAGATGAGAGTATCTTTCCCTCGTGCCCTTGGGCACTATATATAGGAGATAACTTACATGTGGCCCCTTAGTGGGGTGAACTTTATTACATGCCACTACCCCCAATAGTAGCCCCTCAGCTACTATGCTTTGGTCGTACTACATGATCTAGTAGATAATGATAACAGAAGAGACACAAATACAACTTGAAACTTAGTCATGAGGGTCTCCCTTCGCAACCTACATATGCACACCTCACTAGAGACTCCATTTGAAAAACCCTAAGGGGGAGGGCATTGAGAAAAGGGCATGTACAAGACTCCACTACTAAAAAAAACTCTCTGTAGCTGCACTTTTTTTAGATAGTAGACATGTTTTAATTCGTCTCTATATAGATGTAGGCATGCTTTACGAAAGCATGTTAGAAGCTTCTTTGTATGGACCAGGCTCTAGAGACAATTTTTGCAAGAGTATATGTTATACGAATAGATGTTTCATATGCACGTTGGATGCATGTGTAGACACAATGATACACTTTTATAGATGCATATATAACATGTGTCTATTAGTGTTGTTACGTCTTATAGTATAACGCTTGAAAAACTATAGAAACAATATTGTAGATACATTCACAATTTGTGTCTACTAATATAGTCATGTTTTGTACTATCACATTATTACACACCAAGGAATATAGAGACGATGATGTAGGTGACATGAAAGGGACTCCCAAGGTTTGTAGCATTGTTATGCTCTAGCCTATAATGTTCTAACTCCCGAGGCTTGTACCTCCAAGTGCCTTGATCTTGATCTTCCCAATGCCTTCATCTTTGGGATTTGCTTCCTTCTACTGCTTCTATGACATGGTTCATCAGCTTCTTTCAGTGTGTAGGTTTTCGCCTATTGTACCTTTTGGGTGCATAAATCATTGTTTCTAGGACCTCCTTGCCGAAGCTTCACTTGATGATGCATCATGGTTGAAGTATTCATATCTAAAGTTGCTTTGAGGCCTAGAAAATCTTCCATCATGAGCAAAAAAACAAAACACTTCACCCTCTGGAGTGTCTAGTCCTTCAATATGCTTGCCTAGCCCCTCTTCGCTAGTGCTCGTGATTGAATCCTCAACCACACTTAGTGTAATCGATGCAGTAGTGGAAGATGTCTAGACCTTTTGTTGTCATTGGGTCCCTTGATACAAAGTGGTAGATGAAGGTGTAGTACACCTCAATGTTGAAGGTGTTGACGTAGCCCCTTGACCTCGGGGATGGAGGTAAGTCGTCGTGGGAATTGACACCAAAGGTGTTGACCAAGTGCCTCAAGCCGTACTGTTAGTGGAGATGAGTTGTAGAGGTTCACTTGAGATGTTGGTGAAGACCCTCTTGCCAAAGTGTTGGCAGAGGCATGTCGTTGTGGTTTGCTAAAGCTATTTCTAAAGACCCTTCTAGAATGGTGTTTCGTGGAGGCAGTGCAATGTTGATGTATATGCCGAAGATGTCGGTGAAGCCCCTCATGCCGATGTTTCAATGGAGATGGTGTTGTATAGATGGCATAAGCATGTTGGCGAAGTTTTTTCTACCGAAGGACTTCACATGAAAATGCACCTAAGTTATTAGGGTATATTTTGTAGAAACAAAATTAGGTTGAACATCGTTAGCATTGTTGAATATCAATGTGCTGACAAGTTTTTATGACACTTTAAAAGACACTGGCTTTGTTTGCTGCAAAAGATGTTTAGTCGTCATTGCATATAATTTGCAAGTGTATGTAGTGTTTATGTTTTAAGTTCATGTCCTGCTGCTTGTGTAGGTTTGGGATAGGTTTTCGTTAAGTCCAAGTGAATGTGTAATTTGGGACTTCTTCCAAGTGGCTCGGGCCATGCCGTGGAATGAACTAATGTATTTACATGAAAATACTAATATTGGTAAATATATCAATACCCTACAAAAATGATGGTTGTTTTGAGAAAAGTCTAAGCTCTGCAATAAAAATAATGCTCTACACATGAGTATAGATATGAATTGAATTACTAAATGTAAAAAATATTAGTTTTCAGTGAAGTTTAGCTTAAATCAATAAGCTTTGACTATTTTCCTAAACAAATTATAGAAAAGAGACAAAGCGTTAGTGTTAGAGGGTACGTTGCGAGGTATCAAGGTCGATAGTTGATAGTTTATGTTGGGTGAAGAGCACTGGTGTAAACAATTTTTTTTTGTGAATTGCACGGTATAGCATAGCCACTAACTCTTATGAACACACGCACACAAACTATACTCGTGTCACCTATCACTGAAAGCACAACATTGTTAAATTCGAAAAAAGATCGCTCCCAAGAGTTGAACTCAGAACCTAAGGTGCTATTGAGGCTCTCGCAACCACTAGGCTATAGATCCTTTTGCAAAATTTGAATAATGCATTGTTTACACACATGTCAGAGAGGATAGCTCAATATTGTTTGTGTATACAAAGCCCGCACCACCTAAAACCAAAACAAAACATGCACTGTACTACTTCAAGGTGCACACGTATATGAAGATTAAAACTTTAAAATCTTTAATCAATAATTTGATTAATAGATTTTAGTTATTATAATACAAACTTGATATGGTTAGATTTATACTCATATGTACTATTCATTTATTGTAAGTTTGTAAGCATAAAAATATAATATAAAATATATAAATGGTCAAAGTATAATTTACAAGACTGTGCCATATAAGGACACGCTTTATAAATGATTATGGAGGTAGTATTTGGTTTTGGTCCCTTATTGTAAGGGCCGATGCGTATTATCGTACCTGCTGCTTCCATACATCGTAGTCCCTTTTGGTCCAAAAAAAAAATTATGAGATATGAGCCAGTCAAACTAATACAAATCTTTTTTGAGGGAAACAAACTAATACAAATTTAATCAAGTTTATAGTAAATAATGTTAGAATTATGCCTTCAAAAAAATTATTATGAAAATATATTATATGGCTAATCCAATTATACTTATTTTGTATCATGAATGTTAGTATTTTTAAATAAATTTAGCCAAAGTTTAAATTGGTTCACTTTTCGAAGAGTGAAAATTGCATTCTTTTGTAGATGGAGTACTAAATATCTCGCTTTTCACGCCCCCACATGCCACTTACCCTAAGATACCCGTCTCGAATCCTGCTCCCACATTTGCTTAGCTTGACAACACATGATGATCTAGATCAATCAAACGAAGGCAGCCAAAAGGTGCCACTTGGGTTAAAGACCCTCGGGCTCAAGCCTTGCTTGGCATCTCTCTGCTTCATCTCATTGAGCTGGCACAACGCCGCGAGTGGCTACAATTGGGAGAACGCCCTCGTAGTGACACCCCCCTCCCTTTGTGCCCACAAGTCTGGACCTATACAAGGATCTAGCTTCGCCAACCCCTCTTTACAATATCGCACTAGTGAGGATGTCGTGAATGAGGTGCCCTAGTAGATCGATGGACGATTGACCCCATCATTCTAACCTCAATGATCGGGGTGCTCAAACAGCCTCGCCGGTGACTCTGCATCGCCGGTGACCTGTTAGTTCCCTTTTCTTCATCGTATCCTTATCTCTTCTGGTCTTCCGAGTTTCGTCCCACGCCTCCTTTGTCATGTGCCCACGTCGGGAAGCTCACGCGCTTACGAAGCACATGTCAGGGAGCTCTGCATCGGGGATGGTGCGCCGGTGGAGGACTAAAGGTCCACATTGATGGAGTTGTGCCTGCGCCAGGGAGCTTTTGCGAGTACCAAGGAGCTCATCGAGGGAGCTCAAGTCCTCGCTGGGCCACTGCTCGGCTGGAGCTCGCCGTCACATCTTGCCCACGCGCGGACAGGCATAGAGAGCTTGCTGGTTGACCACATGCGACATTAGGCTCCGGGGTTATGCTGGCGCGTCGGCGAGCTACGGTCGAGCTATGGACAGCGCGGTAGCCGAATGGCCAAGCAGTGGTTCCATCGGCGGTCGGCGTAGACACGAGCTCCCTAAACACCCGATGCTACCTCCACCACCACAGGCGTGATCTCGCCCGGTGCTGACACCACCTTCCCTAGCGTGGAGCTTTCCTAGCGCAGAGCTATCCGGCGTGCGCTTTTACAGGCTTGGGCGCGAGCCGCGAGGTGCCCCCGTGTGAAACTTCCCGGCACGGCCGCAGGAGGCGTGTGAGATGGAACTTGGAAGATGGGAGGAAGAAAAGAAAAATATAAAAAAACTGACATCTTTTCTGCATGTGGTCACCAAAACCACTTTCAATAGTCGTGCATTTTCAAATGAGAAAACCACTGAACATTTTACAACTACTATAAAACCTTTGCTAAATACACCATCTTTGGGGTGTAACTTTGAATTTAGTTCAGAATAAATAGTACAATATGATATTTTGGGCTGTACTTTTATTTTCTGAACTAAATCATGAAACATTTGATTGAACATCTCAAGAATACCATAACTACAATCTAGAAGGCATCATGAAACATTTGATAAATGTTACAACAATAATTTGGAATGTTCCTCATACATAAATACTATGAAAATATTCTTATTATACTATTATAGAAAGAATAGTTCAAGTGAACCATACGGCCATGGATATACCAAAAAATGATATAAAGAAAATATAAAACAAAATAAAACAAGATAAAAAATAGAAGATTTAACAAGAAATTACGTAAAGAAGAATGATGTAAAGAAATGACAAAACAATAGACAAGAAAAACAAGAGAACAGATAGAAATGAAAAGGAGAAGACTGGCCATGATTGGTTGTCTGAGTATAGCGAAGCAATAGCTGTTGGCCAGCGCTATCTGGTGCCTGAGCGTTACTGGGGGAGGCGTGCCAATAACAATGTTATGAAAATCCCTTCTGGGGCTCCTGGGAGGCGTGCCAATAACAATGTTATGAAAATCCCTTCTGGGGCTCCTGATGTCGCTGAAACCGCAGTATTGACTGCTATTGTCTAGCATTATCTGATACATAACGAAACATAATTAATTAATAACGTCAATAGTTTTCAATAGCCAGAGCTCTTGATCACAAGAATGGCTGGTGAAGAATAAGATGTGGAACAAAATGTATGTTCTAGGATTTAGAAAAATTGATATCCCTAGAGTTTTTTTTTTTGTTGTACTAGCAGAAAAATAGAGTTTTGTTACAGCCTAGAGGTTTCTTGGGTATTGATGTTGAAATCCAAAAGTGAATTGCACTAATATATAGTGAATAATTTTGCTTCTTTAATCATTACAGACTAATAGGAGCAGGTGCCCTGGTTAGTTTTTCTTGTCCAGGCTTAATTTTATTATATTTTTATTCAAGTGTTGAGAAACACGACTGTTTCAAACGGACATATCAATTCGATGGTATTATTGCATAGAAGAGTACAATGACTCGTGTAGTTGTGTTTGAACAAAAGATTCATATCATAGCAAACATATAGAATGAATTCTACAAATTAATAAAGATGGAAAAGAGAAGAAATTAGTGCAAGGTATGGGGAAATGACAGATACACACCTTGTGTTCAATGTGCTCGAACTGCATCATGTTCTCCTTGCACCACTGTGCCAATTCAGGGCAGCAGTAATAAAGATATAGTCGTTTAAGGTTAGTGAGTATGCTCTTTGGCAAAGACTTGATGCCCCTGCAGTCAGAGATGACAAGTTCCTCAAGACACCCTGGCCATTCCGGAAGCGCTGTAATGTTGGGACATGCTTTCAAAGACAGCAGCTGGAGGGAACCGAGGTGTTGCAAATTTCTCAACTCTGTACACCTTGTGATGACCAACTCTTCTAGATCAACGAGGTTACTGAACCATTCAGGGATTTCATCAAGATCAAGAATGTCTTCTAGCCAAAATGATTTGATCTGTGAGAGGCATGGGTAGATCTTTGGTGAGAGGCATGCTGTTATATCAGTGCAGCGTATGATTCTCAACTGAGTGATGGTAGCAGCAGAGGAGGAAGAGGAGGAAGCAGCGCTAGCAGTTATTTCCCCATTATCTCCATCTCTCCATGATGATAGCACAAGATCGCTGTTCTCTACTTCCAATATCCTAGCTCTAGGTGGACATGGCTTCAGTTTCAACTTTAAGCAAGAACATATTGACAGGTGCTCAAGTTTGGGGAACATGAATTTCTTCACACCTTCCTCGCTACACATGTACATTGTGTTCCATTCCTCTAGGTTTTTCATACTCCGGAGATGAAATCTGGTGAGTTGAGGAAAGGCTCTTCCACTGCCGCAAAAACTCTCTCCAATTGTTGTAATTCTGTCCAATCCTTCCAAAAGTAGCTCTTGCAGGTTTGGTAGCTGACCAAGCGCTGGTAGGCAGATGATCTCAGGCACATCACATAGTTCAATCTTGATACGGTTTGGGAGATGGAGGGCAATACCCATAATCCAGCACGGAAAGCTCGCACTGTTATAACCTTTCACAATAAATTTGCTCAGATTTCTTGGTGGCACAAGCTCTGCCAACAATTCCATGTCCTCCACAGACCTCCCAGCGCCTCTAGTCCACTCGAGTGTCAGGGATCCCATCCCATGTTTCTGTGTCAGCTTTACACTCCTGGCCTCTTCTGCAGACTTCACATTATCAAGGCTACTTATGTGCAACTCTTCAGGATCTGCATGCCGAAGCAGGCCAATATCGCTGCTAGAGCCATCAACTTCGGCACTGACTTTAAAGTCTGGCAATAAGGAAATATTATTTGACCCAGAGGGCGCTGGTGGTTGCTTCTTCAGCTTCAAGCAGCCCGTCACATTTAGGACCTTCAGGCTATCCATTTCAAAGATACACTTTGGAAGCCCAGTTAGCTGTCTGCAGCCTGACAGGTCCAGTGTATGCAGCTTCTTGAGGCTACCAATACTGTCAGGCACACCGACAACGTCATCATTATGCGACAGGTCCAGATGCTCTAGATTGGAAAAAGTGCAAATTCTCTTAAGGAAACTGCTAACATAAGCTTCCCACTGTAGTTCTATATCACGAAGCCCGAACCAGAAGGCATTAGATAAACGTAAGTACCGGAGTTCAGGGAGATTACCTATCATATTTGGAAGGTTATAGTAACCATTTCCTTCCTTTCCTGTCCTTGATAAATAGCTTCCTTCATTTGATAAATTCAAATATTCCAGGTTGGTCAGGCCCCATAAACTAGAATTTGATGTATAATCCAGACGCCAGCAGTTTGTCATATCAAGATGTACCAAACTTTTAAGGTTATTAAATGATCCCGGGAGCTCTTTAAGTCGCATACAATCTGAGATGTCAAGATACATTAGACAATTAAGTGCACCAATCGATCCTGGGAGCTCTGAGATTCCGGACCCACTTATGTTAAGGTAAATTAATTTAGACAGTCGAGAGACACAGTAAGGGACCACTTCACTTTCAATATTCTGAGCTTTGAGATATCTCAACTGCACCAATTTACCGATACAAGCTGGTAACTCTGCTATGCTGCACCCACTTAAATCCAAGACCTGTAGGGACTCTGCAGATGAAAATGCTCTACCCCGTACATCAATTTTACCATAATGCACAAATAGTAGTGCCTTTATATTCTCAGGATTACTCGTATATGATTCCAATACCTTGCTACAATCAGTGAGCAATGCATATCGGCTGCGGCTTTCTCCAACAGTGTCTTGTTTGCTACCATCAATAATTCCATGGTCCATGACTAATCTTGTCAAGTCATGCACGAGGTCATGCATGGTAAACAACTTCACGCCTTTGGCATAGGCTCCAGATTTCTGGAGAAAACAAAGTATAGAATATTGTTAGGTTTCATTTTTCAAGAAAAAACAATGATCAGTAATGGAACCAAGAACCCTTATCAAGGGCATGAGCGCGCTCCAGTCCTCGTCCTCGACCATCGAACCGAATGAGGTGCTCCAGGGGAATACGGTTTCGAGCAAGCAAGACAAGACAAGGAACGCAGCGTAGCCCAGCGTCCCCGCGCACGCAGCAGGCGAGCGTGGCCCTGCCGGACCCATCCATGGGGTGCTACTCCACCTTCGCCTGCTCCCGGAAGCTGCGCGGCCGCATCTCCTTCGTCCTCGTCCGAGCGCGACCGCGACCGCGCTCCAGCGACAACAGCCCTGGGTCACCGAGCGCGACCGCGACGACCGCTCCAGCGACAACAGCTCCGTCGCGTCCTCGTCCCCGTCGCCGTGCAAGAATGACACGCCGGCCCGCTCGTGGTCCGCACCACCACGGCGTCATCGACTTCAACCGGGAGCCATGGCCGAGGGTGTCCGCCACCACCACGGCCGCGCGGGCCGTTCCCTGTGTCGGCGTCACGGCCCCACCGCGTGCGCCCTGCATGGGCAGCCACCGCCGCGTCCAGTGCCGTCCCAGGGCATTTTAGACTTTTTTCAGAGTGGATAAGGTGGACGGAATGGCGTGGAGGTAAAAACAAAGTTGTGTCATGACACCTAGATGTGAACACACTTTCTAGCGGCAGACACATGGTGTAACTTTTCTAATGGCAGACAGGGAAAAGGCTCTAGTTTTATGGCATAATAGGTGCATGGTTTATGAATTTATAAAATTATTCTAATTAATTTCTGCCTTCAAATATTTTTTAACTAATCAAACTCATCTTTCGTCTTGTCACTTTAATTAGTAAGATTGCATTGCCATATTATAACATGATTTCTTAACACAAAAACTCTATCTTTCTAATTCTGAATTTTTATCCTCCAGCCACTTCATTAAGATTGCACTACCAAATTATTACATGTTTCTTAATAAAAAAATCCATCTTTTTGACCCTATAAATTTTATTCTAAAAAATCTAAGTATTCCCACAACAACGCGTTGGTATCATATTGTTAGTCACATGCATTAAACCATAACTAATACCCATACCTCCAAACTTATAGCCCTTGCGAGCGCGAGAGCACATGTTGCTGAACTAGTATAGTATTAGTTGGAAATGACAGCAATCAGGCACTCAGCAATTTATAACCCTCAACTACACAAAGAACCATTGTGTTCAATTCCGTGTATTGTCTATTTACTAATAATAAGCATAATTATCAAGAACTGCACTTTGTAGTAGCACACATAAATAAATGACTCACCATGGGTAGTACTGAATGCTGGAGGAAGGACAGTCCAAGGAGTTGTGCAATACAGTTATCACAACGCTGCCTAGGGGTGAATAACTTTGTTGCCGTGATGAAATCCAAAGATAACCAATGATAAATTAGGTCATCTCTAACTATCTTGTGGCCTTTAGGAAATATTGCACAGTAAGTAAAGCAAAACTTGAAGGATTCAACCATATTTTCATAGCTTAACTTCAAGGATGTGAGCACCCTATTTGTCGCAGATGTATTCTCTGATGAAATAGATCCATTATTCCAGATATCACTGTCTATCACTTGCTTCCATTCATCAAATCCCTTGGACTGCAACATAAACCCAATAGATTTAGCTGCGAGAGCCACACCAACACACTTCTCGGCGATCGCCCTTCCTATATGGGTCAATTCTACTTTGTCATCTCTAGCTTCAAAGGAAATTCTATTGTCAAAGGAACTTCTCTGTTTTATTATTTCCCAGCACATATCAACCGTCAAGGACTCTATCTCGTATGGTTCATGGTTAGCACAGATTCTCTCAGCTACATCTCTTATGCGTGTGGTGACTAAAACTACTGTGTTGCTTTCACCTTGATACAGAATATTTTTGAGACTCTCCAGTTCATACTCCTCCACCTTCCACAGGTCATCCAAAACAATCATAGTTTCCTTGGGGCAATGTGTCCTCTGCCTTTGGTCTGTTTGGCTATCCTTTTTTTGTAGTTGTGATTCTATAGAGTCCTGAATGATGTTCAAGTCAAATTTTTGAGACACATAGACCCATGCCCGTGAAAAATGTGTGAAATCATCATAAATCATTTTTGCAAAGGTTGTTTTGCCAATACCACCAAGTCCATATATTGGAATGATAGTGATCTCATTTTTCCGTACGCTTGCACATAAAGATTCAATTATTTTGTTTTTTTCTTTTGACCTCCCTACAATGAATTCTTCGCTTGCATCTGATGGTGTTTCATATTCACGCTCATTGGACAAGATGGAATTCTGGTGTTGATCTGGGATTCTAGTGCTTGACAACAATGTGGAAACAGTTTTGCAACATCTTTCCCTAGGAACCTGCAAAATTTCAATAAATTTGTTATCATAATGGAAAATTACTCTTCGTAATGCATGCTGTCAAATACTCCCTCCGTTCCACAAATAAAAGAATGTTTTTGACTTCAACTCTTCTGTTTGACTCGCTTGTCTTATTTAAAAAATTTAATAAGTAATATTTACTTTATTATGACTTACTTTATCATTATAGATATTTTCGTAATAATTAATTTATTTTGTTATTTGTATAAAAAATTTAAATAAGACGAATGGTCAAACAGCAAGTGTTGAAGTCAAAAACTTTCTTTTATTTGTGGAACGGAGGGAGTACTGCAAGGTGGCACTGACTAATCCTTTATATAAAATTTATGTTATTTCAGATAAAAAGGATAACATGAGTCATATTGTAAATCTCAATAACTCTCTGTATATTGAAGGTCAAGGTTAACAAAGTTGTTCACCAATAATGCCAATCATAAGAATAACTTATTTTTAAAAGGAGTAACTTAAATAGCAAACAGAAATAACTATTCCATTACCAAAACAAAGTAACCCATATACCGATTCTTCTATTTGATGGAGACTACAAATTATTAGAAACCATGTTTTCCATATATTTACCTTTTCATTGAAAGAAATAGCTGTATAAATGAGAAATGAGACATGCAAGATATCAAACCTATAGGGTTAGATCTCTGGTGCATAGCGGCTATATATAATTATCTCCACTACCACACAAGCTACTGTTTGGTTGTCAACTACACATGCATATCACAACAAAGTTAATTGTCGTGTGAGTATAGTTGTTTGGTCAAATAAATCATGTTTTAATTAAATAACGAATCATGTTTCAGGTGCATATATTAGGCTGTTAGCAATTTCAATAAGACAAAAAAAGCATCTATATCCTATCATTCTGAAATTGAAGTCCAGACCACCACGTGCTACTGTACTTTTTCTTTTGCGAAATTGCTATATATTGTACCAATAACCAATTGATATAGTTAAATACATACGGGAGCACACCCACCTTAGTTGTTGTTGTTGCCTTCTCTAGAACTGGTGGTGGTCGGTGACCAACACTCAATTTCACCTGATGCATCTCACGGTCGCTTTCTTTTGCTTTCACAAATAAGCTATCATAGCCATCACTACTCGGCAAATCAGGGGAGGACTCCGGAATTGCATCATAATTAGGTTTTGCATTCCGAATTTCCTGATCGTTGGCTATGATGCTCTCCAGGGTGAAGTACTCTTCTCCGTTCTCTTGTGGTAGCAGCTCGCCACTGATCACAGTAAGAGTGCTTGTACACCTTGAATGCACAACGCCAAAGATGGGGAACAATAAGTACTTTATTGGATTCTCGTTCACAAGCCTGAAGACAACATTTTTATCGGTGTGATTGGTTAGCTTCAGCAAGCACGACTTAATCGAATTTGCTCGCCGAAAGGGGAACTGAAGATGGAGGGGCTCGACTTGTAGGGGTGTGCTCTGTGAAAAAGAAAATTGCAGTCAATAGTAATGGATGATATACAAAAGCAAAGAATATGATATCATGTTTTACCAAAGAATGAAGTAAGGATTCTGATTTGTCTGATACTCAATCAAAAGATACACTGATGCGGATAGATAAACATAATTAATAATTCTCGTAAAAACATTTAGATATACATGAATAATCTGGATTTCAATTGCAGGTAAAATAATTTCCATGTAACAATTGAGTTGACCGTTCTACCATCTGAGTAATATGTTTCATCTCACTAGAATCACACTACTAGAAAATTGATTTTCTAGACACTCCATGTGGATTTTAAATCATAGGCCGTGTGCATAGCTAACAGGGATATCCAGCTTTAAACTGAACGTGATGTCATGAAAACATATTTTCACACAGGGTTTAACTTCTAAAATTGGCTTGATTCTCAAAGGTGGTTCACATATAAAACCCTTTAGAAGTAGTGTTCATAAGTTCATAACCCATTTTCACCACAGGTCTCATGCTTTGGTGGTAATGAAATTCGATTAAAGAAATGCATGGGTCGCCAGGGGCTGTCGATGTCCATGCCCTTGTCATCCGATGGTAGTGGGAGGGAGCGAACACACATAGCCTCGAATCCTTGCTGACATGCATAAAGAGTGGGCCAGGGAGGGATACTGTTGCCTATTGTGTCAATGACAACCGGGCAAGTGTGTGTGTGGTGCCAGGGGCGCGCGTGGAAGGGAGGAGGGGGCCGAGGTGGCCCTCATACTGAGATAAAAGAGAAAAAAATCGTTGTAAACTATTGACCCTGGGTTGCCAGCTTGAACCGATGGCGAACACGTCCCTAATTTTCATCGCCAGTTCCATTATGAACCAATAGTAGTTATGGACCGAGTTTATCATTTCAATACCAGTATGTAGTAAAATTAATAAAATGTTTGCAAACTCTTTTGGCATGAACATTTGAAATGTACATTAATGGTATATAGTACATTAATGGTATATATTCCAACATGTATATATAAGAAAAAATTAGTAAAACAAATTATAAAGTTTGTCAGAAATTGGGATGGGCATATTATATCCCTCCACAGATTACAGCAACCACCTCTGGAAATATCATTTTTCTAGAGCTACGGTAGTTCGTTGCATGAAACGTCTCATGAAATGTTCTTGAAAGACTCAAAAGGAAATGCTATCATCTATTCGCATCAAAAGGAAATGTCATATGAGGTGGAAGTCTTGAGTTGGAGGCCTAAAAACCACATGTGTGAGTCAAGTTTAGAGGATAGAAGATTACTTCTTATTAAGCTCTTGACTCCTAGAGGGATCAATACAGTTCGACAGCAATTTGTAGTAAACTAGAAAAAAATAATGTACACATGATCAAAATGCAGTGAAATGATGTTTTCCTGATCAAATGACCCATCCTCCGCACAGTGCACACCTTTACAAAAGAAACTTTTTGCCACAAAAAAATGAATAATGATTGTAATTACCTCGGCAATCTTTATTTCTGACACCTTTAGTATATCAATGATATCCTTAATGCTGGGCCTTCTGTGGCTATCATTTTTCATGCACCTGAGTGCTATCTTAGTGCATGTCTCTACTTGGTTGCAGTATGCTTCTAATGAGGAACCACTCCATGTTACCTTCAACCTATTTCTCCACTTTTTTGTTTCCTGAAAAACCAAACACTAAAGGTTAGTGATACAATAACATATAGTGTTAGATTCAAGATTTGTAGCCAAAGAGAAATATCGTTTCTCACTAGTTCAATAAATTCATTATCTGGGTATTCAAAGCAGGCCTTGGAGCCCGATATTATTTGTATCATCACGACACCCAAGCTGAATATGTCAAACTTTTCCGTGATTTCACTTCTATCGATGTACTCTGGTGGTTGGTACCCACTGCATTAATTGCATCACATACAATTAATTCTTTTGTAGTTTACACATTAAATGACTAAAAAGGAAAAAGAATGTTGACATGAGACAGTCAACTTACAGTGTTCCTGCAGGACATGTCATGGTTACTTCATGAAATAGCTTGGATATACCGAAATCTGTAATTTTTGGCACCATGTCCTTATCAAGTAATATGTTGTCAGGTTTTATGTCCAAATGGTAAATATGTTCTCCTAGGATATATTGTAAACCCTCACAGGTCCCTTTAATAATATTGTACCGGGTGTGCCAGTCCAACCCTTGAGACTCATCTGAAGTACAGAAAACAAATTAAAAGGGATTGTGGGAAATCTCCACAACATTTTTTCTTTGACATACTAAAATTTGGCACAAGCATAATACCAGAAATGTGCTTTTGAAGGCTTCCATTTTGCAAATACTCGAAGCATAATGCTCTTTTCGTTTCCTCAAGAAGTATTTTTTCCCCATTGTAGTCCATATATTTTTTCTTGGTTTCGTAGCAATAGCCAAGAACTTGTACAATATTTGGATGCTTTAGCATCCTCAGGTGATGAAACTCATTCTGGAACTGATGGTTGGCATCAAGTGTGGAGTTAACCTTTAGAAGCTTCACAGCAACTTCATTTCCATGTTTAGTCACTCCCTGAGAAAGATATATGAGAAATTTTATCAGTAATGACATACTATAATTGGGCCTGCCTGTCGGTGCCTAGCAGGCTGGCCTGCCTCTGAAAATTTTGTGTGGACTGACAACTCAAAGCTTTCTTTAGTAGTGCAAGTTGACTTTCTTTTAGTATTGCCTTTTAAGATTTTGGCAACTACAAAAGACTAATTACTGGCTATTTTGTCATCAGCACACAATTACATATTTATCTGATCATATTAGATTATACTGTACTCAGACGTCGGACGGACTCAGCTATTATCTTTGCCAACGGTTCAAGTTAATGCCTGACGATCGAGTAACTGTTGGCCGTACCAATTGTCCCGAAATAAGTGCACTAGTAGATTTTTTCCAGTCATGAGAATGACCTATGCTAGGAGATCTTAATCAGCCGAACCTTGTGCGTACACATGAAGAACCAAACATTAAAGATATTATATTAATCGACCAAACCTGCCGCATGCACCTCGGCGACCAAAAGGGAAAAGCAGATCAACCAACCAAATTAAATCAACCAAAGTATATATCTGTGTTTTGCTGCTGGAGATGTTACCCTGTAAACCTCTCCGTATGCTCCTTCACCAAGTAGTCGATCCTCACAGAAACCATCTGTAATATCTTCCAGGAACTGATACGGTACTTCATCCACCTCCATACTTATCGCCTCTTCTATCTTGCTGTGCCCTGCTAGCTTGCCCTAGTTTCTGCGTGCGTGAAAAATGAAAATAAAAGCTCAGGAGATGAGATGAATACGACCGACGTACAGTTTTCGACGGGCCAAACCTGTAGGGCCGGTGACGGCGACGACGACGATG
Organism: Themeda triandra; assembly: GCA_018135685.1. NCBI lineage: Eukaryota > Viridiplantae > Streptophyta > Magnoliopsida > Poales > Poaceae > Themeda > Themeda triandra. The sequence continues at coordinate 375,612 of JAENPR010000493.1, forward strand.
GAGACGACGGCGACGCGCGTGCAGCTTAAGGAGGTGTGGTGGGTGGAGTGGAGATGAACATATGAAATACGGAGTATACACTAGCGATTAGCCGAGCCAGCCAGCGGCCGGGCCGGCCAAGAGTAAGATAATTTTCTTGCATCGATGTGTAATGCCAAGATGTGCCGCACATGCCGCTTCGGCAGCCACACTCTGGAATTGTAACGAGTTGCTTAGTATTTATCATTATATTGTTAATGACATTTGACGGCATCTGAGTTGGGCTTTGTGCATCACGTCGGGTTTCCTTGTTGGATCCGTCAAGGGCACGCAGTTAAGCATGCAGTTAAAATAAATTTAACGGCATCTCGCTCGTCAGGTGCATACAGTTGAGAGAGAGAGAAAAAAAAAAAAATAACGGCATGCACGACGTCGTCTGAACGGGCTTAAAATTCAGGTAGACTGATAAATAGTATTGGATTGAAGCCCGGCCCAAACAGAATGTAGTCTAACTCGGAGCCCAGATGCGGAACGGGCCGCGCGCGATCTGCCCTGCCCAGCCCATAACCATAGCCATAATACCTGACCCAGCCAGGTCGACCTAGCCCTCGTCGCAGGTGATTCGCCTTTTGCCCCATCGTCAATTGTTGTCGTCAATCCACCGGATCGGCTTGTGTTTACCAGTACGCATCTGCTTTTTGCTAAACTATACTTTACTTACTCATATTACGCACGGTTCATCTGTGACAGAAGAAGAGGATAAGGAGCTGCGGACGGGCATCACAGTCGGACGCCATGTCGTCATCCAGCAGCTCCCAACACGACGGATTATCTCGTTATTTCCGCAAAAACCGTTGGGAAGGTCGTACGAGACCCCAAAACAACAAAATTTGGGCATTCCGGCGGGTACGTACACCGTCGTATCTAATATTTGTTACTCCCTTCATCATCCGTTATAATTAGTTTTAACGTTTCTAGGTATGTGTTGATACGTGGGCCAAATTGATAATAAAAACTACTATTCCATGTATATCTAGAAAAGCTGAACGATTTATAATTTTGAATGGAATATTATCTTAAACGAAATTTCGTTTCGCATCATGCTTGTTCAGTTGTTCTTGGATGTAACCCAATCGATTCTTTTTAGATTTCGACCCAATTGAATTTGTTAATATAATAATATTTATACCCTTCAAGTCAACTAATTTCTTAATTTCTAGGAAAACGAAGGATGTAATTCTTTATTAGCTAGGTTGCCTCACTACAGTGGTCTCTCAATTTTGCACTAGTATAAGTTTGTTTGTACTCAAACACTGCCCTGTCCGAGAGAAGTTCAGCTCTCTAATTGAGTGAGCTGGCAACATCGACTGAGCCTCAAGGTAAAATTCAAGGTTCTACATGGAGTGGCAAGCCCCAAACCTTACTCCTTGGCCTGCTACTGCATTGAACCATGTAGTTGGACCGCGAACGTATATATGGACCCTTGCAGTCTTGCCATTTTTACAATTTTTTTTCTGCTATACCGCGCTTAAACCAATAGTTGTTTCATTTTTTTATATTTTTTCTCATGCAGTCTTGACTTAAGGTTGGAGAGTTTCCATGACCCCACTCCTAGGGAATCAGAATTCACTGTCCATGATCTTCATGATGCTTGTGTTGAGGCTCTCAGTCATGATTACAGCTACTTCCCTTTTTCCTGGGATAAGCCTAGTGAGGAGGAAAGAAAAGAGCATGATTGTAAGAGCTCGGTGGTAGCACTGGAAGCCTACACCAAACAAAATAACATGCAGGTCACACCCATGTCAATCAATAATTATCGTTCTGGTTATTCTTATACTTGTGTTTGGCATTATTGCTACTACCAATTTTTGGGCCTATGCATGGAGCACTAAATGTAGGTAAAAAAATAACTAATTACATAGTTTAGTTGTAAATCATGAGATGAATCTTTTGAGTTTTAGTCCATGATTGGACAATATTTGCCAAATACAAACGAAGTGCTACAGTGTCCGAATTGCAAAAACTTGCAATCTAAACAAGGCCTTATTCAGTTTTCAGAAAATGGACATATAGTTTATTTTTATCCTTTTGTAGCAGGTTAGACCGTTGATTTAGCCCATTATTTACTATTTATTTAAAGTGGCCATGTTATATTAACATCTTTTTGTATATTGCAGCCCACCGATCTTGAATTCGTGGAAGTGAAGTATAGAAACATTATTGGTGAATTTCATAAAGGATATGTGCATCTCAACTTTTTAGTGAAAGGGCTCGATGGTAAACATACAATGTTTTTTGCTGAAGTGCATCATAATCTTAGAGATGAGAAAGATGTTTATCTCTGCAAACCTGTAGGAGAGGATGACTTGAATCCATCAAAAAAGAATGACCAAGGTACGTAGCTTTACATTTGTGCATCTTCACATCTCTTCCAATTTTCTATATTAGTGCACTAGATGCTCTAACTAGACACATTTTTGTGCTGGACAGTTTCCAGTGATCCCTGGGCATCTTCACCTTTGCCTTCTTACTAACTAAGACTCAAAAGATTCATCTCATGATTTACAACTAAACTATGTATAATTAGTTATTTTTTACCTACATTTAGTTAGTAAGAAGGCAAAGGTGAATCTTTTCTATATTAGTGCACTAGATGCTACTACCATTTTTCATATGTTTTTTTTATTTCCATTGATCATTCACTGACACATTTGTCTTTCTTTTTAAGCTCGCTGCAAAGGGTGTCAATTTCAGGCAAAAGATCTTATTCATCCTAATTGTGGTAGCTTCATAGCTGGGCACAACACTATCCTTTATCCAGAAGATAGTGATGAAGAAGAGCGTGATTGGGACTGGATGTAGTGAAAAGTTCATGTTATTCAGTTCTGTGGGAGAAGTGTCAGTTTGCTTGCATGCAAGGAACTTTGTGGCAAGTTCCAGAAATTCAGTTCTGAATTTCTTGAAGGCAAGACATTAGTAATGTGTTTTTCCTTTTGTGCTCAGAACGGATCTTGCACTCTGTGGTGTAACTATATGTAGTAGCAAGTTTGCCCATCAGTTTTACTCCATCTCAGAGGACCAGCTTGTCTTAATATATGGTGTGTGTGCGTGTGCATGCTAGAAAAGATAGTTTCTTCTGTTCAGATGTCAGTAACTCAATATGCATTATCTGTTAATATACAAAGCCTGCACTGTACTAGTATTTTGGTAGACTTCGGGTCATTTTTGGACACCTAGCTTTCCGGAGGTTCAATATGATTTGTGTGCCACCTGCTCATCCATCTTACGAAATATGCAAATTGAGTCTACATCTAGAAAACTATAAAACGACAGGAGAAAGTAAATACTATAGTATTAACATTCAGAAATTTAACATTCCTATTGCACATGATTATCCTGTGGGCTGGTTCAGCGGCCCTGTTTCGCATCATCTTACATCACCGCTATATCCCTTTCATCAACTTACACAACAGCTCTAATGATCGATCCATCCCCTGTCTGTCTCGTACTTGTGAATCCCCTGTGTATCTCATGGCGTCCCGAATGAGAAAACCAAATAGCTTAGCTGAGTTGGTTGTTGAAAATAGTAAATAAAATTTAAAAAAAAAGAAGAGTAAATTGCACTTAGCTGGGCGACGACACAATAGTCCAGTACAGGCCGCAGGTGCAGCAGCATAGTAAGAAGGCAAAGGTGAAGAAGCCCAGGGATCACTTGAAACTGTCCAGCAAAGGCCACAGGTGCAGCACGTAGTAAGAAGGCAAAGGTGAAGAAGCCCAGGGATCACTGGAAACTGAAAGCAGGCCATTCTTTATATGTGGAACACATGCAAGGAGCAAAATCAGCAGATGTTTTTCAAGAAGAGAGTCTTGATCAGCACCAGGTATCCTGGCGTGCAAATGGAGAGATTGACATTCACTGGATAGTGCACTAAGAGAGCAATGAACTGCATGGTTCATGCTGTTCCTAAGAACCTTAACTTAAATCAGTCCCAGCTGATGACTAACATAACTTTCCAACAGGATACTCTACTCTACCAGACTATGTTTCCAGATAATTATTATCCATGGTCAGTGTTCCAGCCATTTTCTGTCAAAATTCAAAAAAGATATGGTACAGTTAAGGATGAAAACGGGTGGGAAACATCCTCCCTTGTCCTGTTACCATATGTTCCCACAAATACGAAAATGAGCAGGACAAAAGTGGTAAACAGTAAGGGACGGTGTGGGATTTATCCTGTCCATTTTCATCCCAAGTTACAGACATCCTAGGACTAACGAGAGGAGTCAGTCACAGCTCACAACACAATACATGGCACATGAAAAATAATATTATCATAACTGGAGTGCCACTTGGAACTACTAATGAACATTCAGGTCGTTACAAATCTGCATGACACACTAAGAAAAGGTTTGATAAAAACCCTTTAACTCAGACAGGGTACATACATTGCTAAGACCAAAAATACTTTGGTCCTATTCCATTCCCGCATATTTAGACCTCAGCAGCAGGTTCCTCTTCTCCTACAAAACAATAAGAACAAAAGACAAGAGGATTGACTTCAGAAAGCAATTGAAGAATGGAGGTAAAGGACAGATATCAATAACTGATGAGCAGATGTCCACTATTCACTCAGTAATAACTGGGGAAAGGGGCCACAAATAAAAATCTGATCAGAGGATAAGGGCTACAACTTTTTTTTATGCAACACAGGATTAATCTTTTCAGTTTTCAGACCAAGTCATTTTAATAACAACGTATATCAGAGAGCAAGCATATGAATTTTGCACCTGATAGGCCCTAAGAAGCCCCAGTTTCTGGGGTAACTTTCACAGGGTCCGAAATGAAAACCTTGCTCCCCAGATGTAACAAACCAACCAAAACAAATAAAAAAGGGCGTACCCAGTGCCGTAGGCTCCCGCACTGAGGGGTCTGGGGAAGGGAAAATAGCCAACAGCCTTTCCCGCACAAATGTGCAGAGGCTGGGGCTTGAACCCTGGACCTCTTGGTCACAGGCGGTAAAGGTCTACCGCTTGCACCAGGGCCGCCCTTCAACAAACCAACCAAAACAAATAAGAGTCTGAAAATACATAAATAGGCCTTTATCATTTTCATCGATCACTCTTCCTCAACTCACCATCTACTGTATTTGCTTGTCGTGAATCAAAGCAGCAAGACTAAAGCTTCACAAGAGTTGTTTTAGCAAAACCCCAATCTCACCAAATATTTTTATGGTGCCGCCCAGCACAAGCCATCATCCTAGTTTACATCATAGTCCCCCTAGGATGGTACAGCTCCAAAGGTGCACTGGATTGCTGCTGCATTTTGGGTCATTCATGTTGGGCATGCTAGAATTGAGTTCTTCTATCCTTTTCCCCCTTCAATAAATAATCAATAATACTGGAACTACAAGCCCTCGGTGCCTATTTGATATGACTTAATAAACTACCAGGATTCCAAGAGTTATTCCTCGCCAAAAGGAAAAAAATACAAGTGTTGCCTAATGGTAGTGCTCCTTAGCTTGTTACCAGAAACTTCTATACCAATGCACATGGATGGTTTGAAACAAGGAATGCACAGGAGAGTTCAGGCAATCTTCTTGAATATTCAGGCAACTGTTTAATGGAACTAATTACTATGACATGCCAGTTTAGGGCTTTAGTCAACTGCAAATATGGATTATGATCACAATCCAACTGTTGTAATAATTTTGAAACTGACCTAAGCAAGTGAGGCATTCGAGACACCATTTTGTGTTGTAATATTTTTTAAACTGACCTAAGCAAGTGAGGCATTCGAAACACCATTTTGTGTCATCCATTTATGGCGTTGGAACTGATACTCTTGGTTCCTCTCTCCTCCTACCCTCCCTCCTCCCTCCCCAACTTTTAGTTGGTGACGTGTCTTGCAAAATACATCAGATAATATAATAGTTGCAGGCCTTTGATGCTCATCTGATGTGGCTTTGAAGATCGTGAAGATTCTAAAAGTTTTCGCTTAAATAAACTGACGAGCTATCTAATAGATAGTGTAACTTTGCAAGTGTCTCCCAGCCCGTTATCGGATAGTTCTGTACTAATGCATACAGCTGGTGTAAAACAAGGAGTGCATGGGAGAATTCAGGCACCATATGAATGCTCAGTGGAACCCATAACTGCTATCTGTCAAATGGCCACTTTAGGCAATCGAAAATCTGGATTATAGTTACAATCAAACCCTGCTATGCAAGTGTCACCTAAGTTTCCCACGTTGACAATAAATGCACAATGCAAGAAGGCGACTGCTACAAATCCCTACTGCTATATAAACCAACAATGCACGAATCTAGCAGTAGGCAGTTTAAGCAATTATTAAGCCAATCAACCACACAGAAGCGCAGTTGTGCAAGAACAATCACTCTATGCAAGTTATCTAAGTTTCCCATGTCGAGTGTCAACAAAAAATCCACAATCCAAGAAGGCAGCCACTACAAAGTTCTGGTCTCTCTATATCCAACAATGGACAATTCTAGCACTAGGCAGTTTAACCAATTATTGAGCACAGTTGCGCATGGAGAATCGAAATCACAGGATTAGAGAACCAGACCTGCTCGAGCACACGGAGATTGCTCTTCTCCACCTCCCTGGCGAGGTTCTCCAGCTTCCTGAGCATCCCTGCGTACATCTCATCCATCTCAGCCGCCTGCCCCGCCGCAGAGCCGAGGACCCCCTGCAGCCTCGCGACCCCAAACCCGTCCACCACTTCATCCACCGCCTTCTGCTCCCCGATGGTGTGCGCGTGCCCCGGCGCCGGCGCCGCCGGCAGCCAGGGCATGGGCGATTCGGCGGTGAAGGCGTGGTACTGCTCCCGGAACCCGGGCCCGACGTTGACGACGGCGAGCGAGGCCGGGACGAGGCGGCCGGCGACGAGGAGGAAGGCGCGGTAGTCGTACGAGTGGGTGGAGTGGTTGGGGGACGCCGAGGGGGAGACGAGGATGAGGAGGAGCGGGTGGCCGGCGGAGGCTAGGGTTGCGGAGAGGGAGTGGGCGAGCGCGGCCTCCCGCATGGTGGGGCGGAGCGCGGTGCGGCGGCGGGAGGAGAAGAAGCCGATGGGGGTTGGGGAGGAGGGGGAGGGGGATGGAAGCGGCCGAGGGAGTCGGAGAGGGAGGAGGTGCTGGAGAGGGAGCAGTGGCCGGAGACGGAGATGGAGAGCGCGGGGGCGGGCGGGGCCGCCGCGGCGTCGTCGTAGTCGGAGAGGGCGGCCGGCGGCGCGGGCAGGTGCGCGGCGCGGCCGAAGAGGAGGCCGTCGCAGTCGCCGGCGGCGGCGGCGGCGCAGCGGTGCAGGAGCGAGGCCAGGGCCGCGCCGGAGATGGAGAGCTTGGCCACCGCCGGCGGGGCGGCGGTGGCGCTGTCGCCGGTGGCCATCGGATTCGAGAAGGCGACTGCGCCGACGATCTGTTGTGCTGTGTGGGCTGCTCGTCGGAAAAATGAAAAAAAAAAAAAAATTGTGCTGTCTCGGCTGTACATACGGCTGTCACGATCCATTTCTAGTGGAATAAAGTTATTTATTTGATGTTTCCTAGTGAATATAATATTCATAATTATGTCTATAAAAATATTTTTATATAAAAGCTATATTTCATAACTAATTGGTGTTTATTTGAATGTTATAAATATTTATTTTTATTGATTTTAAATTTGTCAAATATAATATACTAAAACGTGGTATTGTTATAATTGTATATGTTTTTCTTTACGGAAGGAGTATAAAAACGAGTCAAATCATCAAATTAGAAAGGTGGAAAATCTCCTAGACGATTCAAAGCAAGGGATGTCACTGCCTCACTCCCAAGGAGTGCTCAAAATCATTAAGAATAGTCTAAAATCATCTAGTACAGCGAAGAAAATGCGTTGTTTCCCTCTCAACCAATAAGGAGGCTACGCCATTGACCAAGTGTAAAAACTTATATGTTAATCGGTGGATCTTTCCATCACATACCAAAGTTGGTGTGAATCAACAAGGATGAGTTGAACTAAACGAGAAAATAACAAAACCCGAAGAAAACCCTACATCCGGCGGCGGCGGCGGCGCAGCGGTGCAGGAGCGAGGCCAGGGCCGCGCCGGAGATGGAGAGCTTGGCCACCGCCGGCGGGGCGGCGGTGGCGCTGTCGCCGGTGGCCATCGGATTCGAGAAGGCGACTGCGCCGACGATCTGTTGTGCTGTGTGGGCTGCTCGTCGGAAAAATGAAAAAAAAAAAATTGTGCTGTCTCTGCTGTACATAGGCTGTCACGATCCATTTCTTTGATACAAGTTTCCTAGTGTGCTCGTCGAAAAAATGAAAAAAATGTACTCCATCTGTGGGATAAACTTATTTACTCTTCCAAATTGCAGTTTATTTTGACTTTCTTTAGTTCATTCAATGAATCGGAAAAGTTAAAATAAACTATAATTTAGAACGGGGGAAGTACGTTCAAAGTGTGTAATAAAGTTATTATTTGATAAATTTCCTAGTGAATAGTATTCATAATTATGACTTTATTTTTATATAAAAATATATTTCATAACTAATCGGTGTTTATTTGATGTCATAAATATTTATTTTTATTAATTTATAAATTGTCAAATATAATATAGTACTAAAATGTCGTATTGTTATAATTGTATATGTTTTTTTACGGAAGGAGTATAAAAACGAGTCAAATCATCAAATTAGAATGTTGGAAAATCTCCTAGATGATTCAAACCTATTGCAAGATGGAATGCAATGACCATTTAGTACAGCTCACTGCCTCACTCCAAAAGAGTGCTCAAAATAAGTAAGAACACTCTAAAACCATCTAAATAGAGCGAAGAAAATGCGTTGTTTCCCTCTCTCAACCAATAAGGAGGCTACGCCGTTGACCAAGTGTAGAAACTAAGACGTTAATCGGTGGATCTTTCCATCACGTACCAAAGTTGTTGTGAATCAACAAGCAGGACGGGTTGAACTAAACGAGAAAATAACAAACCCGAAGAAAACCCTACATCCATTAATATCGCTTAAAAACTCTCAAACATGAGAGGGATTATTTATATCATCACAAAGAGGGAAAGAAAAGGATGGGTTGGAGACGTATCAAATTCAACAAAGATTCAGAACTACATGTGAACTTGCAACTACTTATACAATTAATAGTATCATGCACGAGCATCTAAACAGAGTTAAAGGTCCAAACAACTGGTCTCGAGTTAGTTGTAAACTTTAGCACACCTCGTATTAGACAGCTCTAAAGTTTATGGAGGAAGGGAAAGGGATCTATAGCATCCGAAGTTCAATAATCAGTAGTAAATGCGAAGTTCTCATAGCCAAACATTTTTTTTTATTTTGCTCTCTCTTATACAATATTCATCATATATATAAGTACTTTCTTATCTTTATCGACTTGTGAAACAACTATCAACCACGGGTATAAAAAACAATTTTACAGGCAGTTGCTGGTAGCTCATATATAAACAGCGGTCGTGTCAACACATAACAAAAATCTAATAAATCCCACCATTCTTATTCTAAATCTACAGAACCACATATTTCTATTATAAATATACCCCGCAATGTATTAGAAATGTGTAAGATACACAAATATATATAATAAATATATTAGAGAAACATGCCTATAAAATAGCAAAACTTGATATACACAAATAAAAACTTGATGCCTATGAATCCACCATCCTTATTCTAAAGTTACAAAACCACATATTCCTATTATTAGTAAACCATCGAATGATCCACGTTATAGTTATCATAGAAAGATTTGAAGATGAAGCGCTAACCTTTTGAATAAGATGTAGCCGGCGATGAAGAACATCACCCACAAGCAAGAACACAGATGAACCAAATGATTTTTGGATGTCCTCGACGACGAATAGTAGAAGACCTAGGTATTTATAGTGAAGTATTCATTCCCGTATTGTTATTCCAATCGGGACTATAGGCCGAGGATCTAGTTATGGTTGGAATTACCTACCGGGATAAACACCAACAACGGGGACTAAATGTCCCCGCCCGTGTTGTGCCTACAAAGGCTGCGCTTGGAGCCGCATTTGGACACGGGATTTAGTCTCGTTGAAGACACCAACCGAGACGGCCCAACCCGAGCACCGCACAACCCATACCCGAACCGTACCCGAGCCAACCCAAAGCACGAAGCAAGCCGTGCTTAGGCCGCCCCTCGGCCCGTCGGGTGGAATGGCACGGCCCGATCCATGGTCAAAAGCACGTTTGAGGCCCGGTTGCTACTATGGCCTGGTTAGAGCCCATCAGCCGCCTTTTCAAGAAAAAATAGAAAGAAACAAAGCCCACCAAGCTACCACTACCACCTAAACCCTAACTTACTTCTCTCCCTCCCGGCCACCCTCAGCGCTCAACTCCCTGACTCCCCGCTCTCTCTCCCCGGGCCACACATGGCGTGCCGGACTCGATGTCCCCGTTCTCTCCCTAGGCACCCTCCTCCCTGGTGTACATCGGCCTTGAGCACCCGATGCGAGCGCCGCCATCTCTGCGTGGACGCACCTCCTCTTCTATGCTTGACTCGCGGACGCCCAAGGCGAGCGCGCCACTGGAAACCACCGCTCACTATTGCCGCAGTGTCACCTCCCTTCCCTGGCAGTCCTCGGGCCAGCCCGGTGCTCTTTTAGCCCTGAGCCTGAAAACAGGTCTACATGCCATGCCTGGGCCGGTGAGCAGACACAGTGGCCTGTGGAGGCACGACCCGTGCCCTAATGGGCCGTGCCTAACACGGACCCGTGCCAGGCCAGGCCAGGCCGGCCCGGCCCATTGGTCAACTTTACTTCTGAGGACTGAATCAGAAGGAAGACAACAAATTGGATGGGACTATTTTTCTTAGTAATATTGGACGGGACCATTAGGATGGTAGGCCCCATGTCATGTCCATGTCCATGCGTTCTTTTCGAAAGGCTGTGTCTGAGTTCGTCATACTCCTTGGCCTCTCGATGATCAATATGGAATGGTAACTATCGCACCCCGTGGGTAGTTACCAACTGTTTCAGAAAATCCACTCTCATATACTATGCATATATACATGTGAGGATGAAGACAACAATCCTTCTCTTCGTGTTTGGGTCTGTTTCTTGATTGTTTGGCTTATTCTGGAATCTGGAGTGTACATGCCGATACACCGCAGGTTGAGACAGTGCCGTATGTACTATTCACGCATGCCATATATAGGTTGGGCCAATCAGTCGCCTCATTGGTTTTCAGTTTTCGGTGGGTAAGAGTAAGACGACACTGTTATAATCCATCCTTCCAAATCATAACGGATTTTTAGTTTCACTAAAATTACCCATGCATTATAATTAAGTTTGACCGAAATTTTAAAACAGAGTATTAATGTCTACCACATAAAAGAGAAAAGTACATTTCATAATATATCTAATGAAGCTTATTTGATATCTCAAAATATGGGAGTTGCTAATAAACAGGTGCCTGTTCTTTCCAATATTTCACGTGCATATTACGAAAAGTACATTCACTCCCGCCACAGGAAAAGGCAGCGACACGAGCAGGTTACCTGATTTTTTTAAATCTCGGGCGCCTGTCATGGTTCATATGCACCCAAACAAAATTTTTGGTGTGTGTGGGTGGGGGGCGGAGTTACAAACCAAAAATATTATTGATTTTTTATACAAAAACATGTTCTAACATATTAGAATGCTTTGACATAGGACAGGTAAAAAATCCGTATGAGAAGGAGATAGATAGAAGAAGGAACATTGCAGTCCATGTCCAAACAACAAACACCTGCACGCATGCAGTAGGTCTGATGAAATGCATGCACAACTCAGCGTGTGACTGATTGAGACGTCACTCCTTAATTCGGGGTCGATTAGAGTTTGTTGAATAATTTTTCTCCAGTTGTCCTGACAATTTCGTCGACAATGGAATCGACATTAAGTTGTTACTAACAGTTTGTAGCCTTCACCTTAGTAAAGTTTGTACCCTTCACCAACGAGTCCAATGCTTTGAGTTTCATCAAACATACTCCAACTCAACAAAAGAGTACTTTTTCTCTTTACAAAATGATATAGACAAGTTGTATAAATACCACTGAGAATAGGCTGCTTTTTTCGGTCGGCGCTATCAAAATAAGTATTCAAGTAATCCCTAAAAAACACTCTATTTTCAATAGCATTTTTTAGAATATGAGCTCAAATAAAGCATGTCTTCTTACATATTTTTATCTAATTTTTGAACGATTTTTTACATGACACGTAGTTCAAGTTGGTTTTACTTTCTAAAATCATGCAAAAATCACTTGAACCTTAGAAAATAGTGAATCACTGTGAAAATACTTGAAAGTTCTAGACAACACTAGTTTGGCTGTCTAGTTCATGTCAAAATTGTGTTTGGGTGCATAGGAACCATGTAGACCATAGTTACATTGATTTGTATTTTAGAATCATGTCAAGTACTTACAAGAATTTCCATGGTTGTCAATCTTGAAGAAAATTCAATAACCCCAAAGGAAATGATAATTTACTTGATGGTTTAGAATAACACTCAAGAAAATAGTTATTTCCTTGAAGGTTAGAAATAACACTTAAGGAAATAGACACTTTCTTGATGGTTTACAATTGCACCCAATGAAATGAGTAATTTCCTTGGAAGTGCTTTGAAGCTGCCAAGAAAATATCCACATTCCTTGGTGGTTTATTGCAACCCTCAAGAAATATATATTTCCTTGGAGGTTCATGTCCACAGCCAAGGAAAATATACTTTCCTTCGTGGTACTATTTTGCCAAATGAAATTCTCAGTCCCAATGCAATTCTAGATTCTCATAGTGATTACTATTTGATGAGTTGGTAGCAAAAACCCATTTTTAAAGATTAATTTTCTATTGTGATTCTTATCCTAGAAAATACATACTTTTTGAACTTTTACTAGGGTGACTGCCCTCTATGAACAACTTACAATGCAATTTATGACTGAACAACTTAAAAAGCTATATATAACTAGAAGAGTAAAGTCCATCCCTAAACTTGTGGGACTGTGTCATCCTAGTCCCTAAACTTGTTCGATTGTGCTATTTCAGTCCCCAAACTTGACAATCAACCGTTTAGATCCTGGAACTTGTTCAGTTGTGTCATTCTGGTTTCTAAACTTGATTTTGAGTGTCATCCGGTGAAAACAGGGTGAACTAAAAACTATATACAAAAAAATCATAACTTTTTCATATAAACTCAAATAAAGAAAAAGGGGGAAAGATGCAAACTGTAACAGTATGGAGTTGCATAGGAGTTCAATGATTTAATTACATCACCTCATGAAAATATTATTTTCATTGTGAGTGTGTTGTTAACTCTTTTAAGAGTCAGGAGGAACGGGGCTTCTATTGTGTAAATGTATTAAAAAGACAACACAGAGTGTGGTTACAGGAAACATAAAACAGGAAGCAACGAACAGAAAACAGACAGTGGGAGTTAGGGGACAACAAAGGACATGAAGAAAAGCCAAAGCTACAAATTGGAACTGTTGTTCATTCCCTTCACCTTAGTAAAGTTTGTACCCTTCAACAACGAGTCCAATGCTTTGAGTTTCATCAAACATACTCCAACTCAACAAAAACCTATGATTACTATTTGATGAGTTGGTAGCAAAAACACATTTTTAAAGATTAATTTTCTATTGACTTTTTACCAGGGTGATTGCCCTCTATGAACAACTAACAATGCAATTTATGACCGAACAAGCTAAAAAGCTATACATAATTAGAAGAGTAAAGTCCATCCCTAAACTTGTCAGATTGTGTCATCCCGGTCCCTAAACTTGTTCAGTTGTGTCATTCCGGTCCCCAAACTTGACAATCGATCGTTTAGATCATCAAACTTGTTCAGTTGTGTCATTCTGGTTTCTAAACTTGGTTTGAAGTGTCATCTGGTGAAAATGGTGAACTAAAAACTATATATAAAAAAATCATAACTTTTTCATATAAACTCAAATAAAGAAAAAGAGTTAGACATGCGAGTGAGTGGGTGGGGAAAGATGCAAACTGTAACAGTATGGAGTTGCATAGGAATTCAATGATTTATTAATTACATCAACTCAAGAAAAATATTATTTTCATGTGAGTGTGTTGTTAACTCTTATGATTTTTTAGAGTCAGGAGGAGCAGGGCTCCTATATTGTGTAAATGCATTAAAAAGACAACACAGAGTGTGGTTACAGGAAACATAAAACAGGAAGCAACAAACAGAAAACAGACAGAGGGAGTTAGGGGACAACAAAGGACAGCAAAGGACATGAAGAAAAGCCAAAGTTACAAACTGGAATTGTTGTTCATTCCCTCACGAAATCTGACTCTCTCTCTCTCTCTCTCTCTCTCTCTCTCTCTCTCTCTCTCTCATATATTGATTGAGACACAAGCAATTGCATTTTTTAGATAGACACGAGTGCGACAAATCTCTATCTCTGTTCGCTGATCTTTATTTCTCGCTATAAATTAAAGATGCTGTGAAGGTCGTCGGGACCCTCACATCTACGCTGCTCATTTAGTTCTCTCACTCACTCGATCAAACCGCAAGCTCTGGGAGGAGGGAACGCGCAGAGTCTGCAGGGAAGCTAGCTCGATCACTGCCGGTAGGTGTTCGTCGCCACGCTCGGCACATCTTCCTCGGCAGGCTGCAGCGCCGAATCTACGAGAAGCACGTAACCTTGAGGTTATTAGCTACTTGCCATTGCCGGAGCTCTTTTTTTCCCCAACCCTTTTTTCCAACTGCTAGTTTATTTGGGCCACTATAGCGCTATAAAATAGATTACACCAAATGGACAGTAGTGTGGTTGTATTCGATCAGTGTTTAAAAATCTTGTAAACTCAAAATTCAGATGGATTGCAAAACTATGCTCATGCACGGGATAATTAATATCTTAGAAGACATCAACGTTAGCTTTCTTTAATACTTCTAACTATAAAAATGTTCAGTCAAAAAACTTCTAACTATAAAAATGACTTATATTCAATTGATCGTCATCGCCATGACAAAATTATGATATACTGATATGTATGTTTTCATCTGTATCCATAGTTCTTTTTACATTAGCATATATATACTAGCTGTGGCGGCAGGCTGCGGCCATGCGTGCAAGTTTATTTGGGCCATCATATATAGCACTAAATAGGCGATTACACCTAACTTATAGTTGCAGTAGGATTGTAGCTCTTGTTGCATATTTTTGTGAAATCATAAATCTTGTTTATGTTTCAATTTTTTTTAGTTGTCACGATTTTTAATCCACATGTGAACCCGGGCATCACATCGCTCTCTCCTCTCTGGTCGCAGCCAAGCAGAGGATCACTGGATCAGCCAAAAAGGTGCTGCAGGAAGTTCTCCGGAGTTCTGGAACTATGGATCACCAAGCCACTGATACGGTGAGCTTAAATTGTCTCCTCCCTGCGCTTGTGTTCCTCCTTACAAACAGATAGAATACAGAAAATTAACTTTGCGCATCTTCAATATGCATTTAGTTGAACCCTTAGCTTTGAATTTGTTGGTTTTTGTTGCTGCCTGTACATCTTCTAATTTTCAAATATTTAGATGTAGATTTTGCAGGGACAGTTTAGATATTTTTTCCTTTAATAATGATAGAAGTGGTAATTTAGTAAATTTGAGGGGATACATATATTATCTATGGTAATAGCGGGTGGGATAATTAGATGCACATTTAGGTTTACCTAAAATCATGTTTTTGAATGGAATAGTTAGCTAATTTAAGTTTAGATTCATGGGTTACCTTATGCTGGTAACTATTAAAAAAAGTAAAGTTGATGCAATGATTATTATTATCATGGGTAATTAGTCTATAGAATCCATAGCTAGATATTCTTTTGTTAAAATGTTTAGGATTCATCATTTGTTCAAGCATACTTTGTGAGGATTAACATGGAGGCTCAATTAGGGACCTCTAGTTATAGTATCTAGGAAATACATAAGCTCTTGCTGCATCTTTTTGTGACGTCATCGTGAATCTATAGTTTATATCTCAACTTTTAGTTTAGCTGTTACGATTATTAATCCACATGTTAAGTTGAGAGTCAAGTGCTTATTGTATCTTTTATTCAAAATTTCAACTTTTTATTTTATTTGAAAGAAGTCATATATAGGTCCTATAGGTTATCCTTTTGTTCTTAAAATGGCATAAATAGTGGGTTTAGCTTGCACCCTAGCACTCAACATGCATGTTGAATTTGCTATATCGTAGAATTATATAAGTAGTAGAATTGTTTGAGGAAATGTATATAAAACATACACCATTTAATGTTAAATTATCAATATTGATATAACATATGTTGTAGTCAAAACATATAAACTTATTTATAATAGAAACTTATGAAAACTATTTGATTACTAATGCATGTTGAATTTGCTATATCGTAGAATTATATAAGTAGTAGAATTGTTTGAGGAAATGTATATAAAACATACACCATTTAATGTTAAATTATCAATATTGATATAACATATGTTGTAGTCAAAACATATAAACTTATTTATAATAGAAACTTATGAAAACTATTTGGTTACTAATTTAACTTAAAATGAGTTATCAGTGTCAATGCTATGTGATTTATTAAGGGTTCATTTTTCCATGCTCGATAATCTACTGAAATAAATATTTATTCTAGTATATACAAGTTTACTTGGTCTAGTATATATACAAGAGTGTGTAATTTAGAAATATATAGTGCACTATATGAATAATGAATTATTTGTCATGATAGCTTATATTAGTATTCAAACATATATTTTTTTTTTTTTTGTAGCGGTGAGAATTAACATCCATATATCCAGTTTCCAGTCTCTGTCGATCGATAATAGTAAGATACGATTGCAAACACATAAAAAATGCCATGCACAAAATTGAATCAGATTCAGATCGAGTGTAGCTAGAGACACTCTCCCTTTCTGTTTACTCTTGGAGGGCAGCCGGCAGATACACACCAGCTCCGGCGAGGTGGGGCGTGCAGGGAGCACCGTACCGGCCGGGT
Source organism: Themeda triandra (assembly GCA_018135685.1). Classification (NCBI taxonomy): domain Eukaryota; kingdom Viridiplantae; phylum Streptophyta; class Magnoliopsida; order Poales; family Poaceae; genus Themeda; species Themeda triandra. The sequence goes on from JAENPR010000493.1 coordinate 392,612, forward strand.
AGTACGTGAGAAGCAGCAGGCGTCACAGAGCTCATGTGCTTCGTTGAGCTTCACGCTTGTCGGGAGAGGGGAACTGGGAAAGCGATCGAGCATGTGGTGGCCAAATGGCCAATGCTCCTCAGCTCGCCTTCGTTCGTTAACACTCGGCATCATGTTGATGCCTTCCCTCTCCGGAGAGAGTGAGCAGAGTGTCCAACGAGGTGTCGTTGAAGATGGACCCCTGCAGTCGCTGTTATGTATGCAACTATGCATGCGCGACAGCACGTGCCCGATGGTGGCGTTGCCGTTGCAGGTTGCCGTGGAGCTTTTCACGTCCCATCGCTGAAAACGCCCCGGCCACCGACGAGACCGCCCGGTCACTGACGTGACGGACCGAAAAACTTAGCCATCGCTGTAAGAGGTGGCGATGCCCGTGCCCGCATCAGCGTTAGAGGCGGCGGTGCTGCAGCACTGCTGCAGGCCGAGAGGTAGGGGATCACATCCCACTGCTCAGGTACCACAGAGCGACGTTGCGTTAGGGTATAGTAGCTAATGACCCCAAACACACCATACTCCTCGATAGCCGGGGGTGGTTGTCGCCGTCGGCGTGTAAGGAGAACCGGTGTGACGCGGTGGATGACAATTCAATTCTGTATAAAAAATGGTGAAATGTAGTAGTAGTAGTGACTCGTGAAGTTAGTGGTCAGATAACATGGACTTTCTCTTTTATTTGATTAATAGTATTTTAGTATAAAATGGTCCAAACTATCTGAAGTTGTTTCTGCAACCAACAAAACCAGTTTGTTGATTCTGATGGCATGTTTAATTGTTTCTGGTTAGACAATGGACACAGCAGGCAGGATGCAAGCTGATGAGGGGAATGTCGTTGGTGGCACCAATTGTTACGGAGGGCCATGGTGCTTGTGTCAACACATGAGGTGCTTCTATGAATACATGACGTCCCCAATGAATGTCCGCTACATCTACGGGGCTTACTATATTCTTGGCGTCGTCTTGGCTTGGGTGGCTCGTGAAAACCCCCAAGTATTCTTTCGGTGGCAGCGCTTCGGAAACTGTGAGGATGACCTTGACTGCCTAACGGTCGAGGCCGTCCTACTCTTCAGCTTAACTTTCTTCGTATCCTGAATTTCATTCTTTCATCATTACGAAACATTTTATTTTCATTTCTTTGTGTTACGTTGGCCTTAACAAAGTATCCACCAGTTGTTTTACTCTTTTATGTCCATATCCACTATGTTCACGAGGACTGTACATAGCCGAAGGAACAGCTGGCATACGCAGTGGTGGTTGCCGAAGATGCTACTCGCGGCGGGTTGCCTAATGATGGCTACATTGGCACCGGCTGGCGCGTACGAATTCTATGGTTAGTTTGTCTACCAACCTATATTTACAACTTGTAGTAAGTTGGAAATTTCGCCACTTTGTTCATGATGCATGGTTGTTTTTTGTCTATATTCTTTCAGGGAGACTCGCACGTCCAGGAGCTGGGTGCGTCACATGTGTTCTTCAAGTATTATTTTGTTCCTATTCTAACTTTTCAATTCAATCGGTAATATGTGGTTATTGTATATCTTGTTTTCGGAATGGAGCAGGTCCTTACTTTTCATTCAGCTCATTGGTATTACAAGGTATATTACACGCTTGAACTCCAGATGGTGTCAACCAAAGTAAGTTTATTTTTTACATATCTTACTCAACAAGGATGTTTTGTAATCTTTGTTTGATTGTTTTCATTTGACTGTCTTGGATTGACCTGCAGCTATGATGATGTGGACTACCTTAACGTGAACACCGTCTCTATACTAGCGTACAGTGCCTCTTTTATATTTGTCGCAATTATGTTCAAGTACTACACGGGTTGTACTTTGAACGCCGTGCTCATTGGCTCTACACTGTTGATAGTGTACCTCATAATCCTAATTTCATCAAAGTTGTCCGCGGTAATTAAGTGCATGCTTGCTTTAGATCATCAAAAGTTAAGATTGGAGAAAGAGCAAGCTAGCGATATATATATATACTGAATATGCATGGTGAATTTGTGACCCACATTGTAGACCTGGGGATGGTACATGGAGGCTGGGCTGATGGGGTTATACATTGTGTTCCTCTGCTGGTCAGCAATGAAGAGGTAAAATATTTATACTTAATTATTCATGATTGACGTTGGCTGCCTGCTACTAGATTGTTCGCGGTCAAAGGCCATTTATATATGACACAACTAAGTTCATTATTTTCTTTGGCTGAAATTTTGCCTCAACAGTGAGCCAGACTCAAGCTGCAACAAGAAAGGAAAAGCTGGTTCAAGTAAAAGTTGGGAAATAATTGTAAGTACACTCTTAATCATGCCACGGTTCTTATCTACAATGATATTCCATCAAATATTTCATTAATATTTCGACATTGGCAGAGTTTTGTTCTTGGACTGTTTAACATTGTTGTAGCAACGTTTTCGACGGGCAATGAGTATAAAAGTATACAGGTATATTCTTCATTCGAACTAAACAAACCATCAAATCAATATGTGTAATGTGTTGCCCCAATAAAAATAATAAACCATTGCTTGAATGTTTGCAGTTTAAGAATGTAGTAGGGTCAGAAAATGACAAACCACCATATGGGTATGGCTTTTTCCATTTGGTCTATGCTTTAGGTTCCATGCATTTTGGCATGTTGCTTCTCAACTGGGATACATATCATGCATCAAAAAAGTAAGTTGATACATATATCTTATCAGAAATAAATAGATTGAAATAGCAGGTTGTTATTGTGTTCTTGGCTGCAAGTTTGATAGTTTGCATTTCACCTCAGGTGGAGTGTTGATGTCAGTTGGATCAGCATGTGGATCCATGTTGCCAACTTGGTGCTAGGAGCAATTTTCTTCGGTAAGTGATGAGATCTAAAAACCTCCAACCTCATTGAGCTTATCACATGTGTCAAAAATTAAAGTTGGCCACAACAAGCACGCAGTTTTGTATCAATTTCTACTTTGTCTTTACACAAAAAATGTATATTATGTCATACTTAATTGTATATTAATATATATGAATGCTTGTATCTGCAGTAGCAATACTCCTTTCAAAAATATATGGACCAGATTCGCTCCGGCAGTTCATTGGGCACATGTTCGGAATATTGATATCAGTTGCCACAGAGACGAACACTTCACAGCCACCTGCTCTGCCATCAGCAGAGCAGCATGGTGACCAGTCTCTTGCCACAGAGACGGACACTGGACGGGCAACTTCTTCATTACCCCCAACGACCACAGAGATCCACGTTGACCTCTCGACCATACAGTAAATGACACAAGTTGATAGTAACTTTGAAGTCAGTAGCATAATTCTTTTGATTTTCTTTGTATCTCTTTTTTTGTTTCTTATCATTGTAATTCAGAACATTTTGTTACTAGTTTTAATAAAAGCACAGTAGGGGTGTTTTTACCCCTCCTGGTTCCCCTAAAAAACAATGGACTCCATTTCTCCATGAAAGAAATTCACAAAAAAGTGCAATCTCAGAAGAATAACTTGGGATTTTCTTTTGAATTGCCATGGCATTTCAGTTCTATCTCAAATTGCCCAAGCAATACCTGCAATTGGCCTATTTTTTTTAGATATATTGAGTTTTTTCTAATGATTTTTTCCATAACTTGGCACCTTGACACTAGAAACCCTTACCACTTAATAATGTCTCTTTAGAACACACCAAACGAAGTGAGAAATGGGGCATCTACAGAAAATGTGGTCATGATGAGTTCCTTTTTTTAGTACATATACCACAGTGTTCATCTTCTTTCCCCACCTTGTTCTCTTATAAGAGTACGCTAGCTGATTGTAATTATAATTTGTCAATTCCTCAAAGAAAACTTATAATTTGGCATATGGTATACAAACGTTTTTTATTTTTGAGAGGAAGTCACATGTCCAGGAACTTTTTGCTTCTCCACTATAATATGGTCCTCACCAAAATTGATAAAGCCATACAAGAACTTTGTTGTTGTGTAAGAGATAAACGTATCTAACGACCATCTCACTGAGTCTTCATTATCGGTTAACTAAATACTTTTAAGCTTATTAGAGAGATCTTCGCATTCCGTCAAATATTTTTCTGAGAGATTTTCTTCTGAATTGAACTCGACATTCCCTTTCTTTTTCAACCTAACAATCACTTACCAAACTAATGATTTATTTTGGCTCTTTATTTTGAAAATAATTTCTGGCCAATATATTTTTTGTTCCAGACCCACATATTTCTAGTTTCGGCCCACAACTTAAGTTTCTCTATATTGGGTTTATCATAAAGCCCTTTGACTAAAAGAAGCATATACTCGCTCTGTCCCAATGAACATGCAATTCTCACATCTTGAGGAGTCAAAAATTATGAAGTTTTACTAGAATTATATGAAAAAATACTAACATTTATAAGACAAAATAAGTACCATTAGATTAGTTATTATGAAATATATTTTTATAATAAATTTATTCCGAGATGTAAATATTAATACTTTATGTTCTAAACTTGGTCAAATTTGATATAATTTGACCGGCATGCTGCCAATAGTTGCATATTCATTGAGACCGAGAGAGTACTAAGAAAGAAAAGTAAATATTATAATCCGTTAGCATGTCTGTGTGCTAATGTGGATAATTCAGAAGATGACTATTTCAAAAGACCAGCCAATTGTGTGGTGATAGTGATGCCACCCTATTTGTATCTAGACCTATCTTTGGTTTACTACTTGAGATATGGATCTTCCGTGATCTTAGACCATTTTCTACCAAGATTTTTAGTCTACTAGTAACTAACTGTTAGTTGAAGTTGAATAGTCCAACATGTACTTGTGTGGTTGTGTTGTATTGTATTTCTATTATTAGTGTCTGAACTCACTATTTATATACAAAACTTATGTGTGCAAAGCCATAGTAAACCCTTCATTTTGCAACAACGTATATCCTACACATCTTAAGTTTAGTCATGGATGCAAGATATGTCGTTGCGTGTTTCTTCTTAGTACTTGTCTTAAATGGAGTTCCTACTTCTGCAGGTTTGTTTCCTTATATCTTCGTCCATAATTTTTTACCTCCTTAATGTATAATTGATGACATAATAATGCATGATATATTTGTATCAATCTAGTTATTCCACCAAAATTATATGTGCAAATCATACAACAACGCGTATATCCCTTCTCCTCAAGACAACACGTATATCCCACACATCTTAAGTTTAACTATTTTTTAGAAAAGATCTTAAGTTCAACTATGGACACAAGATATATGTTCTTATGTGTTCCTAGTACATATATCTTAAATGGAGATCCTACTTTTGCAGGTTTGTTTTCCTTATATCTTCCTCCTTTTTCATCTCCTAATGTATGACATAGTAATGCATGATATATATTTCTTTTTAGTCCGGTTATTCCTTGCTTCAATTCAATTCAATTCATTCAGTTATATATCCTTTCCAAGAAATTCAATGTTGGATATTTATGCTAATTCGATGACCATTCTACTATAATGGATATCAAGTGAGATTCTAATTTACTAATGGTGGTTCTATTTCTTGTAGAAACTTGTTGGCAATTTGTTAAAGTCCATCCCTTCTGTTTTAAGGCTATGTGCAAGGCAAATTGTTTTTTGGAGAGCAAATCCCAGGGTGTTGATGTGGGAGGATACTTTTGTTCAGGACACGCAATTCATGGCTTGTGCATTTGTCGTTTCTGCAAACATTAGTTATGTCAGAGTAGAAGCGAAATCTATCATCAAGAAGACATGTCCGAATAATATAGTGTAATGTTAACTAGTTAGCTTTCTTCTACTATAGATGCTACTGGTTAACTAGCTGTCATTTTTTTCTAGGTTTACCATATTTGTTTATTTTGGTAGTTCCCTCAAGAAATACTTAATTTTAGTAGCTAGACATTTTAATATTCTATTGTGTTCACCTAGCTCTTTATGAAGTTTTTAAGACTTTTTGGGCTTGTTACTTTTTGTATCTGTGACCTCAGGCATGTGATGAGCTTGCATCGACCTTAATTTATTTGAAATTAATGTGTGTGTTCCTCCTTTGAGCTAGAGGAATTTGCATATTTTGATATGTTCATCAAAATACCTAGTTTCAACAATGTACTTCATCTGCTGTAAATTATACGTTGTTTTAATTTACCAAAAAAGTTAAAACGACTTATAGTTTGAAACTAAGTATAAGTTTACACGTAAAACACTATGCGTATCTTTTATGTATCTGACCCATCTGTCTTAGAAACATTTGTGCTCTCTAAATGGACGGAGATGAGAATTGCACGTATAGACACTTTTTTTGCGATTTCACATATAAGCTCTTAAGTAGCTTTCTATCAATTGTTATTTGTGCGAATGAACAGTTGCTACAAAAGATTAATTTGAAATCATGAGACCAACTTTAAGTTATGTAAATAATGTAGAAATCATGTCAAATAAAAACAGTGAGTCATAAAAGATGTTTATTTGGAAAGACATTATATACACAATATCTCTTCAAGTCTACAAGTATCATTTAAATAATGTTGTAAATGAATCATCAAAGCTTAAAACATCAGGTACTAGCCGGCTGCAGAAGCAAATGAGAATCAGATTGGTCAACTCCCCCACTGTCACTCGAGCTTGCTGGTGGGGAGGTCTGGCGGCCCCAGATTGGTAGATCCGGTCCCGAACTGAATTGATTCGAATTGGACATGTAGGCCTGCAATTTCAGTCGTAACTGAAGAAGGTGGTGCTTTCTGAAATCTGAATGAATGACAAGGGTGGCGAAAAGAGATCGCGTCCAGCGAACGTTTGGTGGAAGCGCGCGTATGTCGATATATGAATCGCGTCCGGCGTCACCGTAGAAGGTCGGTCGTGATGCCGCCGCCATTTGTTGATCGATCGGACCTTATTAAGCCCTGCAATGAACTCCGGCATCGTACATCGGCTGCACTGTTGGTTGTCCGACAATAGGTGTCGCCGCTGGGCTTTGGCGGCGTTGCATGGACCTCGTTCTGATGGGCCGTCGTGTCATCCTTGCTCGAATGTCGACGTTTGGTAGTGAGCCCAACACGGCACCGACAGGCACGAGTAGTTCAGGCCCATGGACAAACGCTGGCTTATCGCTGTCCTCCGGTTGATGCATGGGTTGGCACGGCACGGGCCGGCTTTAGGGTCGGCCCAGCAGCGGCCCGTCACTCCCTCCACGCCCGCCCGTGCGTGCCGATTTGGCAGTGAATTTGGATAAGAGGAAGTGAAGCCGTAGCTAGAGGTGCAGGTTCAATTCGTGTCACTGGCGTAGCTGTTTGCATCAATAGTTTCTCAAAAAAAAAAAAAAAAAAAAAAAAAACTGTTTGCATCAATCGGAATGGTTACAACGCGTGGCAAAAGACAAAAACAGAGAGAGAGAGTATTTGTATGGGCAGAAGAACTGTGATACCTGTGTGTTCAAAAAAGAAGAAGAAACAAAAGAAAAGATGATGATTGAAGGTTTAATTTGGAATTGTCGAGGGATAAAGAAGAAGGGAACTGCTACCTTTTTAAAGAATCTGATTTTTGAAAAGAAATTTCATTTTGTGGGGTTACAGGAAACAATGGTTGAGGATTGTAATGAATCTGTTACTAGGAAATTTGATCCAGAAGATGATTTTTTATGGCTTTCTAATCCTTCTAGAGGGAGATCAGGTGGTATTTTGGCAGGAGTAAGGTTAGAAAGGTTTGATGTGGGGTCTTTTAAACAAGGAAATTTTATGTTACAAATGAATCTTTGGGATAAAGTGTTAAATACAAAGTGGAACTTGTTGGTTGTGTATGGGGCTGCTCAAGAAGAAAATAAAAATGCTTTCCTGACTGAGTTATCACACTTTTGTGCTGTTAATAATGAACCTATTCTTATTGGTGGAGATTTTAATCTGATCAGATTTTCTAGTGAAAAAAATACTGGTTCTGGGGTACATAGGCACACAGCTGTTTTTAACTCTCTGATAAATTTCTATGAGCTTAAAGAAATTATGATGACTGGAGGGTTGTTTACCTGGTCTAATAACCAAGACCCTCCAACTCTTGAAAAGTTAGATAGAATCTTGGTAACTCGTCAGTGGGAAAACTTGTTCCCACAGGTCATGGTTAGTAAGATGCCTAGAGATGTTTCTGATCACAACCCTTTATTGATTTCATCTGGGTCTTGTGGGAAATTACATCATATTCAGTTTAGATTTGAGCTGGAATGGTTGAAAAATCCTGATTTCTATGAGAATGTTAAAAAATTTGGGACAAGCCTTGCGTAGCTGTGTCTGCTTTTGATAGAGTTTCACAAAAGCTTAAGCTTGTAAAACAATTTTTCAAAGGATGGGGTTTTAGCTTACAGGGTAATCTGAGGAAAGAGAGGAAAAAGAACCAAGAGGAATTAGCTATTTTAGAAAATTTGGAAGAAGAGGAATCTTTATCTGATGAACAATTAGAAAGGAAAATTTGGCTGATGTGTGAAAATATGAGAAGCTTAGAGGCAGAGGAGACATATTGGAGGGAAAGGAGTCATGAAAATTGGTTGCTTAAAGGGGATTCTAATACTAATTTCTTTCATATGTGTGCTAATGGCAGAAAGAGAAAAAATACTATAATTAGTTTAGAAAAAGATGGAGTGCTGGTAGAGGGTGAAGAAGATATTTTGAAATTGGCAACCGATTATTACTCGATTTGTTTGGTCCTCCTGTTAATTATGATTTACAATTTGGGGATGAGTTGTGGGGAGATATCCCTCAAATTAGTGAGGAAGATAATTCTTTGCTGAGCATTCCATTTACAGAAAAAGAAATAAAAGATGCCTTAGATATGATGGAAAAAAATAAAGCAGCTGGTCCAGACAAAATTCCCATTGAATTTTATCAATGTTGTTGGAATATTGTAAAAAAGGATGTGATACAAATTTTTGATGATTTTTATGAACATAAGCTGAGAGTGAGTAGACTTAATTATGGGATTATCACTCTTTTGCCTAAAGTCAAGGATGCTGTTAAGATTCAACAATTTAGGCCAATTTGCTTGTTGAACTGTTTATACAAGTTAATCACAAAAACCTTAACTTTGAGGTTGGAAAAAATAGCTGGGAAATTGATTCATGACACACAGACAGCTTTTATGAAACAGAGAAACATTATGACAGGGATAATGTGCTTACATGAAATTTTGCATGAAACTAAGAGGAAAAAAGAGATAGGGGTGGTTTTAAAGATTGATTTCGAAAAGGCTTATGATAAAGTTAAATGGGACTTGTTGTTTGCTTGTTTTGAAAAGAGAGGTTTTAATGCTAGATGGTGTACCTGGATTAAAGAGGTGGTGTCTGGAGGGACTGTTAGTGTGAAAGTTAATGACAGTTTTGGGCCTTATATTAAAAGTTACAAAGGTGTGAGACAAGGGGATCCCTTGTCTCCTGTGTTGTTTAATTTTGTGGCTGATTGTTTGACTAGGATGGTACATAATGCTCAAAGGCATAATTTGATCACTGGGTTAGTTAGTCACATTGTCCCTAGAGGAGTTGCACTACTTCAGTATGCTGACGACACGATTATTCTTTTGAAGCATGACCTTGAGGCTGCTAATTACATGAAATTTCTTCTTTACCTGTTTGAGATGTTAGCTGGTTTGAAAATAAATTTCAATAAGAGTGAAATATACATGATAAATGATGAAGAAGAATTTGGTTCCCAATATGCTGATATCTTTAACTGTCAGGTGGGGGTTTTTCCTATTAAATATCTTGGGGTCCCAATTAGTCCAAGTAGGTTGAAAGTTAGAGATTGGGTGCCTCTTGCTGAAAAAGGGGAGAAAAAACTAGAAGTTTGGAAGGGTGGCTTGTTATCTCTAGCAGGAAGAAGCACTTTAATCAGTTCAAGTCTGAATAATTCTCCAATTTATCATATGTCAGTTTATTTGCTTCCTAAAACAATAATTGATAGAATGGAAAAAACCAGAAGGACCTTTTTCTGGCAAGGGGGTAGTATGAGGAAGAAATATCATCTAGTCAAATGGGAACTAGTATGTAAAAGTAAAAGGAAAGGGGTTTGGGAATAAAGGATCTCAGGAAAATGAATATAAGTTTGCTATGTAAATGGTGGTGGAGATTGGAAACGAGGAAGGCCTTTGGCAAGAGATAGTTAAACACAAATATTTGAGGAAGGCATCCATTGTTGATGTCAACCATAAGCTCAATGACTCACCTATTTGGAGTGATCTTTTAAAAGTCAAAGAAGTCTATATGTTGGGGAGGAAAGTAGTAACCAAGAGAGGGGATTTAACTAATTTCTGGACTGACCCTTGGGTGTATTCTGATCCTATTATGAAACTTGCTCCTAATCTTTATATGTTAGCTGAAAATCAAAAAATCACAGTGGAACAAGTTAGAAGTGGGGGCCTGTGTTGTTTAGGAGATGGTTGTACCCTGAGTTAAGAGCTGAGTGGGATGTGATTTATGATCAATCTTTGAAATATAGTTGTGGTAGTGAGAAAGATGAAGTCTCTTGGGCTTTTGGGAGTAAGGGTAAGTTTTCGGTGAAATCTATCTATGAGGCTATTACAAGTAGTAATGAAGGAGTGAATTTTAAGTGGATTTGGAAAAGCAAGATTCCTGAAAAAATTAAAATGTTTTTATGGCTGATTGCTAATGATGCTGTCTTGACTAAAGAAAACCTAAGGAAAAGGAAATGGAATGGCAATCCTTTGTGTGTTTTCTGTAACTGTATCGAAACTATCTCTCATTTACTTTTTCAATGTTCAGTGAGTAAAATTATTTGGATGATGATAGCTATAAGTATTGGTGCTGATAACCTACCATCTTGTTTTGAGCATTGTTGGGCTTGGTGTGATTTTTGGATGCCTAATGGGAAAAAGTTTTTTGCTTGGGGGATTGGGGCTGTATGCTGGGCTCTGTGGAAATTTCGAAACAAGGGTGTCTTCGATGGAAAATTGATCAAAAATCCTTTGGAGATTATTTGTTATATCCATGCATTGATGGTTTACTGGTTAGGCCTTTATGAAGCTGAGGACCGGGATCAACTCCAGGCGGCTGCAGATGCGATGATGGAAACGGCTAAGAAGATTCTGAAGACCCAGACAAGAGACAGGGGTGTCAGGTTCCTGCTGCCTGATATCCTTCCACCAGCTGATGCATAGAAGAGCTTGAAGAGAGTTGGAAATGACCGCATGCTGGAGAGATGCTGATGATGGACAAGCTGGTGACCGTTGCTAGACCTTTTTAAGAAAAAACAGTGCGGGGTGTGAAAAAAGTTTCCTGTAATAAGCTCATCTTTGGGCCTTTAAAGTACCAGTAGTTGTTTAAGGTCTGTTGCTTTTTTGAAGGTTTTTAGCTTCGCTGCTGTTAGTGGGGTTGGTTAGGCTAGGCCACCTTCCCGGGAGTCTGTCATTCTACTTTTCTGAAAGCGCCCTTCCCTGTAATGTCCCCCGAATGCTGTATTTCCGTTGTTTTCAGCGCAATGGAAATGGGTTAACCCCGGTTGGAAAAAAAAAGAAGAACTGTGATGTCTCCATGGTATTTAATTTATTACAACCAATGTTTTGTTATTTCACCCCCATTGCCTTCCAACTACAAGCGCCTCAGGCTCTGATGTACGGAGGTGGGGGCCTGTCGTCGAGTACGATGAAGGTGGCTGCGCACTGTTCCTCTGTTTCCACCGGCTCTGTCTGTGTAACTCATCATTGTTCGTCTCAGTTTCCTGACGTCTCATGGTAGGGGATTCTCGCGGTGGCCCATTGTTGGCGTTGCTAAATCTCGCTAGCTCTATGGCATGAGATTCATTAACGAGCTGCTGGCCACCTATTCCATTTCCAAGCAGCTGCTGGAGCCCGACCAATTCCATAAAACCTAGCAAGGATTACCACCGCTGCAGGCACAAAGTACAAACGTTCATCTATCAGTCAATATATAAGCTAGTACACTATAACATAATTTTTCTTGGTAGGAAAGATAAAGAAAACAATTGAAATATACATGCGTGATGCTATGGGTGACACTTGAGATAATAAGCTCAGAAAAGTAGATGTTTTAGTCATATCTCACTTACCCAAGAATATTACTGCTAGGCCCTCGTTAATTAGGTAGACATATATGTCACGGTCGCCATGACAGCCACTGTGGCGTTGTTGACCCTTGAAGAATGCTTTCGTGTTCTCTAACACCCATGCTAACACATCGCCGAGTACGAATATCGCCGTATAGATGAAACGGGCATCCATTGGACCTGGCCAGTGCTGACAGAAGGACCATGCTGCACCTACCCAGCCACTGCCATTCCTATCATCCCGTGTCATGCCTGCGTCCATAGTCTTTGAAAAAAAAAATGCACATGTAAGGAGAATGAATAACAAAATACTATGTGTACGTTTTTTGAACTTGTGAGAGTAGCTTGAAATGACAGAAGTAAAATATTAATTGGGTCGTCTCGTGAGTCGTGACTCCTCCCCTTTGTTCATAATGGGTATGGCCCTGTGATGCTTATTTTAGAGCTTTGCGTCATTCAGTTTTAGTTGTTTCAAAAACAATAGCGGCATATGCAACTTTGTGCTTGGGGCCAGGGACAAGCTAGCCACATTTTCTCAACACCACACACACACCTTGGATCAATTGAACATACTCTTTTTTGGTGACTTTGCTCAATTGAACATTCTCTGTGTTCTAACTAAATTACCTAAATTACCGATTTGTACTATTATGAAAACAAATAGAATTAGTCCTCTAAATTTGCATCCAGTTACTCATTTTTGCAAGTGCAATTGTAGCTAACTCTTGTCCTTTTTTGTAAGACCTATGCATGATTCCTCGAATTCCCTCAAAAAAGTAACCACCTATGCGATATGAGACAGAATGCAAGAGTGTACTTACAATTATTTTCCAATTTTCACCTGAACTAGCTTTTCTTTTCTTGTTGTGGCTTGTGTCTGGCTCACTATTGAGGCAAAATTTTAGCCAAAGAAAATAATGAAGTTAGTTGTGTCATATATAAACTGACCGCATGCAATCCAATAGAAGGTAGCCACATCAGTCATGAATAATTAAGTATAATTATTTGAGATTTTTTAATATGCTTGAGGAAATATTCAACGGCTCACGTCGATCGATCCGACGGCTACAAAGGGTAGAGGAAATGAGGGGAAATTCTAGAGAGGAAACGGGAGGAAATTCTGATGTGTATGACCGGTGGGCCATACGAGTCAAATTTCCTCCCATGTGTGTCAAATTTCTTCCCATTTCCTCTAAAACTCAGATTTTTTTGACTCAAAACAAAGGGGTAGTGATTCCATTACTGTTATTCTTTTTTCTAATCAAGGTTAGTATGGTAATTTGATAATTGTCAAATGAATAATCCTAGTGTTATTCTTTTTCTAAACAAAGGGGTAATTTCATTCCATTACGCTAAACTTTCTAGGGTTTGTGTTCTAGGGTTTGTGCAGCCGCCGCATCGACCGCCCCAACGAGCAGATGGAGAGGAGGCCCCAATGCAGCAGCGGGAGGCAGTCTAACACGTAACACCGCCGTCTCCTCGTGCATCCGACCCTCCTGTCCGATCGATGACGATGGCGGCGGGAGCGCAGCGCGGAGCTCTGAACGCGCGCGCGCCGGAGTTCGCGGAGTGGCAGCTCGGCGTGCGTCGCCGGATCCACCAGCACCCGGAGCGGCGTTCCAGGAGCACCGCACCAGCTTCGTGCGCGCGGAGCTGGACGCGCTCGGCGTCCGTATTCTGGCCCGTCGCGCGGACGGCGTCGTGGCCACCGTCGGCGCCGCCCCCGGGCCCGTGAATGATGTGCCGTCCCTTGGCGTAGGTCGCCGCGGTGCTAACCGACGCGCTCGGGTGGGGCTGTCCAAGTCCGTCTTCGGCACGGGGGCCGTCACCGTGCGACTCGGCTACCCGCATGCCGGCGACGACGGTGGCGAGTCCGTCGTGTCGTGCCGTGGCCGACGGCGCCGGACCGCATGGCGAGGAGATACGGGCGAACCACGCTGACAGATCCGCGTCGTCGTCGGCTCGATGGCGTCGTCGTCGTGCTGGATGGCGTTGACCACGCTGACAGCGTCTTGCGCGGGTCCATCCTGCGTGCTATTGAGTACGGCCATCTCTCGGACTCGCACGGCCGCGACGTCGCCCTCGGGCCGGTCCTCCCTGTCGTCGTCACCGCCGCCCGCGGGACCCGGCGCCGTGCTGCAGATGTGGTGGTACGCTGAAGAAGATCCGGTGCCGTGCTGCAGACGTCGGCGGCGCTGTTCGTGGGCTGGCTCGCGGCCGGGACGACGCCCGGGCGGCGCACGCTGAAGAAGATCCGGGGAACCGCCGACGTGGACGCCGAGTTCGAGGAGATCACGGCGGCGTGCGACCTCGCGCGCGCTCAGCGAGGAGGAGAAGCCCTACGCCCGGCTGATGCGCCCCGAGAGTCGCCCGCCCGCCGCTGGTGATCGATCGCCTTCGCCATGCAGTTCACGGGCGTCAACGCCATCATGTTCTACGCGCCCGTGCTGTTCCAGACCATGAGGATGGGCACGGACAGCTCCCTGCTCTCCGCCGTCGTCACCGGCGCGGCGTCAACGTCGTCTCCACCGTGGTGTCCATCCTCCTCGTCGACAAGGTCGGCAGCCGCGAGCTCCTGCTGGAGGCGTGCATGTAGATGCTGGATCATGCTGGTGCACGTGAAGGCCAACAATGAGCCGTCGCGGTCGTGGGCGCGCGGTGCCCAGCATATCGTCGTGCTCATCGACGTCTACGTGTCGAGCCGCGTGGTCATGGGGCACGCCGCGGTGGGCGGCGATTTGCCGATGATGGCGCCCGCGCACGGGGTCAGCTGCGTGACTGCGTCGCGTCGCACGCCGTTGCCGCGTCCGCACCCCGCGGCGCCGCGGCGCACAGCAGCAGGACGACCACCACTTATGCAAGATGAGCGCCGAAGCCTTCGCCATGGCTCGCTGTGCTAGCTAGCTGCGCGGCGGCGGCACGTTCGCGGCGCGGATGCGGGAGCGGGGCGTGACGGTGGTGACCACGACGCTGGACCTGGACGCGCCCTTCAGCCGCTTCGTGGCGTCGCGGGGCCTCGTGCCGCTGCAGCTGACGCTCATGCAGCGGCTCCCCGTCGCGGACGGCGTGCTGGACATGGTGCACTCCATGAACGTGCTCAGCAACTGGGTGCCAGCGTTTTTTTTACCGGTCGGTAAACCGCGGTAAACCGCGGTTACCGACCTTCCCGGGCCGGTCCGGTTCTGGTTCGGTCCGGTTCGGACCGCCCAAATTTCAAATTTGAAGTTTGAAAAAAAATGCTAAAAAAATTCCTAAAAATAGCTCTTGAATTATGGAACCCAATGGTGTAAAATTTTTTCAAATTTGAGTTCGTTTAATATTTATTTAGACGTTTAGAAGTTTGAAAAAAAAAAGAAAAAGAAAAAATACACAGCCGGCGGAAACCTTGAGAACCTGCAAACAAACTTTCGAAGGGTCCTCGTCCTCTCTTCATGAACACCGTCCCACTCGCAGTAGTCCTTCCTCACACTAAATCCTTTCTCATAAGCATAGCGGTTGTAAAACCGCAACCCTTCTTCTTCACTGCCAAAAGTCTTCCTAACAATTTCACTATACTCCATCAAAGAATCAAGATCTGGCATTCCCTCCTGAAACATGAAGAATTCATTACAACATGCAAGGCTGACATAAAAATTTTAGATATTATATACTAGTCTGTAGCAAACAGATTCAGAAAAGGCATGGTGAGCAAACAATTGGATGAGAGATTATCTGTTCTGCTAATTTGCTTGGGGTACTGACTACTGAATGTTTAGTATATTGCAAATGAGCATGTTCAGTGTTGACTGAATTGTTAAATAATTCTTAGCACTGAATACTGAATACTGAAAACTGACAGACTTAGTATTACTGAAAATGAGAATGAACTAATGAGTACTAATGACATACTGAGATGTACTGAATATTGAATAACTGACATATACTTGAGAGATACAGAAAGATGAGATGAACTAAAAACCATTAACGAACAAGAATGCTTTCAGTTGTAAGGCATAGCACACTTGAGTTGTAAGGCATATGCTGCTATTTTCAGAAAGCATACAGGCTATCATAGACCAATAGTAGAGGACAACCCAATGGACTACAGTATGTTAAGCCAAGATAATGTGAACACATGATTATCTGGTAAAATCTAAAGCAACATAACTCTAGCTGCAATGAATCAGAATGAATTAAAAGTTCAGTGATAACCAAGGAAGCTAGGACTTGGTGAGTTTAGACATCTGACTTTAATTTTTACTGAAATTATGATACCCACTCATATTAAGTAGCAACGGCTAATATGCAGGTAATGCATATTTACATGGAGTAAAGAATGCCTCAGAGGAATTTGTCATTATCATGGATGCAAACCTATCTCAACATGTATAAATCTTTCACATTTCCTTCTAACTGTTACTACTGTCATTATGTTTGCTTTTTGTGATGCATACACTTATCAAAGCAAATCGAATACATTAAAAAGGATAAGATATGGACCAAGTCATCCATGCACAAAATTCAAAGAGTACTTTTAGAATCAGGGGACAAAACTGCTGCTATCAGACAAGGGAACTCAGAAGCTACAATCACCACTGGTGCAATGTGACCAATGACCAAGAAATGCATTCAGTCTTATGCCCCAAGGAGTAGCACACACCAGCACTACAATCTACAGCTCACTACAGTTCAAGCTGAATTGTGTTTACATTCCCTACAACTACTAATAAAGTTGGAAATAGAGATTACATCTATTTTCAAAGCATCTGTCCTATGCATAAAAGAACATGCCACTGAATACCAAAATGGATCAGAGAGCTCACCATCTCAGTGGGAATCGGACACTATCAATTGGACAATATTACTGCTGGCTAGATCTCAGTGCTAAAATCACTTCCTGAATGGACCAACATTTACATAAATCGAAGAGCAAACTTGCTTGCAGGCTACAGGCGTATACACGATTGCAGAATCACAAAAATAAACCACAAGCTGAATCATGTGCAGAGGACAGGAACTTGGAGATCGATCGGATTCGGATTAGAGAACTCACCATGGGGACAGGGACGGGGCGCTGGCCGGGTGATGACGAGGATGAGCGAGGCGAGGCCGGCCGCCGGGGACCTTGGATTCGGGCGGCGGCGTTGCTGAGGTCGAGGGGCGAATCCAACCTGCTCTCCCGGCCGGAGTCTGGAACATAAGAGCACAAAGAACCAAAATCAACCATTCAACCTCTTCACCATTTCCCCGCCCTCGAGTTAATGCAAGTACCCAATCAGATTCAGACCAAGTATGCAGGGGGGACCAACCGAGGAGGCGACGATTTTGGCGGCGCGAGCCCTGGCCGCCCTCCCGCTCCCCGCCACCGCCGCGCTCAGCCCGAGCCGAGCCGGCCGTGGCTCGCCGCCGTGGAAGCGGCGACGGTGAAGGAGAGGGACGCCGTCGGCCCGCAGCGCGCGGGGAGGGCCGGCCGGGGACCTTGGATTCGGGCGGCGGCGTTGCTCGGCGTGCGGCGGGACGAAGGCGGCTGTGGGCACGAAGCGGGCCGGGATGGGGAGCGGGGTTCGGGTCGGGGTCGGGGAGGGGACAGGACGAGCGGGTGCTGTGAGGGATGGAGAGCACGAAAAGTCCATAATACCCTTGACGCCTAGAATTAAAGCAATTTTAGACTTTTGGGGAGGAAACGACGGGAAATGAGAGGAAATTTCAAGCATAGTAAAAAGACTCTATTTATTTTACCTCTCAATTGCTGACCCCTTCGTTGGCAATGTGAACACACATGCTGGTCCAACTGACATCCATACTCCACCTGGGGAGAAATGCAAACTATCAAACTTGCAGCCAAGAACAAAAAAATACTCCACCCTAAGTTTCTACAGTACCTTCCTCATGTACGTGGCGAAGCAAAACATTACCAAGATATTATTTTCACTGCTTTATATTGGACTTAACAAACAGAGGAAGGTACATAACCATAGAAATTTGGGCACTACCGGTGGTGGCTGCCAAAGATTATCCTCTTGGCGCAAATTGGTATACTATCTACAATATATAGCACCACATATACTACGTACAATAGAGTCCAGCTCTAGAGTTAGTTTCCCTGCCTAACTTATTTTAAAACTTGCAATACTGATAAGTTGGAAATTTAACTACTTGCCGATGCCTTAGTGTTTTGCCTAATTATTTTTCAGATAAAGCTGTGTCCTTTGGGACAGGTTACCTCACATAACTTTTCTTGGAATCTATTCATGTCGTTCCCTTTCAGTCACTAACATATGTTTACATTGTTTTTCAAATAGAACGAGTATTTATTTGGTTATTCAGCTATCAGCTGATAGGTGTAATGAAATACATTACCCAACAGGCTAGTAAAGATGGTGGGTGACAAATATATAGAAGAACAATATATTTGCTTTACATCCTGCCCGATGCAAATTTGTTGCCTAATAACTGTAGTTATATGTTTCTATTTGACAGGCTTGGGTTGATGAATTGAAATTACCTGCAGGTGATTGCAGTCACCATCTTACCATACGAGCAGCTAGGCATGCAAATGATGCGTATCGATCTGCTGGTGGCTATGACTTACTAATGCAATGTGTCCATGGAATGGCTGCCTGCAGGTTGCCCACTGCACTGCATATATATATACACACACAGATGCCTGCTGCAGGTGAGAGTGTGAGTGGGAGTGGGTGATGGCCCGGGCTGGCATAACGGCTTCTGCCATCCGCAACGCAAGCAGGAGATGCGCAAGCACGTCGTATTATTGTAACCGCCGGGCACTGTACCTGAAGTGGGTGAGTGGGTGTTGCTGCATCATCGACCCAGTCAACACAAACGACACAATATGTAACTGCAGCGTACGTGAAGATCGACTGCCCAAGCAAGTGACAAAGATGAGATTGATCGAGATACGTTTGGTGCGTGCAGTGCTCTGGTCCCAACACAAATTGAAGCAGCTAGCTGAAACCGAAGTCGTCTTTGCAATCTCAGCTTACTAAAGATTTTTTTTTTTTGAACTTTACTAAAGAAAATTGAGAATTGAGAAGGCCGCAAGTTTTCAGAGTGTGGATGGATCTTGACAAGCTGCTTTAGAAAATAGCTGGAAGCCTGTAATAGAACCAAAAAGAGCAAAGCACAACATACTGAGTCAAATGAACGTCACAGTGCAACTGGATATCTCATCAATCGAGTGCTGTTCCACACTAGTTCAGCACCAACTCTGTCAACATCCGGTGTTGCTGCATCATCGACCCAGTCAACACAAACAACTCAATGTTTTACAGTTCTCCGAGATTCAGAAACTACGAGGAGGAACACCTCCATCATGTCTACTGCTGTCAGTTCAGGCTAAGCAGAGCCTTCTAAGTACAATTTTTTTTGTTGCCTAATATCAATTTCCTGCTCACTTGGTTGTCAGAAGTTACAATATCTATCTCGCCATGTCAATACTGTTGTAGGCAGTTACAATCAGAGAACAATTGCTGAGCAGTAGCATCTCTTGCCAATCGACTTCAACCCAGTAGTCACCCAACCACACCCTTCCTTGTAGCGTTCCACCTGACAAATCGACATGACACCAATGCTCAACAGTTAGCCACGGCGTGTGCTTGACAACAACCAAAACAGCGTACTTAAGGAAACTAAAGAATTTGTGTTCACTTGTTCAAATGAAAAGCATTAGACACTGACATGATAACAAAATGGTATATGTAGTAGGGACAGGAAAGCTAAATAATAGGACCCAAGAATCTATGTTCATCTCAAATGCAGTACACTTTCATGCCTGAGATTGTTACGGTGACAAATAATATACGCAGTTGATGTAGGCAGACCCTCAACAAAAACCAGTTCAGTGACTGCTTCGCTATTAAGCCCTAGAAGCTAAATACAAGGTTTTGGATGTATGATTCTTGGTTCCAGCTTATAGTTTGAGTTATCGACAGTCAAATGGGCATGGTAAGAAATTTATCAATTGGCATAACTACTTACCACATCCAAGATTGTATCTGCTTCACCTTTCACCCCGCCAAAGGTGAATATCGAGCCACCGAGCACGGCTGAAGAATGGTATCCTCTGGTGTAGTTCATGGGTTCAACCATCATCCATGATGGCATCCTTGGCTCATACACCTCAACAGTAGCCACCATTGCTTTAGCCCCAGTGTCGTATCCACCAATCGAGAATCTGGAAGAAAATACAAAGGAAATTATGTCAACAAAGGATAGTATACACCCTGTGCGCACCCGCCTTTCATTTGCTGGGCACACGTTATATAGCATTTTTTTCTCAAAAGGAACATCTTACATATCTTCAGTTCATTGTTTCAACAAAAAAAGAAAGAGTTACATGACTTACATCTTCTCATCAAGCACTGTAAGTGTATGACAGCCCCTTCCTGCACTCATCTTTGGCAGCATTTTCCAGTTAGGCTCCCGAGGATCAAGTCTTTCAGCAGAGCTGCCAATACACATCACAAAGTTAGCAGAATAGTTTTCTTGTTGTTCCTCTCACTTCAAATACCAATGCCATTATAGCAATAGAGAACAGGCTAATGAAAATTAATGAAATAATTCAGTTTATTTAGATTTGCACTAAACGATAGGCCACCGCATGAGGTTTAACTAACTATTTTGAGATGTTTGGAGGTTTTATGAGCTGTTGTATTTCCACCAGATCAAAAGTAAATCAATCAAGTACTATGTACAGGCAGGAAAAGTACAGCACCTCAGATATTGAACACCATTGAAGCCACCAACAGCATAAATCACACCATTTAGTGCTACACCAGCTAGAGCAAAGCGCTAAAGAACAGTGTGACAAAGTCAGTCAAGCTAAAGAGTTTATCATATTATGTGGAGATTTGTGTCAGAAGCAAATATTTTCCAGAAAAAGGACAACATATATAAAATTGAAATGGAACCAGGAACTGTTTTTCTTCACTGCAGAATTATACAGTTTTTCATGAGTAAATGGTTATTATTTCCAAAGTTGTTTGTGTCTTAGGCAGATTTATCCATGTTCTACCAAGTGCTTCAGTAATATATGAGAAAAAAGCTTTCACATTCTAGAACAAATGAATGATAGAAACTGATACCTTTTCCAGCATAGGTTGATTCTTTATCCATTTTCCATGTGCAAGATCAAACATCTCAACATCAGAGAAACATTCGGTTCCATCTCCACCACCGAATGCATAGATTCTCCCATTGACACTAACCCCAGCAAGGCTCCCCTTCTCATGAGTCAGCGATGGGCATGTGGACCAATCATCACGGCTTCGGTCATAACAGTCAACTTCATCCAAAAGAAAAATGCAGAATCAGGAAACAGATTGAAATACGAGAGCTCAAGAGGGAACAAAACTTAGAAGCCAAGTAGTAACCTGTACCAAACCAGCAAGCACCATCACCACCACCAAGAACAAATATCTTGCCCTCTAGTGCAACAGTTGAGGTATATGACTTGCCAACAGTCATTGGTTTGAGGGGTGTTAGTACATCCAATGAAGGGGAAAAAGAGTCTAGTGATGGCACAAATGAGGAGCCATCAAAACCACCAACTAGATAAATGACATCTTCTGAACCCAAACATTGTTCTACAAACTGGTTAAGTGAATCATCTAGGGTCAAAGGATCTATTTTAGAATTCAATGTCTTAACTGTTCCCTTAAGTTCAACAATTCTTTTTAGTAACCTCTCATTCACCCCTTGTAAATGTTTGACCTCTTTGTTGGACCAAGCCTGCATTTTGAAGATAAGTTAGATTTAACCACCAAACTTCTTTTGCCAGGAAATGAGATGTTTTCCCTAGACTTTGGGCTTGCATCCTTTTTCTCTACTTCCATATTAAAGAGTGAACTACAGAGGTTGAACAACCGAGCATAGAGGATCCTAGCAGAAAGATTGATTAGAAACTAAGCAGATGCGAGACTCATTTAGAAGCATAATGGAAAAAAAAAATCTTTTCATTTCATCCTGCCCTGCTTCTTCCAATTCATTAGGTGGCCATGAACCAAAAATACTACAAGCATTTTATGGATTCTCCCTGTTAGCTAGTGCCACATAACAAATTTAGCCATTCTAGAGTGCAAAAATTTAGCTATTCCAATCCTACAGACCTACACACATGCAGTCTAGTATCAGTATAATAATATATAAAGATTTACTCAACGTAATGTCAGTTGCTTTATTCTCCTGGTTCCTGCATTTTCATGCTAAGTTATCAACACATCTATTTGAACCGCAAATTCTGGTTTATTCTCTCTTTTTTTGCATATAAAATTTCCATAAATTTAAGATTCCATGGTTTAGTATAACAGATGCAAGGCTTTTCATGAGGTTACAGCATAAAAGAGAGACCTGCTTCTGCTCCATGACCTCTATTCGTCCAGATAACTCTTTAACTACATCAATCAGCTGCAAACAAAATTAGTGTGAGAAATTTTGCAATAGATAGACAAGAATTAAGCGTGTTAGCTAGACTGAATGGACTGAATCACAAAGCAAGGATGATAAGATTGAATGAAGATATGAGATATCAGCTGAGCTCAAAATTACAACCTTAGCTTCTGTGCATGATTCAGAGTCCAATAACTGCACCAGCAAATTAGAATGCCCCAAGGACAGCTTATCAACTTCCGAATCTAAGGTTTCTGGCAAATTAGAGTTCCCATCCAGAATTGCACATTTGACCTCTTGGGCAAACTTGGAACTATATGCATCATTATCTTCAGTTTCAGTAGCATTGGCATAAAAACCAGAATGCCACTGCTGACCAGGAAAAGTCATGTGCCCTTGTAACACCTGATCAAAGCTCAGCATTTTTCCCTGCTCATCAGAGTACTGCTGTTGTTGTTGCACTGGAACCACCCTATCTGATAGTGCATAGTTCTCCCTGTCTGGTGATGTGTATTGACAATCTAGTTCATCGAAACCACCAGAAGATTCATTACCTGAGCTTGCATGTTCCACATCCACATGTCTTGTCCCAACTTCCTCAAGATTGTTCTTCTTCACTATGTCTGCATATGACTTTACAACCTGTTCTGATTTGAGGTTATTGTTCCCCTCACACTCTGGTGCCCATCCAGGTGACAGCACTAATTCTCTCCCATGCTCATAAGCTGGTGCTGCAGCAGGGGGCATCCAGAAATTGCTGGGGGAGAAGGAGAAGGAGTAAACATATCCATCAAAACACTTGTTTGAGCATGATCCAATTCAAACTTGAAAAAATGGAGCTTCTGGCCAGGGGCACCAGGTGTGTTCTGGTAGTAATTGGCTATAATAGCATTTCTGAACTGATTCTCTGCTAGCGGGAAACACCACACCCTTACCCGCATTGCAACCTAAACAGAAAAAAGGGCATGAAGCCATTTACTGAGGGTGAAAAAGAAGATGACGTTCAAGTACAGACACCAGGGATTGTACCTGGGCAGGATAGCTTGTTTTGCCCTTGCTATCATGTGACCATGCATTTGACTCAGGACAGAACTTGCCATTCGCTGCAGCTTCGTACACACCATACAATCTGCGATCATCATAATTGAAGAGGAAGAGAGGTAGTCCCTCCTTGATGTTTCGCACATACGAAATATGTCCTTTTGGCAATCCTGGAACATGACACAAATGGTAACTAAGTCAGTGGATCACTCAACAAGTTGATATACTTCCGGAAGCATGGAATGATATACCCCTCTTACAGGGGGAAAAACAAATGAATTAAAGGGGTAGCTCAGTTTTGTAAATACAAGGCTTAGAGAAGAGTTGTGATCCAGAGAAATCAAGAGCATACCAAAAAGTTGCCGTGAGTGACACTCTTGAATGGTATTGTTTGTGCAACCAAATATCACAGCTCCAAGGTCTTGTGGCTGGAGGTTTCTTGTGGGAACGGACAGGTTTGTTGGCCTGCTGCTTTTCACAACTTGACTCCACGAGGATTTGCTCGTCACCATTGTACCGATACTAGCAAGATGAGAAACAAAAGGAAGGGAATAAATATACTGCACTGTCCAGTTGCATGTTTGATGCATGAGGCAAGAAAAGGCAATGTTCTTCAGGAATCACAACTACTTATTTTGTAAACATGAAAGTAAAGATCAAATGACTGCTGTAATGCAAATACGGATACTACAATTTGGTACTATCATATCATTTGACTCAGCTTATTGTACACTACAGTTCAAGAAAACTCTCGATTGCTGCACATTATATTTTCAGACTTGTTTTCTCTGATTCATCACAACAGAGAAGAAGGCAATATAATTAGGTGCATATACATATCATAGTGAGCAGATGGCCCTTGCTGAGACTTTATTTTTCATATCATGGTGCACAAATGTTTTGGAAGTGGCCAATTCTGCACAAGTTAATAATAATGCAAACTGAATTTCAATGATGAGTAGTATGCAGGTGCAGCTACATTACAAGGTCAGGGTCGCATGTTAAGCTTGGTAACAAAGTTCAACAGATGCGACTGCCCCTGATTCCAAAGTGTTGATATGTACTAGCACATGGAGATGAAGCTCCAGTCGCTGAAGTTATAGATGGACTCCAATGGAGTACCAAAATGATGAGCAGCAGTTCAATCAATAATGTCTCAGTACAATGGGCAGTCCTCCCACACAAAAGAAACTGTAGTGGGGCCACAGGGCAAAAATTAATGAAGGAACTGAGCAAGTTGTACATGAAGGGACCAATATGTCACCAGCACACCTGGTAATTTACCTGATGGTGGCAAGCTTGATGATGGCGCAAGAAGGACGGTCCGGATCCGCAAGCCCAGCACGAGAGTTCACGGCCCAGTCTGGAGCACATGAAGAAGCCCAAGGCGACGTAACGGCAACCTGCGCGACGGCCCATGTAACGGGCAGCTGGGGAATAGCTGTCAGCAGCTCCCATATGTACCTTTCCCTTTTCGTTGTGAGAACTCGAACTGATTAGAAGAACAGACACCGTGCCTAGGTGGCCGGCGGCGAGCTCTCGGCGCGGCCGGAGCGTCGATCCTGTGAAACTATCCGTTCCAATTTATCCAATACATAGTAGTCTGGTTACATCTGGTATCAGATTCGTTCGATCCTTCCACACCACCGCAGTCCAAATCCGCCGCCGCTGCTCTGCTTTTTCCCCCTTTCCACCGCCAAACTACCATCGCTGCCTGATTCATCGTTGTTTGATCTCTGTACTCCATCGGTTTGCTCCGCAATCGCTTAGGGTTTGATCGAGATCCTGCATCGTAGTGAGCTGCTACGATTCGGTTGATTTCCCTGTAATTCCCAAGCACGCGGGCTCACTTGTGGTGAGATCGCGACTCTGGATCTGCCGCAATATCATACCCGCCTCCAAACAACCATGTCGACGAAGGAAGAGCAGTACGGGAAGATCGTCGCGCTGCTGGAGAAGAACAACCAGGGGATCTCGGAGTTGCAGACCTCCATGACGGAGATGCGCGCGCTCCGCACCGACTTCAACTCCTGGAAACCGTTGGTGAACAGCCGCGTCGACGCGTTGGAGACCACAGTCACCGAACTTGGGGACAAGATCGACAAGGCGCTCCAAGGCCTTCCTCAAGCCGTACCTGTCTCAGATTCGGATGTTACCATCGCATCCTCATCGCCTGCGGGGGTCCTCCAGCCGCCTCCGCAGCCGACGGCGCCGAGCTCTTCACGTCTGGAGCAGTTCCCGTTCGGGACGACGCCGGGGTCGTTAGACCACAGCAAGGCGGCCGCCGGGGTGGTGTTTACCATCGCCCCCGGCCACAACCCAACTCAAGGTGAAAACTGTCAGAACCATAATGTTTTACCTCAGTTTCAGTTCTCTGCTGTTCCTAGTGATGGGTTCTCTAGACATTTGCATCACCCTGAGTTAGAATTCCCCAAATTCAGTGGCACCCACCCCAAACAATGGCTTAAGGATTGCATGTCTTACTTTGATATCTATGCTATTCATCCTAGTTTATGGATCAAGTATGCTACACTACACATGATAGGTTCAGCTAAACTGTGGTTACAAACTGTCCAGCCCAGATTAGCCACCATGTCTTGGGATGATTTCCATGCTAGTATCTGTGCCAAGTTTGAGAAGCATGAGCACAACCAGCTCCTGAGACAATTTTTTGCCATTTATCAGAAGGCCATTGTTAGTGAATACATAGAGAAGTTTTGTGACTTAGTTCATCAAATCCTTGCCCATGAACCTACTTTCTCTTCCACCACCATCACTAATAGATTTGTAGATGGACTGAAACATGAAATTAAATGTGTGGTAATGATGCATGTACCATCCGACCTGGATACTGCTAGTTCCCTTGCAATGTTACAGGAGGAGGCTCTGCTGGGACCCCATGTTCATCACAAGAAGGGAGAAGGCTCATCTTATTACAAGAGATCATATTCTGATCATTCCAAGCATCACCATCAGCAATCTGGTTACACCCCAAGATTCTCTGCTAGCCCAGGTGATGACAGGAAGTCCATGGATTCATCTAAGACCAAGAGTGCTGAAGAAGCACTGAGAACACTCAAGAACTATAGAAGAGCAAAGGGGTTATGCTACAAATGTGGTGCAAAATGGAGCCATGACCACAAGTGTGAAGCAGTATCTGTCCAGGCTATGGAAGAAGTATGGTCCATTATCCAAGATGAGGTAACTCAAGTAACTAGCCCTGTGTCTAGTCCTGAACAACCATCTGACTCTGATTCTGAAGCTGATCTCTGTGAGATATCATTTGAAGCAATGAATGGTATTGATAATCATGCTACAATGAGGCTCAGAGGATTCATTGACAATCAAGAGGTATACATGCTTATTGACTCTGGCAGTTCACATTGCTTTATCAGTGATACTTGTGCAGCTAGGTTGTCTGGACACCAACCATTGCCTCAAGCAGTCCAAGTCAAAGTGGCCAATGATCAGTACATGAAGTGCACACATGAACTGCCTAACCAACTCTGGCATATACAAGGTATTTCATTCAAAAACACATTCAAGATCCTGCCCATCAGCTCTTATGATGTTATTATTGGTATGGATTGGCTCTCTGACAACAGCCCAATGAACATGCACTGGGGAGAAAAGTGGATCATCTTTGATGTTAATGGAAAATCTGTCAAAATACAAGGACTCACTCCAACTGCTGTTATGGGTAATCCTGTCACCCCAGAACAGTTGTCCTCCATGATACAGCAAGATTCAGTCATCTGCTGCATTTCTTTGAACTCAGTCAGTCCTGAAGGATCCAGCTCTGCTTCTATACCTCCTGAAATTCAGAGTTTGGTTGATAAGTACTCGGACATTTTTCAACCATTACCTGGTTTGCCTCCATCCAGATTAGGAGATCATACTATACCTCTAATGCCTGGAGCAGCACCATTTCGGCTCAGACCATATAGGTATACACCTTTTCAAAAGGATGAGATAGAACGGCAAATCAAGGAGATGCTTGACAAGGGCCTCATCAAAAACAGTTCCAGTCCATTTTCATCTCCTGTTTTGTTGGTCAAGAAAAAAACTGGGGATTGGAGACTCTGTGTAGATTACAGAAGACTTAACTCTCTCACTGTAAAGAACAAGTATCCATTACCAATTATTGATGAATTGTTGGATGAGCTCCATGGAGCAACTTGGTTCACTTCTGGATTTGGCCTCTGGATTCCATCAGATCGGGATGGCATTTGGACATGAATACAAGACTGACTTTCCAAACACATAATGGCCACTATGAGTATCAAGTTATGCCTTATGGGGTTACTGGTGGACCTGGTACATTCCAGGAAATCATGAACACAGTTCTGGGATCAATATTGAGAAAGTTTGCCATTGTGTTCATTGATGATGTTCTGATTTACAGCAAGTCCTGGGCAGAACATCTTAATCATATGGAACAAGTGTTTCAATTTGTTGCAACTGAACAAGTTATTTGTCAAGTGAAGAAATGTGCTTTTGCCAAGCAAGAACTAAGCTACTTGGGCCATATTATCAGTGCAGCTGGAGTATCCACTGACCCAGCCAAAATCAAAATCATCCAAGATTGGCCAGCACCAAAGAATGTTAAAGAGCTCAGAAGCTTTTTGGGTATGGCAGGATATTACAGAAAATATGTCAGGAATTTTGGCATGCTTTCCAGACCATTGACAAATCTACTCAAGAAGGGTCAACTATATGTATGGACTTCAGAAACTGAAGCTTCCTTCCAGACCTTGAAATCAGCCTTGATGACAACACCAGTGCTAGCCTTGCCTGATTTCACCAAGCAGTTTGAATTGGAAACTGATGCTTCAGACAAGGGTATAGGAGCTGTGTTGCAGCAGGATGGCCACCCTATAGCCTACATAAGCAAAGCATTGGGACCCAAGGCTCAAGGCCTATCCACTTATGAAAAAGAGTGTTATGCCATCCTGTTAGCTGTTGATCAGTGGAGACCCTACCTACAACAATCTGAATTCATCATCAAAACTGATCAAAAGAGTCTTATACATCTAGATGACCAGAGACTTGCTACACCCTGGCAGCATAAGGCACTTACTAAACTTTTGGGTCTCTCATACAAGATTCTCTACAAGCAAGGTACAACAAACAAAGTAGCAGATGCATTGTCCAGGACAACTCATGCTGACCCACATGATCTCTCTGCTATTTCTATGGCCACTCCACCATGGCTTCAAGCTTTACAAGAAGCTTACAGTAAGGATCCTAGCTCCACTAAATTATTGCAAGAGCTGACTATTCAGTCACCATCTGGCCACTATTCTCTCAGCAAGGGTATCATATACTTCAAATCTAGAATCTGGATTGGTGATTGTTCTGAAATCCAGTATCAAATACTCAAGTCACTTCACACATCTCCTATTGGTGGTCATTCTGGTTATGAAGCTACCTATTACAGAGTCAAGAGACTGTTTGCTTGGCCACATCTTAAGCAATCAGTACAGAAATTTGTGGCTCACTGCACTGTCTGTCAACAAGCCAAGACTGAGAGAGTGGCTTATCCTGGGCTCTTGGCTCCTCTTCCAGTCCCTGAGGGTGCCTGGCAGATTGTTACAATGGATTTTATTGAAGGTTTGCCTAAATCCAAGAATCACAATTGCATTCTAGTCATTGTTGATAAATTCACCAAATATGCCCACTTCTTGGCATTAGCTCATCCTTTTACTGCTTTGGATGTGGCAACTCTATTCATGCACAACATCTTTAAATTGCATGGGTTGCCAAAAGCCATTGTGTCAGACAGAGACAAAATCTTTACAAGTGCACTATGGAGAGAATTTTTCAATATGATTGGTACAGACCTGCACATGAGTAGTGCCTACCATCCCCAAACAGATGGCCAGTCAGAGAGGGTTAACCAATGCCTGGAAACCTATCTCAGGTGCTTTGTTCATTCTTGCCCAACTAAGTGGAGTTCTTGGCTATCATTAGCTGAATATTGGTACAACAACTCTCAGCATTCTTCACTGGGCACCACTCCATTCTATGTGCTCTATGGTCATCACCCCAGAGAGTTGGCAATCTCTCCTCCTGGTCCAACAACAAGTCCAAGCCTTGATGAGTGGCTTCAGGACAGAGCAGTCATGCAACAACTTGTGCACCAACACCTCCTTCGAGCACAGAAAAAGATGAAATCACAAGCTGATAAGAAAAGGTCATACAGAACTTTCACTGTTGGGGATTCTGTCTTCCTCAAGATTCAACCATATATTCAGACTACATTGGCTTCACGGTCTTCCAACAAACTGTCCTTCAAATATTTTGGTCCCTTCACTATCATTGCCAAGATCAATGATGTTGCTTATAAGCTCCAACTTCCAGATTGTATTTCATGTATCACTGCTCAAGAAGGCACTTGCACCTCATGTGCCTGTCAGCAAGGAGCTACCAGATCCTGAAGCTCATCTCCAGTATCCTGCTGAAGTTCTTGATCGTCGCCTCCATTATCATAACAACACTACTGTTTCCCAGGTACTAATCAAATGGTCTCATCTTCCTGTTGATCTTGCTACTTGGGAGGATGAAGAAGCTCTCCGCCAAGAATTTCCACGTGCACCGGCAGGGACAAGCCGTTTCGTCGGGGGGGGGGGGAATGGTGGCAAGCTTGATGATGGCGCAAGAAGGACGGTCCGGATCCGCAAGCCCAGACACGAGTTCACGGCCCGCCTGGAGCACATGAAGAAGCCCAAGGCGACGTAACGGCAACCTGCGCGACGGCCCATGTAACGGGCAGCAGGGGAATAGCCGTCGCAGCTCCCATATGTACCTTTCCCTTTTCGTTGTGAGAACTCGAACTGATTAGAAGAACAGACACCGTGCCTAGGTGGCCGGCGGCGAGCTCTCGGCGCGGCCGGAGCGTCGATCCTGTGAAACTATCCGTTCCAATTTATCCAATACATAGTAGTCTGGTTACACAATAATTGGGTAAAGGCGACACATGCGAAATCAATGAAGTGAATGAAATACGGGAGAAACCTACGGACACTTGACATTCATTCTAGAAACCCACAAAACTCTGTTCTTTTGAGCAAAAGAAAACCCTGTTCTGTTGACGAATCTTTCAGAATGAATGTCCTATTGCCCTTGCCCTGCATAGATGGATGAAGGCTGCATGCCTGCATTGCATTATTGACTAGGAGGAGCGAAATCCTACCGCCGACCGAATCATCAGCGAACGCGACGAACCAATCCAATCCAATCCAATCGTGAGTAACAAGCGCGGCGGGCGCATTATCGATCGAGCGAGACCGCTACTTCTCTACTAAAGACAAAGAATGAAGTAGTTCAACCCAAATCCATCCAAGAAGCAGAACGAACACAACCAGAACAGAAGGATAATCTACGAGTAGGATCGATCCTACTCGGAGATTATCTCGTGCGGACTAGACGAAAGGCACAAGCTTTATGGTGTTCCTCTGGTCGGCGGATCAATCAAGCAAGCAAGCAAGAAAGTTGGGGGAGCACAGTGAAAGGAAATGCTGCGGTTGGGGTTTCGTGGTACGGCCCGTACCTTGGAATCCCTCTGCTGTGCTTGGATTGGAGCGGAGCCGTGGAGGAGGGCCGAGCAGCCCCACTGCCGCACTGCTCCAAGAAGGAAGAGGATGGAAGGGACGCGGCGATCGCACTCGCCCTGCGGCGAGAACCCTCGCCCACGCCGATCCAAGTGGTTCTTTGCTCGCCTGCACCGCACTCACAGGCCGACGGCGATGGATTGAGTGGACTGCTCTCTGCGTCTCTGGCCGGGCCTCTGCGCCGCTGTGAGAAGAGAAGGGAAAGGAACAGTGATGACTGATTGATGGTGAGCAAGAGAGGTGAAAAGGTGGTGGTGGGTAGAAAAAGCAAATGCTGTTTTTACTGCTCCGACCGCCTCATCCGTCCTCCCCGCGTTCTGCGTGTGTTGTGTGTGTCAGTATCTTTGTACGTCAGTATGTACGTACTACAATACATGTATTTACAGCAAGCAACCACCAGCAACCAGTAGAGAAAGGATGCCTGGCCCAGCCGTTAGAGACACACTCACAGTGTAGTTGTAGTTTTCCGTTATTGCAGCAGGCAAAGAAAGGTGGGAAAGAACCGGGTTTCTGTTACGGGAAACGGGGGCACCTTTGTTTGTTGTCCGTTCTGGGCCCGAGGAGCAACTAGTCCAACTCACCCACACCCCTAGGCCCACTGCTATGGTATGGTATGTGGACTTTGGACTACATACGGCCCGGTGCCAGCCCACTCATTCGTGTTTGCACCGCAGTTTTCTCCTTTTCTTCTAGCTTCATCTCACTGTTTCTCTCGTTCCGACATGAGTGTAACCCACATGAGTGTAACACATTAATGTTAATTGCATTAATGCCATGCATTCGTGGTAGTTGCATCTTATGTTTTTTTGTGATGAAAAGTTTTCAAAATGTGTTTAGACATTAAATATTTGGATATTTTTATTGATTTTTAGGATATTTTTTAATTTTCCTAGAGTTAAGCATACATTTTAGAAGCTTCCAAATATATGGTCACAAGATTTGAATATTCTATAGACTTATCGTGTCCTAAATTCTAATATATCTCTAGGACGTTTTTTTGGAATTTATAGAAGCAATAGAGGCATTTTATGTTGTTTATTGATAATCTTATCAAGTATGTACTAGATTTTGTAAGTTAAAGAAAAAAGATGATTACAACTTTATAAATAAACACTTAAAAGAGGACAGAGAAGTAATTTGATCGGTATTGAGATTGGAGCGGGCAAGATGTCTGATACTCTGATTTTCGAGTTCAAAATTCAAGGAGGAAAATGACAATAATTTAGGGAGCTATAAATTTAAACCCCCCCCCCCCCCTCCTCCTCCTCCCGTTTTTTCCTTTTCGGAACTCGGACAAAGACAACGGGCCCTTATCCAATCCGACCCAACATGTTCGAGGGGAAAGGCCCAACGATATATGGCAGGAGGCCTCTTTGGTTCTCGAAACCCACGACTCTTTCCGTTTCCCTCTTTCGTCTCTTTTTTTTCCCCTGCGATGACGACGACGACGACGACGCGGCGGCGCGGCGCCCGTTCGGCCTCGGCGGGGCTGCGCTTCCGCCGCCTCCTCTCCTTCCTCAGCCGGCACCGCCTCTACCGCACCGCCCACACGTGCGTACGCCGCCGCATTCACCTCTTCAGTTTCTCTGCAATTTGTTAAACACCAATCGATCGCAATCGGGCAATCGCAGCGTGGAGCGGAAGACGTGCGCCTTCTTCGACGCGGCGCACCTCCGGCGGCTGATGCTCCGCGACCGCTGGGCCGCCGCCTCGTCGTACGCCCTCAGCTTCGTCAACTACAGGGACTGCAGCCGCGAGGCCAGCGCGCTCAACTGCCGCATCCTGGCGCTCCGCGTCCTCGCCGCCTTCGCAGCCGGCCAGCCCCGCTCCGTCGAGACTCTCTTCCGGCGCGTGTACGGCTGCCTCCGCTTCAGACCAGACCGCGAACGCATCGCCATACGGGGGCTCCTACTCGCCGTGCGCTCCGACGACACCAGGTGCGCGCCGCCTGTGCTGCATTGGTTCATTGCCTTCCGATTGAGCACTGCAAATATGAGTGCATCAGAGTTTCTCAACTTGTGCGTGTGTCCAACTGTCCATTGGGTTCTCTTGCAGGTCCTCCAGGCTGTATGGGCGCGTCAAGCCCAGGGCAGTGCAGGGCATTATGGACTTGGCTGCCAAGTGCCCAGAGCTCAAAACCAAGACACGATTACCCCGCTATATGTCTCTTGGCCATCCTGAGTATGT
Source organism: Themeda triandra (assembly GCA_018135685.1). Lineage (NCBI taxonomy): Eukaryota > Viridiplantae > Streptophyta > Magnoliopsida > Poales > Poaceae > Themeda > Themeda triandra. The sequence continues at coordinate 425,909 of JAENPR010000493.1, forward strand.
ATCACACATTCTCATGCATATAGTCTTGATGTTGTTTCCAAGTCTGCTCGGCCTGTTAAGTTTGATCTCATCCAATGGCCACATAAGCAGCTCATCTAGTTGTCCAATTGATCAGTGAGAAATATGTATCTTGTTGTTGCAGGTCATGGCGAAATACTCCAAAGAATCATCAAAAAATTCTTACGGCACGAACTCTCGCCCGTTCCTTTCTGCCAAAAAGGTATTTTACCTAGTAGGCCTGCTTTCTTTGCCTGTTTTCCCTACTGCTACTCACAAGTTTCTTGCCTGTTCAGGCCTCCTCAGATTATTCAAAGGAAAGTTAGTCACAAGACGAATTGTTCAGGTACGGTGTGCCTGCGCATCTCCCCTTTGACATTTGCATTTTGTTTTCATGCTGGTTTATATATTAAATAAGGGGGTAATTACTTAAACCCAAGACCAATTATAGGCCCAGCATCAGTTCCATATCATTTCATAAATGAAGCTATAGCTTTCTACTTTCTTACAATGCATAGAAAGGCACACTTAGCTTGATGGCCTCCTTCAATCTCTCATGCTTTCGTTTTCTTTTCTCATTTATCTTGTAAGATGAACTTGGCTTCATAAGTGCTGTGGATCATGTGTGCCTAGGTGAAATTTGGGTGATGCAAAACTTAGATGCAAGGGCATATCTTTGAGCCATTTTGTTGCAGAAATTAACTTGATGTAACAAATTCTACGTTTTCTTGTTTGATTCCTCATGGCCTTATCCCTATGATACTTTAGCATAAATCTCATATCATTTGTACCATTCTTTTACTTACCTTTCACAGGTACGCTTGCTTTGATTTTATTAAAACATGGTTGCCCTCATGCTTCACCTTATGGCTTGCTCTTTTTTGTTTCTATGTATCATCTTTTCACTTGGGCTTGTGATGCATATACAATACTACATAACCTTTATTGGTACTTGTGTGATTCCAAATTTCTCTTGGTATCATCTTTATGTGTATAATTATAAACACTTGCACAGTTCTTGTACTGTAAAAGTAGCACATTTCACTTGAAACTCCTATGTCCTGCAGAGGTTCCAAGTACTAGCCTTTGAGGGTATTCTGTCTAGTTCACCAACACCAGCTAAAATGTTTCCAGTTCCATCCACTAATAACACAGGCACGAGCACTGGTTTAATATTAATTATTGTGTGTCACGGTCCTACCTGACAAGGCCTTCGCTTCTTCAGCTACCCAGGCAGCAACCCAAGGAGGGGAAGCTGAAATCACCAAGGCACCAGTGGCTGCTGCCTCGAATCTAGTTACTGAGCTTCGTGTCCCACGTCAGCGTTGGTCCAACCCACAATACTAGCTGTATCTGGCGGGTGCCAGGTGCCAGGTCCAACCCACAATACTAGGTGGATTGCGTGAGTGCCAGATGCATCTGGCGGCAACAGCTCTGTATAATAGGTGGCAGCTGATAGCGGCGAGTTGAACTTGAGATGTAACGGATTTTGTAAACTATATTATCGCACTAGATGACTAGCAGCACTATTACATAGTCTATATACATAGAGAAGTGTCCATGTGCATGTCGAACCCTGAAATATCCCAATGTTCTTGCTGCCTTTTTGAGAGATGTCTATATCTTGGACCTATGATTATTTGCTAAGCTAACGCTGTCCTGGTATGATGATACTAATGCATGATGCACCTTGTCCCCATGATACTAAGCCAAATACACCTTGTCCTAGATGTAGGTCTGCATATTTAATCAAGGATGTCCAACAACAATTGTTTGAATTATTAAATTTTCTGTTAGACCAATGGATAAATGTATGAGCAAATATTCCAGCCTTCTTTAATAATATAGCAAGGACGCTTCAGGGCTTTGGTTCTTCTATGTTGCATGTATTCTCAATCCTTGTTTGAACTTACTGGTTTGACTGCCAAAATTGTCAACCATCTGATTTCATTCTGCTTTCTGCTATTCTACAGATAAAGATACCTGTGTTCAAGCCCTGTAGCCTGGGAGGATCTTGACAGCTACTTAATTGCCAGAGGTCTCAAGTGTTTTGAGGTCAGTGTGTGATGCTTGAAAGAGACTATACTTTAAAAGTGTGGAGATTGCTTAATCCAGATTCAAAAATGATCAAATCAGAAATTCTATTAATGTTGCTGCTCTACTTTGAATCTTTATGTCATCTATTTTATTAATATATGTTAACCTTGAAACCAGTCGGCTCCGCTTTGTGCTTCTATTTCGTATATGTCATTGTATATAATCAATTGTGCTTTTCCAAGAGTCGTTCTTGACCATGCTGGCAGTCCCCATTGGAAGCAAACCATGCTGAAGGTTCACTTTGCCCCTTCTTTGGCACTGTGCAGAGGTCGATGTTCCTGCTCTCTACCTTGCCAAGCATATACAAGAGTAGTGCTCTCTACCTTACACATTAGTAGACAGCCTCCAGGTGTAACATCGAATAGCATTAATATCAGAGTGCATTAGTGATGATTAGTCCTAAATTTGCACTGGTCGAGGTTGTTTGCTCTAATAATAAGGTCGACCATTTATGCCTGGCAGTGGATGAAGTTTGAGCCTTCATGCCGCTGTTTGGCCCATGCTGATGTTGTATAATACACATAAATTTGTTGGGCCCATTCGTTATATGACCAAAAAAAATATCTGGTTATATAATTATGAGACATCAATCAATTAAGGAACAACTAAAGACTCCTGATATTTATTTTTTTCGAAAGCGTGCATTGGCAATTTGGCATGGGCTTCATTAGGTGGAAGTGGGAAGTTTTACATGCTCAAAAGAGAGTCAAGCAAGCTAAAGACTGATCCATATACACAGTTAAGGAGCAACTGATGATTACTCTCATACAACACAGTCACAACGTCTGCCTGTGTACACAATTAAGGAACAACTAATATAAAGACTGATCCATATACACAGTTAAGGAACAACTGAAGACTACTCTGATTCATACAGCACAGTGACACAGTCACAATGTCTGCCTATGAGACAGACGAGAACCGATCCCATCGAGTAATGTACCATCGCGTACAGTGCCTATGAAATAGAGAACCGATCCCATCGAGTAATGTACCATCGTGTACAGTGGCAACTAGATTAGGTGTACAACACTTCACTCGCATTGTTTCAGTGTTTAGCACCGATCCTCTCAGTAATGTACCATAGATCCAATAATGTACCAGAGCGTGTAGTGGCAACTAGATTAGGCGTGCAGTACTCCACTCACATTGTTTTGCAGATGTAGAAGCACTGAGGTTCACAGCTCATGTGCGCCATCTGTTGCTGCTTCTGGTTTTGGGAGAACATCTTGAACCTTCTTTCGGATGTATTCGGTGGAAGCAGAACACAACACTTGTCGTCCTTCCGGGTCACACAGTTGGTGGTAGTAGAGCTTTCTTATGTTGAACTTCTTCCTTTTGAAATCATGGCACGCTAAGCATCGCACCTCGTTACCCTTCCTCTCTCCGAAGAGACCTAGAGATAAGACCCCATCTTGTATCTCCACATCACTGCATACATCCATTCCGATAGATATATTCAACTAAAGAAAACTTTATTGTTTGTGCTGATGTATTTAGAACTGAACTTTACCTGAAGGTTGGGAAATAGACTTTGAGGTAATCATTAACCGACTTGCAGGTTTTATTCTTTTCATTGAAACGACAGTTTCTAAATAAAAAATGAAACATTAGATCACATGCAGCCTTGCAATTCAATTAAGTGTAAATAGTTTCAGTATATATATACCTTGGCAACGCCTCATTCTAAGCCATAGAATGTATGTCAGCCAACAATGTGTCCACATACTGGATGCCAGAACTGAAATCACTAGGGTATGTCGCACAGATATAGTTGATGTAGTATGCCTGAGCCCGAATAGCATTACCCATTCCTCTCAGGTCAAATAATGCCTGGCCTCGGAGCAGCAATACTAACTCAGGGTGTGCTTCTCTGATATTCAGAGGTTGTGCAGCACTGCTCACAGCACTACCAGCAGCCTTCCCATCTCTCACCATTTGACTCAATATGTCGAGTGCACGGTTCCATTCACGTTGGCGAAGGCAGGCTTGCAAGTCAGCTGGTCCGAGCTGATTCTCTTGTTGCTCCACCTGCACTTGCTCTCTGCAGCAACGAAACCAGAACCATCAAGTAACTTCATTCACCGGCCTCTTTTTTTTCGACCAATTCGGGGGGATTCTCCCACCTACTTCATTCACCGGCCTCTCACACTGCTTTATTGGAAAAACAAGTTTAAACACTCCATCTTAAACAAATGGAAAAGAAGAGCGCTCACGCTGCAGAAATAGGCTCGGCATAAAAAAATTCTTGCACGGGTGGATCCTCAAGTGCTGATAACAAACTGCACATAGAGTATATACTCAATTTCACCGATCATATGTACGCTTGCTTATAACATGCATGTAAGTCTAAATGCAACTTACGCCTCAAAGTTGTCGAGATCCTCGTTTTCACCTTCATATGCTTCAATGCGTTTTTCAACAGGGAATGTAGTCCTACAATAAAAGTAGTTGCGTGTATATAGTCAGAACATTTGTGAACTTATAAGATGCAGTTAATTTTACTACAATAATAAATGAACCTTAAATACAAGATTTGGAAATTACATTTTCCATACTCCAGGGTCTCAAAAAGAAATAATTGAACTCCATAATTTGAACAGAATAACTGAACTCCATAACTACTCCAGCAGCATAGTTTCAAAGAAATCCGATAATAATTTGTGCTTGTTCTTCCAGTTCCATAACCATAATAGCCGATAAGTTCTTTTTGCAATTTCAATGAACAAAAAGAAATAACTGAACTCCATAACTACTCCAGCAGCATAGTTTCAAAGAAATCCGGTTCTTCCAGTTCCATAAGCATAACAGCCGACCAGTTCTTTCCCAATTTGAACCAACAAAAAGAAATAACTGGACTCCATAATACTCCAGCAGCATATAGTTTCAAAGATATCCGATCATAATCCGTGCTTATTCTTCAGTTCCACAACCATAATAGCCGATCAGTTCTTTCCCGATTTCAATCAACCCATACAAACAAACGATGACCAGCAGGCAAGCAATTAGCAGAGAGGAAAGGAAGCAAACTCTGAAACTGCAGCCTGATGAGGTTGGGGATCGAGGTGGTCTCCTCCTCCGTCCCCAGCTCCGACTCCAACTCCTCTTCCTCTGCGGCTCATCGAACAGAACATCCAACATCCGCCCTCAATCCATGAACAACAAACAATGGATGAGAAAAGTTTTGGTAGAAATTCGTACGAAATTTCCGCCTGATGAAGATGGGGATGGACAACGTCTCCTCCGCCGCCCCCCGCCCCAACTCCGTTTCCTCTTGCTCTGCGGCTCATCGAACACAACATCCAACATCCGCCGTCAAATCATGAACAACAACTGACGAGAGAAATATTGGTAGAAACCAGTACAAATTCGTACGAAATTGCAGCCTGATGAGGATGGGGATCGGTAACGTCTCCGCCTCCGCCCGCCGCTCCTCTTCCTCTGCGACTCATGGAAACGGAACATCCAACATCCACCTTCAATCCATGAACTGGGATGAGAAATTTTCTGGGAGAGACGAGTAGAGACATACGGCGTGTCGTTGGGCGCCGCCTGAGCGGGAAGGCGATGACCCGAAGCGCCTCCACCTCCGGCGCCACCCCCACTCCCTTCACCGCCTCCGCCGCCGCCGCCGCCGCCCCCGCTCCCGCTCCCGCTCCCGCTGATGGAAGACATCGGACCCTGCGCCGGCTACGCTCGCAGCAGAGAGATGGGAGGGATGCGGAGAGGAATCCCCTCTCCGATTCCGATTCGCTCGTTGCTCGGCTTCGTAGCGGCGAAGGAACCGACGGCGGGAGGGAGGAGGGAGCAGAGTTTGTTCGGGAAATTGTCAAAGCAGAGGAAACAAACAGCTGCCGCGGCAGAAATGCGGCCCGGCCCATTTTATTAACCCTGGGCTCGAATGCCTGCTCTCCGTGCCATCCCATTCGCAACCAATCACACAACTCTCTCTCAAAAAAAAAAAAAAAAAAAAAAAAAAAACACACACACACACACAAAGCCAAGAAATATACAAGTAAAAAAACGCTGACTAAATTGCTACACGAAGTGCGATTTTTTACTCCCTCTGTGCCGATAGAACGGAATTTTAGAACAGTTTCATGTTTTAAATACCAAATTTAACCAATTATAGATAAAAAGTATACATATTTATAATAATAAATTAATATTATTAGATTAGTTTGACATATATTTTTATAATAAATTGATTTTGAGTAGTAGATTTGAATACTATTTACTAGGTTTATCCTAGATTGTATCTAGATGTTGGTTGCCAATGATTTGGCATAAGTTGATGAATAATGGAGTATGCTTCCATGTAAAAAAAAGAAACTTGATCAAATATGAAGCACTTTAATTGGCACACATATCATAATTGCATTCTTTAAGGACATAGATAGTACCTCCATACATTATTAAATTGTAAACTTGGTCCATGGTACTAAATAATTCATTGGCATTTTGGTCAGAGTCTAGTAAAAGTTTAGAAACTTTCACCATCCATAGCTTTTCAAGATATTCATTTATCTCAAAGAAAAATTATAGCTGCAAATTATAGTCTCTTGATCTGGCAAAAAAAAAAAAAAATTCTCATGTTTTGGGCCTCAAACAAACCAACGGGACCTTGTCCGATCCGATTCCGACCCGGGGAAGGCCCAAGCCCAATGATATATTGGCACGAGGCCTCTTCTCGCCCCCCTTTTCTTTTTTTTTTTTTCTCCCCTGTGATTTGTTTCGATGACGACGACGGCGGTGGCGCGGAGGGGCGGCGATCGTTCGGCCTTGGCGGGGCTGCGGCTCCGCCGCCTCATCCCTTTGCTCCGGCGCCACCACCTCTACCGCGCCGCTCACGTGTACGCCCGCCGCCTCACCCATCTCTTCAATTTCTCTCCTCCTCCGCGCCACCCATCTCTTCAGTTGATGCGATTTGGTTACCCACCAATGCCAATGGCAATCACAGTCTGAAGCGGAAGAAGACGCGCGTCTTCTTCGACGCGGAGCGGCTCCGGAGGATGATGATCCGTGACCGCTGGGCCGCCTCCTCGGCCTACGCCCTCAGCTTCGTCGATTACCGCGACTGCAGCCACGAGGCCGACGAGATCAACTACCGCATCCTTCTCCTCCGCGTGCTCGCCGCCTTGGCAGCTGGCCAGGCCCTCTCCGTCGAGCCCCTCTTCCGGCGCATCTACGCTTGCATCTACTCCTTCCCCGAGTACGACCGCATACGCGGCCTCCTACTCGCTATGCGCTCCGACGACGCGCGCCTGTACTGCATTGATTGGCTTCCGAGTACTGCAAATATACATCAGTTGCTGAACCTGTGTCTGTGTGTAACCACTGAACCTGGTGACATCGGTTTCTCTTGCAGGTCCTCCAGGCTATATATATGGGCTCTTCAAGCCTAGGGCAGTGCAGGGCAATATGGACTTGGTTGTCAAGTGCCCAGAGCTCAACAAAGCCAGTACACGGTCACCGCGCTGCATGTCTCTTGGTCATACAGAGTATGCATCATCTCATTCTGATGATAGTATATATGTTTCAAGTTTCGGATTGTTAAGCCTGATCCCATCCAAAGCCCACACCAACCGCTCGATCTTGTTATCTAATTATCCAATTGAGTGCGAAATATGTATCTTGTTGCAGGTCATGGCAAAGTACCAGTCATGACACGAATAAACCTACCAGTCTTCCGACGCATATCCTCTCCCTTTCCTTTCTAACAAAAACGTATTTGTTATTAACTTAAATAACTAGGCGCTTTCTTTGCCTGTTTTGCATCCTGCCACTCAGGCACTCACACATCTTCGTTTGTTCAGGCCTTCTCAGATCAGTCACATGATGAATTCTTCAGGTTTGCCTGCATACCTGTAACATTTGGCATGCAGTGGAAATAACTGTCTTGTGAGCATCATCCACTAAGCATAATTCATGATTCTTGTGCCTTGGTATAGTTGTTGTATATTTAATGGTATGAGTTACATACACCTCTGACAAAGCACAACATCTTCCCTGTGCTACTGTAGTTTCACATCTATTGTATTACTAAACATCTTGGGTACATATTCTGATTCCGTGATATGAATCATTATTTGTTGCTAGTTGTACATTTGACATTTCCATTTGGTTTTCCACTCTATATATGTGCCTGGTTTATATATATTAAATGATTAAATAATAGACTAATCACTCAAATCCAAGACCAATTATAGGGCCAATGCAGAATCAGTTTATATTATTTTGGAAATAAAGATATTCTTTCTATTTTCTTACAATGCATAGCAAGGCACGAGGTACCTAGCCCGGTGGCGGCCTCCTTCAATCTCTCACGCTTACACAGGCGGAGCTATGTAGTGGCCAAACGGGGTCATGGCCCCCCCTTGGTCCTGGACATTTGAATAGAATATGATATACTAGAGGATGTTGGCCATCATTAGATCAGCTAAGCAAGCAATAATTAAGCAAGAATGGCCATCGATTTCTCTCTCATCTCAATAGTATCTATGTCTGAGCCTGTGATTCATTTAGTAGATCTTAGTTAGTCTGAACTTTTGCAGACTCCGTGTGGAAGTTCTAGTTTTAATATATGTGGGCCTACATTATTTTCTCACTTAAAATGATTATAAAAAAGGTCCACATGCAGCCTATCCTCTTGCTGATTCACGTTTTACCATATTGTTAGCTTCTTGAGGATGCATTGCAAGATTGGAAGTAAACTGTATGTTAATTTGTGGTTAAGTAAAAATAATATCTTTTCCTTTTACAATTTGAGAAGCATGGCAAGATCAGTCCCTTAGTCTTTTTTTTTTCTAACCTGGAACTTATAGTATGGGCATAGTTGTTATTGTTAGTATGGAACAAATTGCCACCCCACCCCCCACACCCCCCCCCCCCCCCCCCCCCCCCCACACCAATGGATCAAGCTCAGCCACTGCATGATTAATCAATAAGTCAAGCAGTTGATTGCTACTTTGTTTTTGTTTTGTTTACCATCTATCTTGTATGATGAACTTGGCTTCATAGTCCTTTGGATCATGTGTGCCTAGGTGAAATTTAGGTGATGCAAAACTTAGATGCTCAAGCAAGGACATGCCTTTGAGCCAATATGTAGCAAAATATAATTTGCAACACATTCTATGATTCTTGTTTGATTCCTCATGATACTTTAGCATAGATCTCATATTATTTCTATCATTCTTTACTTGCCTTTCACAGGTATTGCTTTCTTTAAGTTTATTACACATTGGTTGTCCTCATGAGTCATGTCTTGCTCTTATTTTTCTTATCTCATCTTTTCACTTGTACTTGTGATGCATATGTACAATACAACAGAACCCTTTTTGTGCTTGTGCGATACCAAATTTTCTCTTGGCATTATTGTTATATATGCACATACACACTTGCACAATTCCTGTACTTTATAAGTATCACCTTTCACTTGAAACTCCTATGCCCTGCAGATGCTCCAAGTACTGCAGCCTTTGAGGGTATGCTGTCTACTTCACCAGCACCAGTTATAATGTTTCTAGTTTCATCCACTAATGACACAGGTATGAGTACTCGTGTTAATATTTATTGTGTCATGGTCCTACCTGATATCGCGTCTTCACTCTTCAGCTACCCAGGCAGCAAGCCAAAGAGAGGAAGCTGAAATCACCAAGGCGCCAGCGGCTGCCTCGAATCTTGTTGCTTTGCTGGGCTTCGCGTCCCACATCAGCGTCGGCCCAACCCGCAATACATTGGTCCAGAGTGGATTGCGTGAGTGCCAGGTGCCTCTAACGGCAAGCTGGCAACAGCTCTGAGCTCTGTATGAGAGGCGTGTGTGTTTGGCTTGGCGAGGAACTGGACATACGAACCTACGGCATCACGGTGGGGGTAGTGGCAGCGAGTTTTTTTTTTTTTTTTTTTTTTTTTTTGACAATGTGTGGCAGCGAGTTGAACTTGATGTAACGCGATTTGTAAACTATTAGCACTATTACATAGTCTGTACATAGAAAAATGCCCATGTGCATGTCTACCCCTGTTCTACTGATTTTTTTGTGGGATGTCTGTATCTTTGACCTTCGATTATAAGCTAAATGCTGTCATATATGGTCTGGTTCTGGATTAAACACTAGGGCTCTGATTATGTGTTAATTTTGGAGACAACCATTAACTTTGCTCCTCCAAAATTTTAAGCTCCTATCGAAATGGATTCAACCCGCTTTGGGTTTAATTAGAAGGATATTGTGTTGGATGCGGATATGATTCACCATGAGAACTAAATGCATAGGATTGATTTGGATCGCAAAGACGTGGATACCCAAAAATCTTATGGATATCTCGCCGCCCTCCCTGGCGGGTGTCGCTCACTGCCATATACACCCGTTGTCTAGCTTGCTTAACCCTCCTTCTAGCCACATACCGACGATGTAACTTAGCAGCTCCTTCGCCTATACCACCACTGTTGTCGGAGACGAGAGCACACCTATGTTTGCTCGACATCCTCAGGGAGGCCAAGTATGGGGCCCACCCTCATGGGCGGACACTAGCATTATGCCCGAGTATTCCTGGACATACCTGTTTGCACCAAATTTTGGACTCGGCATGCGTGAACAGAAGGTATACTGAAGAAGTTATTACTCGAGACTGGCTGAGTGTTGGTGGCAGCCGTTGATGGGGAATCAGCTATTTTTGAGGCAAATCGGCTAAGTTGGATCGGTTGAATGGCAAAGCTTGACTCCACGTCGGTTCCGAACAATTTGAAGATTTGCAATGGATTAAATGCAGAGGACTCTACGGGAAGGAAAAGTGGAGCCCAAGTTATCTAGTTTTGTTAGTTATCAGTTTATTTCCATGTTTTTGATTCGTATTAGTCAAGGACACGGTCAAAACCCAGGGTATAAATATGTACACCCTAGCAATTGTAAAAGGATCCAACAATCAATCAATCAAACAACCGGCTTTGACGCCAAACCCTTAGGAGTAGGAGTAACGTAGATCTCGGTGAGTTCTTCATGATCTAGACTGCATCGGCATCGACCGACCCCTAGTTTTCTGTAAGTACCGTCATGACTCGTATTTTTGTTTGATAAGGCTGCATCGGCTTCGACCGACCTCTTGTTATGCGTTGATGTGGGTTAGTTATCGGCTCTATTAGACAATGGCAAAGTCTGATAATTCATTACATTACCAATATTCTTCATGCTCTTTATTGTTTTATTTATCGTAACAATATCTTTGCCCGGTCGAGATTTGGTAGGGTTTGGCCTTAGATCTTATCGAATTCAATCGTCTTTATGCTTATTGATGCTTACCCTCACCATGATGATTGGTTTCCTATTTTTTTATTGGCCAAATTTTATCGGTCTTGATCGTCACATATTGCGCGTTCTAGGGTATGGAGGGTTTAGCGAGTAAAATTTGTTAATCTCTTCTAGAGGCTTTCTTAAGATGGCTGCAACGGCTCTAGACTGATCTCATCACTAAAGTTATCTAGATTCAGACGCTATCGGCTAGTAGGCTTTGCTTGCGAGATCAATTATGCACCTAGTTCGTTCTTCATGTTAGCATCAGCTATTTTAGCAGATTGCACGTGCTTTATTAAATACATCATATGTTCTATTGATTCCTAGCTTGTACGTGTGTCTTGTTCTAGTATAATATCGAAGGTGGTTAAGTAGATCTGTTAATCTCTTCTAGAGGGTCTCCTAATGTGGCTGTAGCGGCTGTGACCGATCTCACAACTAGATCTTATCTGGATTCAGACGCCGTCGGTTAATAGTTCTGCTCATCGCTAACGGTATTGTATTAGCTTCTAAGGTATGTGGATGGGTTAGATAGTTGATAGCTCACGTGCTGTAAATCTTTGTCTAGACAAGTGTTTCATACCAGATTTGATGCTTTATTTTACTTGTTCTATCTTCTGGTCTGTCATGCTTAAATAGAATCGGCTACCTTGCTTAAACTGTCCATATACATTATTTTGCCGATTTCTCAGTGTAATATGCTGGATGTTGACTTTCTAGTCAATACTCCGATCAAGTCGGCTATCTAGCCAAACATTTGGAACTGTCTCGTAGTAACACCGACACGTTTCACCCTTTTGTTACTGACCTTTTTCTCTTCTTGTCAATTTCAGGGTCAAATTGACTGGTACGCCACGGATTCGATCGGCCGGGAGCTGTTCGAGAAGCCGCAGGGATCAGAGACACGCTCTTGCTCTGGTCTACCTGGCTTGCAAGTGACACGTTGACGTGAGGAGCCATATTTTTGCGTCAACAATACCCAACATTTCTGGAGAAAAAAATAGTAGTTAATACGTATATACAGATTTATGATTAGGGTTGAAAGAGTCATTTTGCGTGCATTAACACCGTTGGACCATCAAACTAACGGAAGGGCCAAGAAACTAATAAAATTCGTTTTAAGGTCAAATATGCAAGTTCAAAAGAAAAAGGGTAAAAAAACTATAAGCACAACTTTCTTTAGGGCCAAGAAACTAATTTTCTCTTAAAATAATTTGTCATGGTCACTCGTGGATGACCTATAAAGTTTGGCGTTGAGAGAGAATGTATACATAACAGTGAGAAATCTGAGCTACGGACGAAAAAGGTAAAAAGGAAAAAATAGTAATCCATTGCCTACTAACCAGACGGCCTGGCCCAGTATCCACCGATCCGTTACACACACGCGTGGGAATCCAACAGAGTTGCCCAGTTCTCCCTCTTCAATGCTGATTCCCTGTCCACCGGCCGCCGTTGCCTGTCTTTGCTGATGACCGGAGATGGTTGGGGATGGGGAGGAGAACGTCGGGTCGTTCCGCCGGACCAGAGTGCGCACGCGCCGCACGGCCACGCGAATGGCATCGGCGCTCGCTAGCTCTGACAACCGCGCCCAGGTAACAAGGGGATTGGACTGAGACTGACTGCTCCTGCTTCCCCCTTCTTCCTCCTATTCCAAGCGTTTTTCTCTATAGTTCATCAATGAGGACGTCAATTCGCTTTCGTCTCCGAGTATTAACTGTGTTGAAGTTAGAATTGCAGCTCTCTGCTCTCGAGACATTTTGTCTGCTCAAGTGTTGACGTCAAAGTACTCTGCGATTTTATCTAACGAGTATAATATATAAGAAATCTGTGATTCAGTGTTTGCTGTTTGCTAAGAGTATCCTTTTGTTATTGAGTTTGTATATGATGTATCCACCTTATCATTTTTAACATCATGGTATATACGCTGTGGTAGGTTTAGCTTTCTTCTGCACCCTGTAATGCTTTGCTGTTAATTTGAGAATGCAGAACTTTTACTGCAAGTAGGTTTATATTTCAATATACATAACAATAGAAATTCCTCTGTATGAGGTAAGGAAATCTCATCATACACATTATTATACTCTGAAGAGTCAGGATACACCTTATGTCTCTGTTCACTGTTATTATCTGTTACTTGAAAGTTCAATGACTGGAGTTGCATCTAATACCAAGGCAATATTTGGTATTCTCTGACAACAAGTATGTTGAGTAATTCAGTTGTCAGCACCAAATGATGTGGAACCTGCTACTGCGGTAGAACGAGAATAATCCTTCTTTATCTTGTTCAGCGTCACAACCACATCACTCATCGTCACCCTTTCGTCAGGTATGTCATGCAAGCATAGTAAGCCCAATTCAAACATTGACTCAAGCAAATTATCCATGCAGCTAATTGAAGGGTCTTGCAGTAAACGTTCATCCACAACATCGACAAGTTTTCTTGGAAATGCTTGATTGACCCACATCTTGAGGCTTAATTGTCCACCAAACATTGGATCTGTTGGCTTCTTTCCCTGTAAGTATTTCAAGAAGCATGATCCCATAGCTGAATACGTCACTCTTTCTTGATGCTTTTCCACTGTATCCATACTCTAGTAAAAAAAAAAATTTACAAACAGGAGTATTAATTAAAACAATACTTGTATTAGCAAGATAGAGAACGAGACTAGTGTTACTGAGGGTACCTGGTGCCATATACCCTATTGTTCCTGGCATGCTCACAAAAACTGCAGAGTTGTCATCACCAAATAATAGCTTTGCAATGCCAAAGTCTGCCACATGTGCGGTCATGTTTTCATCAAAGAGAACATTGCTTGGCTTTAAGTCACAGTGCAGGACTACCTCACAGTGCTGATAATGTAGATACTCCATTGCTTTTGACACGTCCAAAAGAATTTCCAACCTCTTCAGGATTCCTAAACACGGCCTATATTCACTGTGCAAACATGTTTCCAAGCTACCATTAGGCATGTACTTGAGAATCAATGCTTTGAAGTCCATGTTTGAGCAGGTGTTTACTATCCTTATTAAATTACGGTGTCGAGCCATGCGCAGCACACGACACTCGCTTCAAAGCTTCTTGTGGCTTGTTCCAGCTGCATGTTTAAAATTTTTATTGCAACGACCATGCCATCAATTAGTTGTCCCTTGTAAACTTTCCCAAAGCTTCCAGCACCTAGCAGGTTGCTTTCACTGAAATTCTCCGTGGCCCGGATAATTTCATGGTACGATACTAACCTATAGTTGTTCATGTCAATTGTTCCAAAGAGAAACCACCATCTCTTGCTTCTTCAATTTCTTCCCGATTAACACATATAAGCAGGAAACTAGGGTTCCAACAAATATGGCGCTAGCAATGATTGATAGTATTAGGATTCGTCGTCCATTATTATAGTGATAGTTGCTTTGGCATGGCAGAAATCCTAAACGGGAGACACCACAAAGAGCTGAGTTCCCTATCAAAGACTGAAGGGTAATGTTTGCAAAGACACCTCCTTCTGGTATCTGACCATGTAGCTTGTTGAAGGACAGATTCAAGATGGCGAGATCTGTCAATTTGGCCAAGTATCCTGGGATTGTACCAGATAGATCATTGTATGACATGTCCAATGATTTCAAGCTCCTAAGGTTGCCATAAGAGTCTGGAACTGAATCGTTGAATGAGTTGTGTGATAGGTTTAAGTTCGTTAGTGTCTGCAGTTGTCCAAAGGAACTAGGAAGGCTGCCAACAAAGATGTTGCTAGAGAGATCAATGGATGAAATTTGTTTCAAGGAACCTATTTGAACTGGCAATGCACCATTCAGTGAATTCTGATACAGGTAAAGTTCCACGAGACTGTCAAGGTGGAATAAGCTTGCTGGTATATTTGATGATAGCCGATTTTGAGATAGATCCAAGTATAATAACATGGAGAGGTTGCCTATCTGATCTGGTATGGAGCCAGACAGTTGATTGTCATGGAGGGCAAGTTGTTCTAAGTTCCCTAGCGCACAAAGCTGTTCGGGGATGGGTCCTGACAAGTGGTTGCCATAGAGGTACATACGAACGAGCTTGTCCATCATCATGGTTGATTTTGGAATTGACTTACACAGATGGTTTTCTGATAAGTATATCCCATTTAGACTGCTTAGATTTGATATGGTAGCAGGAATTTCACCGGTTAAATCATTTCTATGTGCAGCGAAAGATGTTAGTTGACTAGAGAGATTTCCAATATAGTCCGGGATTCTTCCAGTGAAATGATTTGACCCAACCTCAAGGACTTGGAGTTGTCTACAATTCGAAAGACTTGCTAGGAAATTTAGATTCCCTTCAAGATAGTTCCCATAAAGAAGAACAGACATAAGACTCCCTGTGCTACCCAGTGTCATTGGTACAAAACCTGTCAAGAGATTGTTAACCAACTGTAAAAAAGATAACTCAGACAAGTTACTAGCAAATGATGGAAATGGTCCAGTCAGTTGATTATTAGAGAGCTCCAATACTACGAGCTGACTTAATTGTCCAAATTCAGGTGGAATTTCTCCGTTAGATTTCCAAATGACAGATCTAGAATGGCGAGATTGGTAAGATTGCTCGTAACAGCTGGGATTGGGCCATTGAAGTTATTGTAACCTAACTCTATTCCTCCAAGCTCGGCAGCTTGGCCAGCCAACTAGGTACTGGGCCATCAAAGGAATTATATGCCAGAGAAATTACTTGGAGGTATTTGCTTTCAGAGAGCCCCTGTGGAAGCTTACCCGTGAAACCTGTTGAACTCGGAGGGTGATAACTTGAAGCATGGGGAGGCTAAAGCTTTCGTTTCCAGGGATAGGACCTTTCAAATTGTAGTTGGCCCCAAGATAAAGCCACTGAAGTGTAGACATATTGAAGATGGCTTGGGGCACCGTACCTGAGAGTTGGTTGACCTGCAAGTTAAGATATTTGAGCATGGGCAGGGATCCAATGCTGTGTGGTATCATCCCTGACAAGCTGTTATTGCCATGGTTGAGGTAATACAACCACGGTGTGCTGTTGAATAAGCTTTCTGGTATTGATCCACTCAAGAAATTCTTTTGAAAGTTCATGTACCTAAGGTTGTGCAAACCATTTAACTGTTCCGGGATCGTCCCTGAGATGCTGTTGTTATGGAGCTGAAGAACCTGGAGGCTTGTGAGGTTCCCCATGGCAGAGGGGAGGGCTCCTGATAGAGTGTTGTGACCAAGATCTAGAGACCTAAGCCTATGTAGCCTTCCAATCTCCGATGGGATGGAGCCTGTAAGGCCTGTGTTGGTTAGGTTGAGGACAACCAGGAAAGAGAGGTTACCGAGATGTGAAGTGACCTCGCCTTGGAGAGGTATCTTTGGCAGCTCCAGGGCGACAACACGTTGCCTGTGGCGGCGGCTGCAGGAGACGCCACGCCATTGGCAGAAGGAGGTTTTGGTTGTCCAGTTGGTGCCGAGGATGCCGAGAGGATCTGAGAGCTGGGCCTTGAAAGCAAGGAGAGCTGAGAGATCAGTGGCGCTGCCAGTACCATTGGCAGAGAAAGCAAATGCTATGATGGACGGCTGCTGCAGATGGAATATTGAGAGTGCTGTGGCAACAATGATGAGAATGCATGGGATTGAAAGGAGCGCCATTTGCTGGATGCTACAGAGGCAGGTGTGTGGCCGGAGTTATCAAATGAAGCGATATACAATGCCAAAGCATATATATAGGAGTAGGACTTGGGAGTAGCAGTGTACGAACGTCAGGGCCATCAACCAGTCCATCAGGCGTTGATCCTGTAGAATTGCCAGGTTCAGTTCAGCGCGGTAGCGTGGAATGCAGTGTCTGAAGCTGAATGCAGAAGAAAATCCGTTATCACTTTGGCCTGGACTTTTCTTTTCGAGCCATTTCGGTTTTTCATCTCTGTCTTGATGCCGTTTATTACTTAGCAAAAAAAGGTAGCAATGGGGTGGCTGTTGTTCGTTATACCGTAACTGTCGACTATCTAACTGTATTTACCGTTGCGCTTTAGCTCTGCTTTCCTGTAAACTGCAAGTAGCAGGGGCATTAAATTTAGCTGTTTTGTTTCGAAATGTATCCAAATGAGCAACACCGACGCTATCGCTTTGGAAATATCAGCTTATAGCATCCTACTCTCTAGGTACGGTGCGTCACAAGGCGTCAAGGCACATGCGAGGGCTGCTGGCATATGGCAGGCAAGGGGTGATCTCCTCCGCATAACCGTGTCGTGTCCGCTCGATTGAACCCACCACTGAAATGAAAAAAGTATTGGAGCGGAGACCGGCACTAGGTCAAGCGATTGCTCAGTTGCCTAATTTTTGCCACCCAATTTTTGCCCAATTTGCCCTACTCTGAATCGTTTGCTTTTCTTGGAGTGGAGCGGACCCATGGAGGAGTGCGGTGCCTCCAGTGCCGCACTTGCGCTGCCGCTAAACCCCTCGCCCATGCCGATCGAAGTGGTTCTTGCTCAAACCGCACTCACAGGCCGGCGGCGAATGGAGAGCGTGGATGATGGAGTGGAAGTGGACTGCTCTGCGTCTCTGGCCAGGCCTCTGCACGGTGAGAAGAGAAGGGATACAGAAGGTACAAGACTAAGATCATATGGCAAGCACGGGCGGAAAACAAGTGCAAACTCTTCACTACGATCCTAATCCAAAATAAACTACTAACAACAGACAATCTCGCCCTTAGGAAATGGCTTCACCAAGATATATAACTGTATTCTTTGCAGTGGCCCGCTTGAGTCACGATTCCACTATTACCTGAGTTGGCCTCATCAAAAGAAAAAGAAAAAAAGAAAAAGAGCAAAGCTTAGCTTGTCGATCTGCAATAATATCTATCCATCGACCGGCATCTATATTCAATATATGTAGTGGCAGGGCCACCATCTGTTCTCTGCCTAGCAAAGCGAAATTCTAAGGCCCGCTCCACTGAATGATTGAATATATGTAAGGCGGGCCGGGAGACTGAAAATTCTACGGTCTCAAGCAAAACATGTCGAGGTCAGTCAGGCTTATTTTGCTAGTACTCCTCATGGTGTCTCCGGTGTTTTCAGTGCAATTACACAATCATTGTCAAGGTGTCCACATGAAGCATGCTCATTTTCAGCAACAGGGAAATTCGGGAAGTAATCTGCGCCGGGGCATTCACGTTCCTTTTTCATCATGGTGTTGGCCGGCCTAACCAACAGCAGTATGAATGTTTTCTCCTAGTCAATAAAGGTAATTCGTGGGTAACTTTGTTACACTCTCTCTTTTACTGAAGTGAACTTGCACTCCTCGAAGGATTGCACCATCGATTTAATAATTTCCTCAACGATGAAGCCTAGCTGAGAGTTATCTCTTTCCTCCCCTCCAGCTGCCGTGATGACCCTGGAGCGACCAGATTCGGCTCCAATTGTGCCTTCACACCACTGAGTCGCTACTCCCCCCTACCCCTCTCCACACGCCATGGCCTCTGCTTCCTCGGCACTGTCGCAGTGGAAGAGAACCCGCCAAGCCGTGAGGACTGAGGAGAACCTTGATAGTCGTATCCCGCCGTGCCATCACCCGGACGCCTGACTGGTTTATCTGTCGACGAAGCTCTGTTGTTGGATATCTGTCAGTGTGTTCCGAAAGCTGATTAGAAAAATACATAGATTCAGTAACGGGAGTTGGGCCTGACTAGCAGTTCGATTTCAAACGGATGCGACATGATTTATTCAGGCGCTCAAGGATATCCATCCACCAAGTCACATTCCGGCAAAACACTACACGTTTTTGCTACTGGGCTGCTGGCACATTTGGAAGAGAAGAAACAATGTGGTCTTCAGGCATGAAAGAACAGCACTCAGTGCACTCAGTGCCTCAATGGTTGCATGCAACACGGAGGCCTATCTGTGGGCTGCAAAACTGCCAAGAGACCATACGGCAATAGCTGCTACTTGGTGTTCATTTTTTTTTTTTTTTTTGAGGAATCGGTAGGGAAGGCCCCTACCTATTTGTTGTTTTTATTGCATATAAGAACCAAAGAATTACAGCATAATTACAAAAGTACAAGGCTTCCAGAGCCAAAAGAAAAAATGAAGGTAATTCTAAAGCCTATTCTCACACCACTGAGAGAGGGGATCAGAAATGCTCTTCTTGGCTTTGATGCAAACCAAACCAAGATCCTCCTAAGGGCTCTCTTCCAAGCTTGAACCGAAGTGCGTTTGTTATCAAAGATAATGCCATTTATTTCTTTCCATAAGCACCAGCAACCCGAAATGAAAATTTCTCTGAATATTCTGCTTCCAAAATCTGTTCTTGATTGGATAACCATGTCTAGAGGCTGCAAACTGAAGTCCCAGTGAATGTTGATCGACTGTCAGCACGTCAGGCTGAAGGGGCATTTAAAAAAGAGGTGAAAGCAAGTCTCCTCAATACCCTGTTGACATAGCACACAACTATAATCAGGCAGGAATTTGTTTTTTCTTTTCAAGATATTTCTGGTGCTCAATCTGTCTCTGATTAATAGCCACATGAAGAATTTTTCTTTACCCAGATTACCTGCCTTCCATATCCATCTGAACAAGGGAGAGGCTTCAACAATGCCTTGGAGGAATTTCTATACAGACTTGGAGGAATATGAAGGTCCCCAATCATAATCCCATAAGTCATGTTGATCAGGATCCCAATCCATGTAGTCCAGCATGGTCTCAAGTTCTACCAATTCTTCTGCAGCCACACTGGTGAGAGGCAAGAAAAAGGACCTGTCGATCTCTCTGTCTAAGAAAAATTTAACTGAACTATTTTCCTTGATGCCGAAGGAGTAGAGGTGTGGGAATCTATCTTCAATGATCTCCACAGACCAACTGTCATGCCAGAGTGAGACTGAAGATCCATTCTTTTGATGACACTTGCCAAAGGTCTTGAATTTCTCATATAGTTTTAAGATGTCTCTCCACCAAAATGAGCCACATGCATTCCTTTCCTGAGGAGGGACAACATCATTGTGGTAGAGTTTTGACCAAGTGAGGCTTACACAAGGTGTATCTGCATGATTGAAGAATTTGTCTAGACATTTCATGAGAAGAGCATAATTCTGATTCTCAATGTTTATGATCCCAAGTCCCCCTTCCTCTTTTGGTCTGCACATTGGTTCCCAGCAGCTAAACAGGACCCTTTTCTATTGATATCACCCTTGCTCCAAATGCAATGCTTTCTGAATCTGTCAATCTGATGAGTTATGCCTGGAGGTATGACAAGAGAGCTCATGTAGTATGTTGGCAATGCAGAGAGAACAAAATTTACTATGATCAACCTGCCTTGGTAAGTTAAGAATTTACTAATACCTGCCAGCCTTCTCTCCATCTTAGTGACCAAGGGGGAGAAGTCCAAAATTGATGGTCTGGTGGTGCCCAAGGGGAGACCCAGGTAGGTGAAGGGCATGTCTCCCACTTGACATCCAAAGGTGAGAGCCAAGTGCTGCATTTTTTTAGGGCTGGCATTTATTGGGACTAGGAAGCTCTTCTAAAAGTTTACCTTCAATCCAGAGAAGTCAGAAAAAGATCCGAGGAGGCCTTTCAGAGCAAAGAGTTGTCTAGTATCTGCTGGGAGAATAAGGAGGGTGTCATTAGCATACTGAGCAATGGGGAAGAAATCTTCATAAGTGTTGGAAAGAGGGTGATTCAGTGTGCCATTGTGCCAGGCTTTATTGATGATTGATTGTAGTAAATAATATTATTTTATTAAATATCACGGTAACAAATGTGCAACTACATGCAATCGAGAAACTCGGGCCTCCTCGCGCACGGATGGTTAGGCTCCTGATGCTATTGGATTCCTGACATACCCGTTTAGAGATGGGAGTAGATACACCTGGGAGTATAAAAAACTCACCCTATATATATATTCAACATATATTAAATAAGAAAGACCTTGTTTTTCTATTTTTTTTACCGCAGGGGCAAAAAGGTCTTTTTACATGCAGTTAACACCGACCTTCAAAGTAACGGAGGGCCAGAAAAGTAACAAAATTTTACTTTAGGGCCAAATAGACAAGTTTGAAAAAAAGAGGGCCAAATAAGTAAATGAATTTTTTTTCAGGGTCAAATAAGCAATTCTCCTTTTTTTCCGTTCTGGGCCCGAGGAGCGACTAGCCCACCCAAACGCGTAGGCCCAATGTTATGGAATGGTATGGGCTACATACTACAGCCCGATGTCAGCCCACTCACTCTTGTTTGCACGGCAGTTTTCTCCTTTTCTTCAAGCTTCATCGAACTGTTTCTCTCGTTCCTCAAATAGAAAATGCTCAAAAAAAGAATCTCACTGTTCCTCTCTCTGTGGTTGTGTTAGGATCTCAGGTGAAGGTTATTACTATGAACTCTCCAACAGATTCGACTTCCCAAATCTTTCATGAATGTTCATGTGTGCTAGCACTTGGAGGAGATTACAAAAACAATAATAGCTCGAGTCTGAACTCGTATGAGTTCTTCAATCAGATGTCTCACTAGAATGCCCAGCCCTCCAAAAAAAAGTATAAATAAGTTATAGTGAGACCACATGGCAAAAATAGCGAAGGAAATGAACACAAGAAAAAGCAATGGTGGATGAAGGAAGGACGGCCCATGTGTCAGAGGCACAGATGCAGTGCAGTTTCGGTTACGAGCAAGACAGAATGAAGGGAAGGAAAGAAGTGTTTCCCTTGCAAGTATTGCAATTTTACCGAAGATCGATGTTTGGTCCTAATGAAATGCTTGGTGTGGTCTCACCAGTTTTTGCAGAGCCTCGATCAAAGTGGGGTTAGATACAAATGATGGTGTAAGTGCCCATCTCTAATTTACAGGGTGCAGAAAAGTTGGTTTGATGCAACATGATATATATTTTTCATGGCACATTTACAAGGAACACGGAGAACGTCTCTTTGGCTGCAAAAGTCTATTTTACTTCTATGAATTATCATCACTTTCTCAATTTTCTTCTTCAACTCTAAAACCATACATCTTGCCCTGAACTATTGAAACCATTCAAATTACCAGCATGCCCTGATTTTGAAATGGTTTTTGTCTTTGTTTTAGTTAAAAATTCCATAAATACTTGGTAATATAATAGTTTTATAATCCATAGAAAATGTATCTAAGTTTCTAAAAGAGTAAAATACAAATCCGGTCCTTAAACTTTTTATGGTGTGTCATCCCGGTCCAAAGTTTTAAAGTATGTCATTCGTGTGTCTAAACTCTATTTGGGTCTGAAAGCAGCCCATTAGTGCCTAATTAGCTATGATAGTTATGCAGTAGGCCCTCCCCACTCTTGTATTCATTTCAGGATTGCTCATTCTAATCCTACGCGTGAGTAATCGGTACTCCCGTTGCGCGACGTACACACCTGTTCATCGCTACGTTTCGCGACTCGCCTGGCAGCGGCGGCGCTGCCCTAGCATTGGCGGAGGCTGCAAGGCCAATCGGCGAGGCCAAAAAGGTGCAAGTCAGGCAGATCTGCAGCGGCGGCACTGCCCTCGCATTGGCGGAGGCTGCAAGGCCAATCGGCGAGGCCAAAAAGGTGCAAGTCAGGCAGATCTCGGTGATCAGTCGTCGGAGGTGCTCTGGTCACGTATGTTTGAGATGGTCATGGTCACCTATATTTGAGTACGTTGGAGATGGTCACCTATGTTGGAGATGGTTATGTACGTTTTTTTGTTTGGATGATGAGATGTCGTCAGGATCTTGAGATTATCACGATGGATGATGAGATGACAACGGCACACGGCCGATTCTATTTGATCACGATGACTGATAAGATGGCGATGGACCGGTTTAATTTTATCCTAACCTGATTATAATTTGGAAACAGTGCTAATTGAAACAAATTAAAGAAAGGGAGGGGTTATCTATAAATATTAAAATGGGCAAGACCCGCAAACGTTTGATTTGAAACCCAAATAGAATTTAGGCATGCAAATGACATACTTTAGAAGTTTATGGACCGGGATGACACCCCATCAATAGTTTAAGGATCGGATTTGTATTTTACTCTTTCTAAAAATACTAAGAAAAACATATAAATACACTAGGATCCACGAAAAAATAGCGGGCTATTTCTCCGCTATAGCGGCGCTATAGCGGGCTATCTGAAACGCCACAACGCTATTATTCATTTTCCCGCTATTCGCGCTATTGGCGCTATAGTGCGTTATAGCGCTGCTATTGGCAAATAGCGTCATAGCGGCGCTATTTCGCCGCTATACCTGAATTCAATTTTAGGCCAAAATCGAGCCCAAAATGTGACCGTAAAACGAGCACAAAGGCACTTATGGCTTTATGCCTTTTATTTTTGAATTTGGATTATATTAGACTATGAAATCATGGGTTGTGAGTTGTGACTTGTGAGATTTTATATTTTTATTTTATCATTTTAATATATTGTCTCTGTGTATATAAATAGCGGGCTATAGCGGCGCAATAGCGGCACCATCCAGCTGACGCTATGGCGTATAGCGGCCGCTATAGCCGCAGCGCATAGCTGCCACAAACAGCCGCCGCTATTTTTGATAGCCCGCTATTTTTTTCGTGGACTACGATACAAAAATCCTAATAAAATGTTTAGAGCTGGTTAAACAAACATCTTTAGAACCATAAAAAGCTACATTTATCTAGAAAATCGAGGAACTCCGCACCGATAAGGCCTTGGAGATGGAGACCTCTGCGACGAGAAGGCCTCAGAGATAGAGACCTTCGCACCAACCATGACTCGGAGAAGAAGACCTCCATGACAATAAGGACTTAGAGATGAAGACCACCTTGACAAGAAGGCCTCTAAGATGAAGACCTCTACACTAAGAAGACCTTAGAGACAAAGGCCTCCGCACAGAGAAGGCCTTAGAGACAAAGACCTCCATGCCCAGAAGGCCCCAGAGATAAAGACCTTCGTTGCTACAAGAAGGCCCTAAAGATGAAGACCTCCATGATAATTAATAAGGCTCTAGAGACAAAGACTTCCATGCTAAGAAGGCCCTAGAGGCGAAGACCTCCACACCGAGAAGTCCCTAGAGATGAAGACCTCCATGGCGAATGGCCCTAGAGATATGAAGACCTTCATGCCAAAAAGGACACAGAGACAAAGTTATACGTGTTGAGAAGATACTAAAGACAAAGGCCTTGGAAATGAAGACACGTAAACTAAGAGGATACCAAAGGAGAAGGTTCTAAAGGCGAGGACCTAAGTGCCGAGAGAAATGTAAGTGCATTCGCCCCCGTTGTGGGTTTTAGATAATTAATGACAATCAAATTAGGGACTAACCGGATATTTAAGATGTATTCGCAGGTGTTAGTCCATTGAAAGAATTGAACATTCACACTTGGTGAAATAAAGCACCCCCAAATTTGCTATGGACGAAAGGCGCTTCGACTCAACGGTTCACAATTTTACTTTTAAAATTGAGTCATAGGAAACGCCGTACTATCAAGAGGGATGCAAAGTAGATCAGCTAGATGGTGGCTAAAAGTGCTCAGGTCATTTTATTTATGCGCTTGAGAGACACTATGCACTCACACGCACTTAGAATATCTTTTTTAGTGTGCCCAGGGTGCATAGGTAGTACCGGTCCAGTTGGACCGGTAGTACCGATCCAACTGAACTTCCCAGCACCTGCGCACCAAGCTGCGCAAACCGGTAGTACCGTTCCTCTAGCGGTAGTACTGATTTGACCGGTAGTACCGGCCTAAGGGCGGTAGTACCGGTTGCCGCAAGTTCCTGAGGCCCGCCAATGGTTACTTTTGGAGAGCGGTAGTACCGGTGGTCTTGCACCGGTAGTACCGGTCACAGATCTGAGTGGCGACTATATATACTTTCTCACCTCGGATTCTAACCGTTACCCACGCCATTTGCTTTGCTTGCAACCTAAGAAAACAACTCTCAAGCTCTCCCTCACCCACTCTCTCTCTCCCTCTTTGCTCCTAGCCCTAAATCTTAGTGATTCGAGCTAGATAAGTGAGATTTGAGAGTGGAAAGCTTCGATCTATGACTTGAGCACTTGGATCCATCATCTTGCCGGTTTGCTTTGTGTTTATTACTCTTGGGTTCTTGGAACCCTAGCCGGCTAGGCGTTCTTCGTGGTTGCCCGTGTTGATTCATTTGTGTGGGCATCCCGAAGTGTTTGTATTACCCCTTGATCCTTAGTGGAAATCTCGGGCTAACCTTTGTGGTTGCTTGAGGGAGGAGACCTAAGTGGTCGGACCTTCGTGGTCACCTCAACAACGAGGACGTAGGAACTCCTTTGTGGGGATTGCCGAACCTCGGGATAAATATTGTGTCCTGCGTGCTTGCTGCTGTGGTGGTAGCTTCGACTACCCTATTTGTTGTGTCTCCTCTCTCTATCTCCAGTTCTTAGGTTTGGAAGGCTCGATCTACGGATTGGAGAGGAATCAATCGTTGGAAATCACAACATCACCTCGGGAATCTTCAAGGAGCGTGTGGTAACACCCAGATCTGAAAGCAAAACTTGATTTACTCTGATTTCGTAGAATCTGTAGGTTATAGGTAGTACCGGTGTTGCAAAGAGGTAGTACCGGTTTGTCATACCGGTAGTACCGATTCTCGTGACACGGTGTAGTACCGGTTGGTATTTGACTTCCGCACTTGAGTTTTGAGTTTTAGGTTTTCAAAAGGCCTATTCACCCCCCTCTAGGCCAATTAGGTCCTTTCAAGAAACCGATAAACCATGTTATAGAAGCGGTGAATATTGAAGCCCCAATGATGAAGACATCTAAAAGATCAAAGCATTTAGAGCTAGAATCCTCGGGGACTAGAAGATGTATAGGTTAGAGTCATGCACCTCTTTTCTCCATGTCGTTTCTTCCATAGGGTTTGGGATGGAATCATATATTAGTGGGGCACACATGTGTAGGTTGTGAAGAACGATCATGTATTGTGCCTCTTCTTGTCTGAGCACTTACTAGGTCATATAGTATTGGCCACAACCTAGTAGCTAAGGGGCTATTGTTGGAGGAGCCCATATGATATATGGTCCAAATCCCCTCTAGAAGAGGCCTAGTAGGACTTAGTGTATTGTAGTAGCTTGTGAAATCCTCCCCTACTAAGGCGCTGGTTGTAAATTGTTGCTGCCTACATATAGTGCTAGGATTATATGAGAGAAGTGTCTCTCACCCACTCACTCACCGCCAAAGCTTTCCCCTTCTACTCTCTTTGTACTCTATTCGGAATTTTAGTTCAACATTAAGAAAGGGTACAAAAGAGGCCTAGTATGTACTTAGTGGAAGCTGGCCACAACACCCGTCTTTCTTCAAGGTCACAAAACTAGTGAAAGTAGAGATTTTTCTCGCCGAATTTCTTCCTTTTGAAATCATGGCAGACTAGGCAGCACACCTCATTACCCTTCCTCTCGACAAAGATACCTATGGGTATGAATCTATCTTCCATCTCCACATGTCTGTGTTCGATAGATAAAGCTATGACACAGTTCGGCTAAACAAAAAATTATTATTTCTGATGCAGTAATTGGGACTGAATTTTATGAGAAAGTTGCAAAGTAGATCCTTAGGTAGTCGCTAATAGAACGATGAGTTTTATTCATGTCATTGAAGTGTTCCTATATAAAAAGCAAACAATTAGATCACACGCCCCCTTAACAATGTAATCAATTATGCATTCAAAGTGTAATTAGTTTCAATACAGACCTCCACAACATCTCGATCTAAACCATCGCTTGTATTTCAGCCAACAATTGGTCCACGAACTCGATGTCAGTACTAGAATCATCAAGACAGTTAGTGTAGATATAGTTGCGGTGGTAAGAGCGGCTCGGATGGCAGCAACTGATCGATTAATATAACTTGTTTAAAATGAATTCCAATACTCCATGTGTCTTAAAAGTAAATAACTGGTTCATTGTTTAAAAGAACTCCAATAATTCCTCCAAAATTCATATCCATGATAGCTGATCGATTCTTGTGTGACTTGTAATCAACTCATAATCAATATCATAGGAAACCAACAATCAATTAATGAATTAGTAGAGAGAAATGTGAACAAACTATGAAATTGATGATTGATGAGAATGGCTACCAAGGAAGTTTCGCCGCACCCTCAACTCGACTTCACCACCGCCTTCCCGCTTGAGTGGAAGCACCTCCGCCTCCCCTTCCCACTTCCCCTATGTATCAACGGCCCCCGCTCCCGATCATGGAAGTAATATCGAGCCCTGCACCACGCGATGATCGGAAGCGCCTCTGCCTCCTCCTCCCCTCTCACCCCCACCCTCCATATATATATCCACCCCTGCTCTTGCTAGTGGACGACATCGGGCCCTACCCATGCACCACACCGATTGCATACGCTGATAGCAGAGAAATGGGAGATGGGAGGGATTTGGAGCGGAATCCTCTCTCTCCGCTTTGGCTTGGGAGGGAAGAAATCAACGGAGGGAGGAAGTAGAGTTTGTTTGAGATTGTTTAGGCAAGAGGAAACAACCTGCTTGGTTATCATATAGCAGAGAAATGTCGAGCCGACCCGGTCCTTTTCTTTACAGCTAGACTCGAAGGCTTGCTCTGCATGCTTTGAGTCAGATAGGTTCCCAATTTCCAACCAATCACAAAAAACCAAGAAATACAAGAAGAAAAAATTTGAACAAAGTGCAACACGGAAAATTATAAGTGTGATCATCCCCCTACATTAAATTGTAAATTTGGTCCATAATTCATAATAGTTCATTGCCATTTTGATCAAAATCTAGTTAAAGTTTAGAAACATTCACCATCAATAGAGTTTCAAGATATTTCATTTATTTTCAAAAATAAAATTGTAGTTGCAAATTTAACTTAAAATAACATTACAATCCCATGCATTTGCCATACTTCCTCCGTCCCTAAATAAGTGTCGCCGTTGGTTTCCGTGCCACAAGTTTGACTCAATTTGCAGAAAATATGTGTAACATTTTTATCTTCAAATAAATTTATTAAAATACTAGATGTAAAGATCTTTCCGATGATATTATTAACTTAGCATAAATATTTTTATATTTTAATATATAATTGCCGGCAATGGTTTCGTGGAAGCGAAAATGACATTTATTTAGGGACGGAGGGAGTATGTAATAATTCTACGCCAATAAAAAAGGTGGTCATATTTTTTATTGAGAAAATATATTTTTTATTATTCAACTTTTACCGGTACATTATTGGTTTGTTTATTAAAAGTTCGCTCAACAATAGGATATGGTTAATAAATTTTGGCAGCAGTTCATACAAGAAGAAGATTAATCTAATACACTCTATGTGACAATTCATAATTGTACGTGATAGTGAGGTGTGAGTTAATTTTTTCGAATCACAATATATCTTAATGACAGTATGCATACACTTAGTATAGCCATATGAATACACATCTAGACCTTACTTATATGAGCGCCTCCGAAAGATTTAGCCAGTAGATATCAAAATTGACAAAGTGAGCAAAGATGCCTTGCTATTTCATCTATACCACTACAAAAATAGCCACATTAAATTTTAAAACAAATTCAAAAAATACTAATACCGTGTCAAGTTGAGAACTTATAAACTTAAATGAACATGTTGCATAATGACAAATCTAACTAGTTAAGCAATGCTCCGTATAAAAAAACAAAAGAGTTTTTGAAAACAATTTAACCAGCACATGTTTGGATAGCTTTGTCATTACAAGGATACTCGGCACACATCATATTAGTGTCGGCTCGTATGAGTATAGTTAATTTGTGTGAACAAAATACATGTGGTTTAAGATTTACTTTCCAATCAAATTTTAACTTTCATCGTCAATCCTATTAGTTTTAACTTTCACCACCAACTCATCTACAAGTTTTTTTCGCGAGCGAGACTGCACCCATTTTTCAATTCATATACAAGTTATGTAGTAAGGTAGGTTGATCTTGATAGTTTTGCACAACATGCCTTCAAACACAGTCTGGGTTACGGGTTCATAAACAACAACCCTAGGACACATTGGTATGGTGAAAATGGAGCCATGCACACGAGCGGGATCGTCAATTCTCTTCCCTAACCAAGGCCCTTCGTGGTCCTTGAAATGAATTGGATCATCCAAAATCCAAATGGATTTCAACCCTCTTTGAGCTTAGTTAACTAGATGGATAATGTTGTATGTAAAGAAAAATATCCATCGCTATGAGAGCTAAATGAATCAGACTGATTTAGATCCCAAAGACGTGGATACCCAAAAATCTTATGGACATCCCCCTCCCCTTGCCCCACCCCTTCCACTACTCGCTTGCCCTCTCAAAGTCCATTTGCCTCTCACTGGCTGTCCTGGCTCACTGCTTACACCTGTCACGTAGCTTGCTTAACCCGCTCGTCGTCGATCATTGCCACATACCAACGATGTAACTTGTGTCTTCGCCTATGCTGCACTGTCGTTAGAGACGAGAGCACACCTATGTTTGCTCGACATCCTCGAGGAGGCCAAGTATGAGGCCCACCCTCATGTGTGGACATAGCATTGTGCCCGAGTATTTTTGGGCATACCTAACATTTTTGGAGAAAAAAATAGTAGTTAGTAGGTATATACTCATGTATGGATAGGGTGTAAAAGAGTCATTTCGCGTACAAGTTAACACCATTGAACCATCAAACTAACTGAAGGCCAAGAAACTAAACAAGATTTGTTTTAAGGCCAAATAGTCAAGTACAAAAGAAAAAGGTGAAAAAAAACTAAGCACGACTTTCTTTGGGGCCAAAAACTAATTTTGTCTTCTCTTAAAATAATTTGTCATGGATAAAGTTTGGCGCTTTTTATAACCTATATGAAGTTTGGTTTTGAGAGAGTGAAAGTATCCCTTTTTTAAAAACAAATTCCTCTTGAACCTCTATTTTTTTTTCTTTTTGAGAAAAAAACAACACGGGATATATATAATCTAGGGACGAAACAAAAAGTAATCCATTGCCTACTAACCTGACGGCCTGGCCCAATATCCAGCGATCTGTTACACACGCGTGGGAATCCAATGGAGTTGCCGAGCCCAGTTCACCCTGTCCACCGGCCGCCGCACTTGCTCGAACGCCGCTGCCTTTTTCTGTTGGTGACCGGAGATGGATGGGGAGGAGGAGAATGTCGGGCCTTTCCGCCGGAACAGCGCGCGCACGCGCATGGCGTCCCGCGTCCGCGCTCGCCAGCTCTGAGAACCGCGCCAAGGTAACAAGGGGATTGGACTGACTGCTGCTTCCCCCTCCTTCCTCCTACTCCAAGCTGTTTCGCTACAGTTTATCAATGAGAATGTCAATTGCCTTTCCTGTCCGAGTGTTAGCTGCGTTGAAGTTAGAATTTCAGCTCTCAAGACATTTTGTCTGCTCAACTGTTGAATGACAAAGTACTCTCAAGACATTAAGTGCCTATTACTATTATGTGCCATGTGTATTGTGGTGCCTGTGCCTTCTCATGACGTTACCGAAGGATTTGATTGAGTTGTTAACTCAGCTTTCATTCATATATCTTTGAACTCCACATTCTAGAGCTTGTAAACTACAACGGTTCCTGGGTTTACAATTTCTCTAAAGCTGCGTTTGTGTTATATACTTATATATGCTTTTTGGGTTGTGGATCTGTGGATGTCCATTCAACTCAAATGATGCACTACTGAAACTGATACCTTTAGTTCAACGATGTAGGACATTTTTTTTTAGTTTCTGCTTTCCTTTGTACAGTTCTCATGCCAAAAAAAAAAAAAATAGTCCAAGACTATGAAATGCAAGACAAGGCAAGGGAAAGGCGGAAAGCTTTGGAGAAGAGGGCAGCAAGATCATTCATGGATGTATTCATGTATTACAAGAAGTAAGCAACCTTGAGCTATATGTTTCTTTCTTGTCTTGTTTATATTGTCAGTACGGAAAGATTTTCACTCTGGAACTGTGACAGGCAAATCTGAAATCCCTGCCTCTTCATATCCCAACATACTTGAGAGCTGCTGCGGGTCCAACCTGCACTTCATCTGGACGGTACTATTGCTAAGTTTGTGGTAGTTCTGTGAACTACACATGTGTGAGGTGTGGAACAAGGTTATGTCCTTGCCGCTGCCAAGTCATACACAATGATACACGCAACCTGAAATTTGTGGCTTGATCAACTGGATATACAAGCTACATTCGATGTATGTCCACTGTCTACTCCCTAACAATTGCTAATCTGTGGTATGATCAGTAGGATATGATTGTTGTGTATGTTTTATACTTTGTAGGATGGAGTAGCTAAGTGGCAGGAAACTATTTTTTTGTCAGAAATGTTATGTGAGTAGCAGCATTTACGCTGTGGTAGGTTTCACTTTCTTCTGCACCCTGTAATTCTTTGCTGTTAATTTGAGAATGCAGAACTTTTACTGCAAGTAGGTTTATATTTCAATATACATAACAATAGAAATTCCTCTGTATCAGGTAAGGAAATCTCATCATATGCATTATGATACTCTGAAGAATCACGATACACCTTATGTCTCTGTTCACTATTATTATCTGTTACTCAAAAGTTCAATGACTGGAAGTGCATCTAATACCACGGCAATATTTGGTATTCTCTGACAACAAGTATGTTGAGTAACTTAGTTGTTAGCACCAAATGATGTGGGACCTGCTACTGCTGTAGAACGAGAATAATCCTTCTTTATCTTGTTCAGCGTCACAACCACATCACTCATCGTCACCCTTTCATCAGGTATGTCACGCAAGCATAGTAAACCCAATTCAAACATTGACTCAAGGAAATTATCCATGCAGCTAGTTGAAGGGTCTTGAAGTAAACGTTCATCCACAACATCGATAAGTTCTCTTGGAAATGCTTGATTGACCCACATCTTGAGGCTTAGTTGTCCGCCAAACATTGGATCCGTTGGCTTCTTTCCTGTAAGTATTTCAAGAAGCATGATCCCATAGCTGAATACATCACTCTTTCTTGATGCTTTTCCACTTTGGATCCGTACTCTAGCAAAAAAAAAAAAAAAAAAAAAACAATCGGGAGTACTAATTACAACAATATGTGCATTAGCATGATAAAGACCAAGACTAGTGTTACTGGGGGTACCGGTGCCATATACCCTATTGTTCCAGGCATACTCACAGTAACTGCAGAGTTGTCATCACCAAATAATAGCTTTGCAATGCCAAAGTCTGCCACATGTGCGGTCATGTTTTCATCAAAGAGAACATTGCTTGGCTTTAAGTCACAGTGCAGGACTACCTCACAGTGCTGATAATGCAGATACTCCATTGCTTTTGACACATCCAACAGAATTTCTAACCTCTTCAGGATTCCTAAACACGACCTATTTTCACGGTGCAAACATTTTTCCAAGCTACCATTAGGCATGTACTGCAGAACCAATGCTTTGAAATCCATGTTTGAGCAGGTGTTTACTATCCTTATTAAATTACGGTGTCGAGCCATGCGCAGCACACGACACTCTGCTTCAAAGCTTCTTGTGGCTTGTTCCAACTGCCTGTTTAAAATTATTATTGCAACGACCATGCCATCAATTAGTTGTCCCTTGTAAACTTTCCCAAAGCTTCCAGCACCTAGCAGATTGCTTTCACTGAAATTCTCAGTTGCCCGGACAATTTCATGGTACGACACTAACCTATAGCTGTTCATGTTAATTGTTCCAGCAGAAACCACCATCTCTTGCTTCTTCAATTTCTTCCTGATTAACACATATAGGCAGGAAACTAGAGCTCCAACTAATATGGTGCTAGCAATGATTGATAGTATTAGGATTCGTTGTCCATTATTACTTGAGTGATAGTTACTTTGGCATGGCAGGAATCCTAAACGGGAGACACCACAAAGAGCCGAGTTCCC
This sequence comes from Themeda triandra, assembly GCA_018135685.1. Taxonomy (NCBI): domain Eukaryota; kingdom Viridiplantae; phylum Streptophyta; class Magnoliopsida; order Poales; family Poaceae; genus Themeda; species Themeda triandra. The sequence continues at coordinate 459,079 of JAENPR010000493.1, forward strand.
TATCAAAGACCGAAGGGTAATGTTTGAAAAGACACCGCCTTCTGGTATCTGACCATGTAGCTTGTTGAAGGACAGATTCAGGATGGCGAGATCTGTCAATTTGGCCAAGTACCCTGGAATTGTACCAGATAGATCGTTGTATGACAAGTCCAATGATTTCAAGCTCCTAAGGTTGCCATAAGAGTATGGAACTGAATCATTGAATGAGTTGTGTGACAGGTTTAAGTTGATTAGTGTCTGCAGTTGTCCAAAGGAACCAGGAAGGCTACCAACGAAGATGTTGCTAGAAAGATCAATAGTTGAAATTTGTTTCAAGGAACCTATTTGAAATGGCAATGCACCATTCAGTGAATTCTGATACAGGTCAAGTTCCACGAGACTGTCAAGGTAGAATAAGCTTGCTGGTATATTTGATGATAGCCGGTTTTGAGATAGATCCAAGTATAATAACTTGGAGAGGTTGCCTATCTGATCTGGTATAGAGCCAGACAGTTGATTGTCATGGAGGACAAGTTCTTCTAAGTCCCCTAGCACACAAATCTGTTCTGGGATGGGTTCTGACAAGTGGTTGCCATCGAGGTACAGAAGAATGAGCTTGTCCATCTTCATGATTGATTTTGGAATTGAGTTACTCAGATGGTTTTCTGATAAGTCTATCCAATTTACACTGCTTAGATTTGACATGGTAGCAGGAAGTTCACCGGTTAAATTATTTCCTTGCGCACTGAAAATTGTCAATTGACTAGAGAGATTTCCAATATAGTCTGGTATTCTTCCAGTGAAATGATTTAACCCAACCTCAAGGACTTTGAGTTGTCTACAATTCGAAAGACTAGCCAGGAAGTTTAGATTCCCTTCAAAATAGTTCTCAAAAAGAATAACAGACAGAAGACTCCCTTTGCTACCAAGTGTCATTGGTACAAAACCTGTCAAGAGATTTGTAGCCAACCCTATAGAAGATAACTCAGACAAGTTACTAGCAAATGATGGAAATGGTCCAGTCAGTTGATTATGAGAGAGTGACAATAACATGAGCTGACTTAATTGTCCAAATTCAGGTGGAATTTCTCCTGTTAGATTGCTAAATGACAGATCTAGAATGGCTAGATTGGTAAGATTGCTCAGAACATCTGGGATTGGGCCATTGAAGTTATTGTAACCTAACTCTATTGCAGCTCTGGCAGCTTGGCCAGCCAACTAGTTACTGGGCCATCAAAGGAATTAAATGCCAGAGAAATTGCTTGGATGTATTGGCATTCAGAGAGCCCCTGTGGAAGCTTGCCCGTGAATTTGTTGAACTGGAGGGCGATAACTTGAAGCACGGGGAGGCTAAAGCTTTTGTTACCAGGGATAGGACCTTCCAAATTGTAGTTGCCCCCAAGATAAAGCAGCTGAAGTGTAGACATATTGAAGATAGCTTGGGGCACCATACCTGAGAGTTGGTTGGCCTCCAAGCCAAGAGCTTGGAGCATAGGCAGTGATCCAATACTGTGTGGTATCATCCCTGACAAGCTGTTGTTGTCAAGGTTGAGGTATGACAACCATGGTGTGCTGTTGAATAAGAGTTCTGGTATTGAACCACTCAAGAAATTCTTTTCAAAGTTCATGTGCCTAAGGTTGTGCAAACATTTAACTGTTCTGGGATCGTCCCTGAGATGCTGTTGTTATGGAGCTTAAGAACCTGGAGGCTTGTGAGGTTCCCTATGGCAGAGGGGAGGGCTCCTAATAGAGTGTTGTGACTAAGATGTAGAGACCTAAGCCGATGTAGCCTCCCAATATCTGATGGGATGGATCCTGTAAGGCCAGTGTTGGTTAGGTTGAGGACAGCCAGGAAAGAGAGGTTACCGAGGTGTGGAGTGATCTCGCCTTGGAGAGGTATATCTGGCAGCTCCAGGGCAACGACGCGTTGCCTGTGGCGGTGGCTACAGGAGACGCCACGCCATCGGCAGAAGGAGGTTTTGGTTGTCCAGTTGGTGCTCAGGATGCCGAGAGGATCTGAGAGCTGGGCCTTGAAAGCAATGAGAGCTGAGAGATCGGTGGCGCTGCCAGTACCATTGGCAGAGAAAGCAGAAGCTACAATAGACGGCTGCTGCAGATGGAAGATTGAGAGTGCTGTGGCAACAATGATGAGCATGCATGGGATCGAAAGGACCGCCATTTGCTGAATGCTACAGCACGTGTGTGGCCGGAGTTATCAAATGAAGTGATACAATGCCAAAGCATATATATAGGAATCTATGTGCATATAAAATATCTCCCTCGTTGTCATTCGCGGTGACAGGATAAGGTGCTGCCAAATTTGCTGCACGCAGTGACCGGGTAAAAGCTTTGTGGCAACTCGCAACACTTGACATTAGGAGACAAGGAAAAACTATACAGCTTGGGGTGTTCTCCTGAGTCCTGACACAAGTGCTCGTTCAACGAAGAGTACTCTTCAATAAACATGCACTTTGTTGCTGCGAGCCATTACCTTCTTCATTCTTGAGCTGTGCACGAACGTCAGGGCCATCAACACAGTCCATCAGGCGCTGATCCTGTACAATTGCCAGGTTCAGTTCAGTGCGGTAGCGGTGCAATGCAGTGTCTGAATTCGGAAGCTGAATGCGGAAGAAAATTCGTTATCGCTTTGGCATGGACTGGAGGGTTTCTTTTCAAGACGTTTGGGGTTTTTCATCTTAGTAATGAGGCGGCTGCTGTTGGTTTTACCATAACAGTATTTAATTTACCTTTGCGCTTTAGCTCTGCTAGGCGCTAGTTTCTTAAAACCGCAAGTAGCAGGGATATTAAAATGAGCTGTTCTGTTTCGGAGTGTATATATATCCAAATGAGCAACACTAACACTAAGCAAGAGCCCGTTGCAGATTTGGAGATCATTATCACTCGGTGACACAGCGACCGGGCAACGTCACCTCCCTTTGGAAAGATCAGTTTATCGTCTCAAGAGGAAGAATTCAGTGCCGTGCAAATCTGTTTGGAAAGAAGATTGTGGACGATCAACGTTGTGAGGTCTGTGGTGCTGCGGAGGAAAACACAGATCGAATCAAGCTGTGTTGCCCTTTCGTGGAAGATTTCTGGAAACAGGTTGGACTACCAGACCGGTCACAGATGATCTGACAACTCAGGCCATTCAGACATTCCCCAAAATTCCATCAATTCCAGGTATATGGAGTATATCACCTTCTTTGCCCTTTGCTGCTGGCAGCTGTGGAAACGACCAAATGCTTTCAATCTTCTGCGATGAAGTTCTCTCCCTAAGACAAGTGCTCCAATCCTGCTACTCAGATGCAGGAGCATGGCGACCAAGAATGCCTTGAAAGCAAAGACAAGTTGCTGATGTCTGGTGCAACTATCTCCAGGAGTTAATTAGCACAAATATGTAAATTCTGATGCTTTGTTTTTTTTTTCTCGAATACGCGAAAGATTTGTGCTGATTTTTTTGTAAATCCCCGCTATCCTTTAACCATGTAATCCCTCTGGATTATCAGTGCCAAGAGTCATATAATAGTACAAATAAATCAGGTGGGGAATCTCCCCCGTTGACAGTTCCAAAAAAAGAAGAAGGTCACTTTATTGCATTTGAGGGACATGATGACATGAGCAAACTAATCGGGTTGCAAATCTATTGGGAGCGATGCATAGGCACTGTGTGTGACAAGCTAGGCGCATGCGAGGCCTGCTGGCATGGCAAGTGGGTGTGCCAAACTTCGGTGTCGTGTCCGCTCAATTGAACCGACCATTGAAATGAAATGTAGTGGAACGGAGACCAGCACTAGGGGTCAAGCCCAAGTTTGCGGCTAGCATGCCTCAGTCGTGATGATGCCGGCAGCCCGGAGAGTGCCGGTCTCCGTTGACCCCTAGTGCCAGTCTACGGTTGCCGACCTCTGCTGGAAGCTGGAATTTGCCCGAAACACGAATAGACCCTGTACAAGCATGCGTTTCCATGCTTATATAGTCAAAAACGAAACGCGGATGGTGTACGTGCAGGCACCACTGTACACCAACGTAAAACTTACACCACATACTACTTGTTTATCAATATCAGAACCGATGCTTGTCGTAGTAATACATACTAGCATTGATTGTGGAGACTTTGTTTGTGTCAGTTAATTCGGTGGACTTAAACACAATTGCTAACAGTATCCTTTATTTTGCCAAACATAATAATCTACTTCCTCCGTTCAACATTATAAGTTGCTTTGACTTTTTTCTTACATCCATTTTGCTAGAAATCTAGATAATCTAGAAAAATATTATGGCTAAATATATAGCAAAAAAGATGAATAAAAAAAGTCAAAGCGATTTATAATTTGAAACGGAGGAAGTATCAAATTGGTGCCTGGATCTTTCTAATTTCTCGTTTTTGTGAGAAGTTATATGATTTATCTTTTTTCCTAGCGGCTTATGAGGATTATCAGCAGGATGAATCGAACGATCATATCCTCGTTGAGTGCCCCTTCGCCCGGCAGCTATGGTTCGAGGCAGCGACCGCGCTAGGAGGGCAGACGACTCAGCTGCAGCCGGAGGGCACCCTGACCGAGTGGTGGGAGATTTGGCGAGCACCGTGGCCTCAGGCCTACATCAAAGGAGCCAATTCCTTGTTCGCTCTTATTTCCTGGGAACCATATGGAAGGAACGGAATGCGCGATGCTTTCGCAGGGCGGCCCCTCAGCTCAACGCTGTCAAAGATCAAATAAAGCGGCAGGCCGAGCTCTGGATCATGGCCGGCAACAAATACCTGGGGAGTCTGGTTCAACGAGTAGTAGGTTAATCGATTTGTTCAGTGGGGAAGCGCTTAATTTTAACATGTAAAACGCCCCACTTCTCTTTTCTCTTAATGAAAACACACATAAATGTTTTGCATGATTGAGAAAAAAAACTTATGAGGATTAATTTGCAGGCTCCATATGTAGGGACCCTTATGTTCATGTATGTACTGCAATATGATATATAGCTGCTGACTTGTGACTTGGATCATGCATTCCAACTTATCTTAGAATTAGACTATTTCGTGCCTGGACGTGTGCTTACTCGTATAGGTACCTGAGGCTAAAAGATTTATCCAACGATGTTGGTGCTATTTGGCTGGTAGTTTTTTTAGCTGATTTGATAGTGTTCTTGAACAAAGAATAAGTTGAAATTGGCTAATAAGTTTAAGCGAATAGAGCCCCCTGTTGTGTATTTCAATTCCTTTTAGGATTGGATTGCACATCATGCCTAGACACTCATACGTACATGCGAGAGAGTGATGAAACACAACATCCCAAACTCCGCATATAGACATACTGCTCTAAATCCTATAGGCACGGAAACACTAACATTACATATAATTCTCCCAAACAAATTACATATAATAAATTATGATATTTGTTGCAATCCTTTTGTATTGCACTATCGTGGGGCTTTAGTGTATAGTACTTAACTGAAACTTAAGGTTAAATTGTGTAAACTCTTATTGCATCTGTTTCTATGTCATCATGAATTCATATTTGGTTTTAAAATTTTAATCTTTTAGTTGTTGATTTTTTTCTACGTATTTAATTAGAACTCTAGTGTTTATTCTATCTTTTTATTTACAAAATTTGCTTCTATGTTTATCAAAAATATTCTAGACCATAAATATTCCAAATGAATCAAAACCTATCATAGAGGAGAGCCAACACTAAGCAACAACACATTCTATATGACTTTCACCAAGTGGCATAGTTATGCCACCTCCCTTTGAAACGATCAGTTATAGCGGCCACTGGATATGACATGACAACTTGATAGTTTTATATACTGACAATCCGAATCAAAATGACTAGTACTCAATAAAGTATCAAAATCACTACTCCCTCCGTCCGGTAATAATCGCACGTTTAGAGTTCAAAATTTTTCCAGAAATAAACGGACACCATGCATCTGAAGCGCGGCAGTGCATTGGTAGCTTTGACTGAGGGAATAAAATTTCGATTAAAAAAAAAGAAAACGCAGGAGTGCAGCATTCTCGACCACACGTTCAGCCCATGCACTGTTGCTCTTTAGTCTATTAATGTGCTGTTAAAATTGTGGCCACATGTTTCTACTTTACTTTGTTGTTGTCTTCATTCTCTCGCTGCCATGGCAGTAACAACAGCTACACTTTTCAGGGACAAAATCATAAAATGTCATCTACAGTATTTTGCACATTTGAAATTTATAGGTGCATTTAAATCCGGACGGAGGGAGTACTTAACAAAGTATCAGGTTCAACCCCGCAAGAAAAAAAGTATCAGGTTCAAACTTTGCAGGTTCAAAGTTATTTTGAGACGAGAAATCAGGATTAGAGTGTTTTTTTTTTTTTGGAGGGAGACTGTGTTCAAAGTTAGCAGCCTGGCCCAGTATACAATAGCAATCCGTTACACACACATGGGAAGCCCACGTAGTAGCCCACTGGCCCAGTAGCCATCCCCACTGTCCCTCCCCACCGGCCACCGGCCACCGGACGCCGCACTTGGTCGACCGCCGGCGCCTGCGCCGCCCGCTTAATCCACGCGCCCTCTATGTCTCCACTCTCCACACCTGTCTGTCTCCTCATCCAGCGCAAGGCCGGCCGGGCCGCCCGCCGCTGTTGGCGACCGGAGATGGCGCTCGCCAGCTCCGACAACCACGCCCAGGTAACTGTGAGGTTGGACTCACTGCTCCTGCGTCCACCCCGTCTTCCTATTCCGAGCTGTTTCCCTACACTTCATCGATGAGGATGTCAATTCCCTTTACTGCTCTATCTACGAGTATTCAGTATTCACTGCAGTTGCAGAGCTCTCTCCACATTTTGTCTCCTCATGTGTCGCTCATGGGATTGGAGTGACTGCCCTGCGTTTATCAATGAGGATGTGGATTCCCTTCACTCTAGTCTAGAGTATTCAACGTGTTGAATTTAGAATTGCAGTTACAGAGCTCTACCGTTATTTTGTCTCACTCATGTGTTGGGGTCAAAATACTCTCCAGTTTTATCTTTCTAGGAGTATAAAATAGCCATTTCGAGTGTTGGCGCTACTCTTTTTATTCTACGAGAAGGATTGGCCTCATTGAAAGTAGTTTTGTTAGTTAATACTAAATTACTAAGTGTACATTATGTGTCATGTGTATTGTGGTGCCTGTGCCTTTCTCATGATTGCTTACCAAAGGATTTAACTGAGTTGTTAACTCAGCTTCCATACATATTGAAACCATTTCTTGCTAATATAGTCGCTGACTTATTGTAGTGTCCAAAATTGTTCTCTTTTATGTTCTCCTGCCCTATTATGAATAC